>NMRB01000003.1:691837-766334 GCA_002633025.1 Notospermus geniculatus | reverse complement strand
CCTTAAGAGTGCAAATACTATCCCTCGTAGTTTTACAGGATTTTGTAGGAAGGCCTACTTTTTGTGGCTTTTTGTGTGACTCCCTTCCTGGTAGGCCTACCTGTAGTGAGCCTTTGTGGCCTGCCCAACGCCCCCGGATCTGAGCCTGGCTTGTGATGGCAGATCTGACGCTAGATATTAGAGTCAAAATATCAAAACCTTTTACCGCCAGGGTTGTGTGTATAAAGGGTGACACATGCAACCTCCTTCACATGGTTCCTATACCCTCCAGGGTTAAAACGGCAATCTAATATGCACTTGTCTCCTTCAGACACCCAGACATATCGATTGGACGATTGGGCTCCATCAGCCATGGCTGATTGCAATTCCTCCCGAAACCTTCGCCTGATTTGTCATGGGAATAATATGATCAGATTGTGTGTTGTCTTGCTGTACAATGATGTACATCAAAATAAATCGGAATTGGAATGGGAATATATGTGCCGTTGTGATGAGGCTGTGGGTACGTTCGGTACGATCAAGTGGGGGATGTTGTCATCAGGGTATTGGTGAATCTGTGGTTGGGTTTCTCCGTAGTGTGACCTGAATCTGAACCTTGCCGTGTGCGCTCACTCTGAAGGAGGAGGAGGCGGTAAGGAGGAGGCGTTATATTGACGATGAGCTATTTCAGGGAAGATTCCATATCTCCGTGTCTTGGTTCATTTTCAGTCACCGAGTGGTAAAAAATGACCAAGAAATATCCAATGTTTGGAAATGATCACGAAATGCAGAACAAAACACCCCAGGTGCTACCTCTTCTTGGTTCCATTTTTCATGATGGATGATCTGTCGTGGACGGGAAAAGGTGTTGCTGTAGGGTTTTGCCAAACTAAACAGCCATTTTAACGTGTGACATGCTGTAGTTTTAACTGGCCAACCATATGTGCATCTATTTTAATGCATCCAGGAAACGGCATGCACCATTTATAGAGCATCATCAATCGTCCTAGTGATCAAAAAATAAAAATGATGCAAACATGACACTAATTACTCCAATTTTTAACAAAGGCCATCAGCAAATAACTTCATTAATTGGATATAACAGAGGCACCATCCATCGATGGAGCTGTCGCAGTAATATCGTGTGGCAGAACAATCAATTAGAATTTCCTTTTTGGGCAAATGATTCAGTGTTTGCGGAGAATTATTTGCAAATGGTCGTTGCTTTCCTTGCATAAAACAGCATCAAGTGCACAAGCTTGAATAGAAACTGTTTGCTAAGTCTGGGTGGTGTGTTGGTCGTCTGCACGGCGCATGTGGTGCTTATGCTGACCATCCGTAAAATATTATTGCAATGACAGTTGTTGACGACTTCTTATTAAGTTACGTATTGTACCGAATTTGTACCCTTTGTGTGGCCTTTGGTCGTTCTTGATCTCTCGGTAGACCGCGGCCACGGATCGAAGGATATGGAATTAATAGCGGGCGTTGTCGACACAACAGTTACATCATCTACATGTATTTGTTTTGGATTCGGTCGCGCCTTGTCTACATGTGTAGAGGTTTCTCTTCTCCTGGGAGTACACCTCCTTTCCTTGTTACATGTCCATTTGCCGGACTGCAGTCCAGCAAACCATTGACTTGTCGTGCCTTGCATCATTCGTGAATAAAACGTTGTAATCCGGGAAACGTCGTTCCTTACAATTCTTACCACTAAATATAAAAACAACTGCACAGCAGTCTTTTACTACAGTCATGTAATTTGTGAAACAGCGGGAGAGAGCATACAACTACAAACTGCTCCTGAGAAAAATCAATGTTGACATCCTTCAAGGCAAATCAAGATTGATTTTTATACATGATTGAAAGGTCAATCAAAAACCAATCAAGTGGACCAATCAGTGATGTATATTGACGTGACTGTTTGATTGAAGCATTACTGCAGAAGATTAAGTCAAGAATGATGTATCTTGACCCTTTATTTGTGTCTTATTGATGTGCAATGTACTTTAATCTTAAGACAGTATCATTGACTCTCAGATTGGCGTAGTGGAAACGTCGACGTTTGTCACTTGCCATATTGTGAGTTCGATTCCTCGTAAGCTGTTTTGACTTCCTTTTCTCTGTCGTTGACTCCCGTTTCTCTGCCGTCAGTGCCCAGTTGCATACCCAGAATAGCAGCCCAAGGCGACGAAACGCAGCCAGTAAGCGGGGTGGGTCTTCCTTCTGGATTCAGTACTGAATACTGGATTCAATACTGAATGAAGAAGTAACTGTCAATATCGGCAACGGCTGGAAGCCTGACCTGATGAGCAGGTTCAGAGCTTGATACACTCTTTGTTTCCACAGCTGTGACAAGATACCCATCCTGGTGTGGTCTGATGTAGATTCAACTATACAGATGCAGGATACTACGTTGATATTGATACACTTAATGCAGATTTTGCAATGATTGAAAATGGGCTGCTCCTGAGGCCGAATGTTTTGTACACATAAAAGTATAGAATTTGATTGCTCCACCAATCGCATTGCCATTTTGTAAGTGATTGACCTGCCTGCATTGCATACATGTACGTGTAGAAGTTGTTGCACTGACCAAGTCCTTTGAACCAAACATATTGGGCCCAATAACTGGAGTCTGGGGATTCCTTATTCTCTTCGAAAGATCGCATCAGTTCAATTACTGATCAGGCTCCTGAACCAGACAGTACACACGACCACTGTCATAACCAACCGCTCTCATCGCGCCAGTGCTCATCGATATCTCTCCAGTGGAGATGATGATGGCCATCGACACTTGTGCTTCCCTCGAAAGGTCATCCCAGGCAGTGCTTGGTCAATGACATTCTCTTCTTTGATTAAAAGAAGGCAATTAGCCAATCAATATAGAGCTGCTTTAACCAGCCACTGGCTTATTGATTGGTGGTAAAGTACAATGAACTCAGATTCCAGGTCTGCTGCTGGGGGTTATCAGATTCCTTATAAGACTCAGACAGACGTTTGTTCAGAATTGTGTAAGCAGACTGGGTTCCATCACGGTTTGTTCCTTGAATATTTCATTAACCGCATCTCTGGGGGCTTACCATGCTTACTTTGAAGTTCCAGACAGAACTTTTCCAGTGCTGGCGTGGTACAGAGTTGATCTTACCAGTCAGGAACTTTTGCCGCATCGGGAGGTGACCTCCCAATCGAAAAAACTCCTGGTCGGGAGGTAATAACCGAATTGAGTTTTCGTACACCTCCCAATTGGGATTTCAATGTTCTCTTCCCTTCCCAACTTTCATCAAATATTGGGGAAAATCAATGTCAACTCGGCCAGAAAATTTACTTCAATCAGAAATTTTTTTCACACAAACCTTGATCTTTGTTTCACGTTTTCCACTGGTTACGACCATGCGCAAATGCGCGATGTGATGCGCAAATCAGTTCTTAGATTTTGAACTGCCTGATCGAGACATTCCTCCTGTTCAAGCAACAAAAAATTACAACATAATATCCCGTTTCGGGAACAACCTCCCAGTCGGGAGATGCAAAATCCCAATCGGGAGGTGATCTCCCGATGCGGCAAAAGTTCCTGACTGCTTACTGTTTGTAGCACAGGACGAATCAGTTTCTGATTGCAACAAGGTGGCCAGGGTGTTTCCAACCTTTCCTGCAGTATATTTCTTGTCATCCCTGAATATTTGGTGGATGTGACAAGCAAGTTATTGATATTTCTCTTGAAAATCATAACTTTGTAGCACAGCAAGCATCATATCAACAGTTGTCATGATAGCATTCATGCTGACTTCCGTTTTAGCAAGCTGCGTCTTCACAGACACACAATAGCCATTTTGGAATAAACTCCATTTGCAGATGATTCCATTGTAATCCTAAGATGATTTGTCTTAGATAATGTTTTGTCAAATTGAAGGAACAAGGTGCCATTTGGTCAAATCTAAGACCCCTCCACGGATGACAGCTGAATGCATTAAGGAATTTCCATCCACGTGCCTCGTCTTTGTCAGAATGAACCTGCACAAATACTGGAATAACAATTTAATTTACGTCGAGTGGAGGAATTTTCACAACTCTTCTCGGTCGATTGATTTTCAAGGCTAAACACTGCTTCCAAGGTCTGATAAATAGAACGCCCAAGGACGCCTTATTGTCAAGATGTGTTGGCGCCAAATTTTTAAGTATGATGCTACCATCAGCTGCTGGAGATGAATTTGTGTAACTGGAATAAAAAGATTTGGTGATGGCCTCATATGGCACAGTCATAGGATAAAATTTCTGCTTGGTCTAGACCTATTCATCTTACCCTTGATGGAACCTCAACCTGAACTAATTGGCGGAAAATGTCATGACTTTGTTTCACCAAATAGAACAAAGGTGAAGAGTGTTTGAGAGCACACACCACGCCTCACCTTCATGTAAACCCAGAGGTGCTTTTTTCACAAGTTTTTCTTGCGCAAGAATGCTCTTGGAGAGTAATCTTTCAATTCAAAAAGAGTTTTCTCTCAAGTGGAGCAGCCCTTAGCTCCACTCTGTTAAAGCAATATTTAGAGACATGTACACACAATAAAGATCAGCAGCAAGTATCAATAAAGATCAGCAGCAAGTATGTGTAACCAACACCATTTGTTGATATCAACGAGTTAATCTCAGTCACATTTAAAAAAGTATAGAATTGATAGTACAACCATATTTACTACTAAATGCCAGCAATTCCCATTTGGCGTCAGTTGTTCACATAGCCACCATGAAATCATCATACAATGTACATTACAACTAATCCAATTACGATGACTTATGATTTTGAATATGTCAATGACAATAAAAACCTCTTCAGTTGTAAACCCATCGTTGTGTCCGAGAGTGGCATTCAAAATGAGTTCCATTAATTGCTTTGCTGTTAAAATGTACATGTAATGCCCATTAACTTGATGCCTTCTACCCAGTCCTCGCAGTCAGCTAATAGCTACATGCATATTCCTTATTTTTCAGGGCCACATTTTGCACTGCGCACGCCTTTCAACCTTCCTCAGCATTGGGTTTTCCGGTTTTCTGCAGAGATGTTTGATCCTCTGAGCCAGAACTCTTGCTGATACGATGCCCAATTCCCTTTCACCAGTTCCAGAACCAGCATCGTTTCTGATTTCTGCATGTTACAATGGCCCCTTCGATCAGCATGCTCCTGACAGACAGCATTGGGCGTTTACCACAGGGATAGTAACTGCTGCACCTAACTTCACAGACAACCCCTGCTTGCAGTCTTGATTCAGTGACATGAATATATACCAGGTGTTGTTAGCCATTGATAAAGCATCATCATCTGCAGCAATATCAATGCACTGGCTGTCAACGAAACGTGCTATCTTCGATCTAATAGAATACAAATCGTCTTTCACTCTAACGTGAACCAAAACATGGACATCTGCTGTACTGATACACACACAATATATTGGCTTTTCGCTGTAAATCCAATACAGTGCATCACGCCAGTCACATGTGAGTCCGCCAGTAGCGTTTCGCATGGCCTCTTTTTAAAAAAATCGAGTAGTTTCCAGGAATAGTAGATTTTCCAGACCAAATCCTGGTTACACAAAAACAAACATGGTTAACCACTGCATTGACTTAATGAGAAATCCATATCTTTGAGAACCCAATAAAACTACCACTTAAGATATCTTGTAAAGGCCACATGAACCGCAAGGTGGAAGTGCAACGCCCGCTGAGGATCGATATTAGAGGTATTTTCTACAACCACCATAGTATCCTGCGAGTAGTGGTTGGCATAGTAACCAGGTGTAAACAATACTGTTTTGCTTAATAACAAGTCACTTTCTGTATAGAATACCAGAGATATGATGATAGTATAGATTTTTGACAAGGTTGTCTGTGACGTCGAAATCAAATGGCCTCACTTCTAAATGTCAGGAAATGCTACAGATCACATTTTGATATTTCTATCAATATTTCGTCTGAGGAAGATGCATCTCAAAATTATATTATTTAGGATCCCTTCTCCTACCGCCAAACAGCCGTGTGTTTGCCTAGCAACATCGAACTCAACTGATGCATGATACGTACCATTTGCCGATAACAAAATTATTTTTCAATGAAAAACTGGATAGGTGCTGCCTCTTTCCTGGAATCTGCCAACGTTGCCAAAGATTTAACATTGGAATCTCGGAGAGGTGCGAACACACCAAGCATTAGTGACTGCACCTCTCCCTGAAGATCTTCTACATTTGTCTGCAGAGCTTTCGGTCTTCCATCAGTTGATTAACGTACCAACTTGAATGGTTAGAATGCTTGGTAGCTGCTAAAATGTCTTGCAAGACTGCATACTCTTGCCGGTTGATTCAGCATAGAGTGTCACTGACTTGCATCACATTGAAACAACTCCAAAGGTGACATCATTCCGAAGGCAACATTCGAGCAAACCTCAAGGTTGACCCTGACATGCCTGAGGGTTTTACACCTTGTGGTCCTTTCTTTGAATTTAATACTGCACCACCTTCTGAATCACTAACAAAAAGGGACATCCCTTGATTTCTAAGAAATGATTGGTAAGCATTAGCCAAGCTGAGCAACCAGGTTCTAACAAATGGGTGGAGTATCGGAGGAAGGTCTTCTGTGTTACTCATTAAAGGGTGTTCGAGAAGATCCGAAGGTGGTGTTTTGGTGGAAGACAAGTTGCAATTTGTCCGCGTCTTCACACAGGTCCAATCACCACAATACTGCTTCCTCGCCATCATAGCAGGATGAGGCGAGGCTTGGATGACTGATCATTGCCTTTTTGTCCAAACTGCTAGCAAAAAGCCCAATGGTATGGCTGATCATTGTTGATTGCATGGATAGTTTTATATAATGATGTTGTAATATGATTAAGAGATGTTTGAGACTGATAGCTGGGTATAATGTTGAGTTGTATCCACTCAACAATGCTGTTGGTTTTTATGGTCCACTGTCTGGTGCATAAATCTGCCATATGATTTCATCTCATAGGCCCCAAAACAGGCAGCTGTTCAGACATCATGCAAGAATCAGTGAAGCTCTATCTACTCAGATCTGATTTATTGAATATTAAACTAAAATATTGGATGGTCATTTTTTCTCAATGAAGGATTATAATTTTACATTATACACAGGTGATTTATGGTCCAATTATTCCGCAGTAGGCTATAATCAATAGGTTATTCCCCAGTTTTTCCTGGTATTGAATGAGAAAAACATGTTTAGTGTAGCATTAGCCATCGGGAGGGTTGTCTGGCGTCTGTGCATGAACAATGAAAAACATGATGTGGAACTTGCTGAGAGTTGCAAACCCCTCGGTAGACGGTGTGTAATGCATATGTGAGCCGAATACGCACATTGCAGGTGCCCAAATAAAGGGTTCCACCCTGGATGTTATGTTACAATCAAGATGCAATGGTTATCTACTGTTTTTAGTTGCATACCCTTCAAGAGCCTTGCCTTACGTACCATCCCCTTCCATATGTTCACAAATTGAGGGCCGCCATATTAAATCCATGGGGTCAGTGCCAGCACTGTTGGCAAAGAAAGATAGGAGCAGTGTGATGTCGATTCTCTTTGCAACGGTCAATCTAGTTGCAGGGCTTTGTGTGAGTATAGGATGCTCTTAATAATTATATCTTAGGCTCCAACGGCAAATCATTCAGAGAATAGCAAATTCAGCCAGGAATGAGTTAAAACAAGGAGCAGTTTCAGCATACATCCTTCAGAGAAAGGGTTAAACCCTTATCTTTCGTTTCATCTCCCTGATAATCAGACTCCTTGGTTACTTCTGGCGTAGAGAATGTACATGTACCTGTCATTATCTTCAAAGGATAATGATGACGATCAATTGTATCGCAGGGTATCAAATTACATGTACTCATCTTTAATCTCTTTTTTCTAAGGCGAGTCTTTTGTGGCACAATCATCATCTTTAGCTCACCATCACCTCAGCAGATGTAAAAGAATACTGTTGTGCCCCAAATTTTGATAAATTTGTCTGGCTCAGAAGGCAAAATGGAAGGGACCAAAATGAAGAATTTCACACCTGAAAATTGGCTTTTAATACATGTACATGTATATTTATGAAGTGTGGGGAAATAAAGTGTGAAAAATGATAGTGGAAATTTGGGGCTGCCTAATCTAGGGGTGCCTAAATACATGACCATCTTCATGTTTATCTATGGTCTTGAAATATGTGTACTGTACATGTACTCTTGATATTGTAATTCTAGTACCTTTGTATTGGGAAAAAAATATACCTTACCTTATGAACCTTGCTAATCCGGTGGGATTGAGAGAAGCTGAATCCATCATTTGGTTCCATTTAGAGTTGTCAACACAGATACTTGGCTGTAAATCCTCATCAGATATCCAACGGTGAATTTAGAAAGTGCCCTGATGCTGTGACATCTCGAGTAGGCCAGTCTCACCAGCAGCTGTTCACATGAAGATGGCCAAGTCGATAGATTTGCATAAGAAAACCTGGGCCAATATGTATGACAGCTGATGTCATGTGTGTTAAATATTGATATGATAAAGAGGAGTACAATACCTCCACGATGAAGGATGCTTGATATGTATTAGCGCTGTAACAACACACGTGGCCTGGCTTTGCCGGCAGCGTTGGGTGCTCCCGCTAACTCTCACTCTGACACTAGGTGAAATGTACTGGTGTAGTCGCGATCTGGGGATCAGCGTCAAGGCAAGTCATTAAGATTCAGTGGTGCAGTCTACTGGCTACCGATGAATGGATCATGTTATTGATTCAGAGGCAAAGGTAATGATGCTGAGATTTCTAGAAAATGTCAGGGTAGCTTATCATATAGGGCGCATGTTCATTTCATACACAATTAGGCTATCCTCACAAATCCTGATGCCACAGTGACACCATTATCCCTGTCATTTTCTCTATCATTATTACCGGTACATGTTTGTGATGACAATGGTACTTTCTTCCATTGCATTGCTTGTATACCCGTCAAGGAAAGACTCGATAAATCTGTACCACTCTTATGAGTGAAGCCCACAGGACAAGAGATGCATTTTATCGCTTAGGCAATAGCAGGCAACCGTTGCTTTTCGCCCACGAAGCAATACCATTGCTCCGTGTGTGAGGAAAAGCAAGGCGTCGTCTCCTATCCGAAACAACTCAACAACACCCAGCGTTTGAAAAAAGATTTATTAACAAAAAAGTAACGTCAATATAATTTCTCAAAGGTAACATTAACAACAATTACATAATATATACGTGAATCTTCTAGAAGAGCAGTGTCCATTACCAATGTGATATCGCCAAATCTAGTTTAAACTATGTATTTTTGAAAACGGATGTGCCTTCACACAGGAACTTTTAAATCTCGAGTGACTCGAGGATAGCAGGCTCTGCCGCATCCCAGTTTGAGGACCAACAACGTCTGTTCAACCATGGAGCTGATAGCTGATAGCACCATGGTCCAACACATGGGCAAGAACGACGTGGCACGTGGCGAACAAATCGCAGCTATCCGTCGTCCAACCATACGACTCGGCAGCGGCAGACGCCAACCCCGAATGTCTTTTCAAATCCAAACCCACTGAGTTACCTAAGTGCCAATTGCGCAACAGTACAAAGGGCACTGGTCACAACCGATCGACAGTTCAGTAACCCCTGAATAGGCCTAATTGCCGGAGGAAATCCGTCACAATGAGCAGTGAGAATCAAGTATGTTGGATCCGAGCAATGGATTGCTAGCAAGGAACAACGACCTCTCTCTTGCCGCTGACAGCATTGGAACTCGAGGCAAATTTCTTGCTGGCAATAAAATTGCTTGTAGTGATCAAGAAAGTTGCCTTGACTGCTGCGGGCTGAAGTGCTGATTTATCCTCTGCTTCATATCAAAGCATGTCCCTTTTCGAAGGGATTGATGCCACAGTCTCTGTTGGCCGTATCATTGTGTAGCCAAGAACAGTGTGGTAATGACTGTCAATTTTTTGCAGTCCACCAGAGATAAATTGTTTCTGATGTTCAATATATGCAACATTGTCTTCGATAATTGGTTACGTGTGTGCGTGTGGCTGCCTTTGATTAAGGCAGATTGACATTTTCAATCAAGCATTCAATTAAATGTTCTTTGCTCAATCTGCAGTGATCAATAGTGAAGTCATTGTGACACTCGAAGCATCTGCTTTGTGCAGTGTTGGTTTTCTTGGTGATGTTGATGGAAAAACACAGTGAGAATCTAAGAATTCGTCCCCAGCTGCTCATAATTGTTTTCCATTGATGCCAAAGAAAATATCAGGTTGAGAGTCGTAAAAAGGCATTTTTTTTGTTTTCAGGAGGCTTCCTCGTTAGCGATATCTGTAGGAGTACGTCACAAAAAAAGGTAGAGGGTAGGCCTATACCTGGTTTTGTGACACAGAGGGGCTGAAGAACGGTGTAGTGTGTACCAGTTTAGGCTAAATGAATGTGGATGTGGTGCCACAGTATTGCAGCCTACAGAACCACACCCCATTATCCAGATTTGTGCTGTGCCATATACAGTGCACAACATGATCATGCATTGCTGTATTCCCAGTTGGACCAGTGCTGATCACCCCACTTTGTTAATCAGTTCATTTTTCATCGGCACCACTTTGATACATTCCCACCAGCTATAGCCAGTTGCCCGTGCATAACTTGCTGGTTCAGCGATCAAACCTGTTCTGTAACCGCCTGATGCAAAATTAATGACGAAAAGGAATTATGCCTTGAACTGACGACTTCAGTCTGTTCGTTTGGGTCATGGGAAGATATGGAGTGGGTGAGAACTGTGAGACTGTGTTATGTGTTATCTATGCCCAATGAAGATACATGTATACCGTAATGATGTGATTTGCATTGTAAGGTCACAGAGACCTGGCTTTGCCGCTGGAACTTAGCTCCTCCAACATCATCATATCAAGTGTCGGTGTCAGGACTTCGATTCGAAAATCAACAGTCTGCTGTGTGGTCAGCAATGCCGACCATCACCAACAGTAGAAGCTGGACCCCGGCAATGCCAGACCTCTGTGTCCTGACAACTCTGACTGCCAGATTGATTGATTCAGCAGAATAATTGCACTGCGAGAATCCGGTAGGACAGAAAGGTTATTCCTGGGATTCAGACTTAATTAATTTGGACAGCATTTATGCAGCTACCTCCCTAAAGCTGCTGCGGGAGAGTTATTGCATTTGAGAAGTCATTGTTTAGGAAAAATCCTGACTCATTAGTCTGTCTAGACAAGATCTTGAAAAAATTCAATCGTTTTTTTTCATCCATCACCCTGCTGACAGGGTGATTATGGAGGCAGTGGTCTATTGAAAATATTGATTGCCATACAATGAATTTCTCAACAGACCATTGCATACGCGGTCTGCTGCAGTCCTGCTGATAGTACCCATGAGAATGGACAGTTAGACGCAGAAAATATGACTTATGAAATACCATTTATTCTTAATTCACTTCCTATTGTGGTCGCCAATAAAAAAAGAAGTGACAGATCGGGTATAAGAATCTGGAGAGAATAACTTTCAGTATGTACCATTGGCGAGGACGGAAATTGTTTGAGTTGGGTGGGGTGGGGGGGGGGGGCTGAGCAGCTCAGTCTACGTGTTTGTATTTAACCAGGAAATCACAGGGATCCATCTGATCGAAAGACAAGATCATTTGGTATTTTGGTAACATCAAAGCCAAAATTGCTACCCCGCTTCTAATTCTGTCCACCCACCCTATCATTGTATTGGTAGTTACTGACCGGTACAGGTGACTTACTGATTCTGAGAGGTGATACTTTGGAGATGATGCTGATATGGCTGACAGGGCAGGTGGGCGGAGTCGTTGTAGGTGTAGTTTTGGACAATAGGAAGGCCGCTCAAGAGACAGGATATGACAGGCTGGCTCCTTAGAAGGTCGACATAGTGTGGTCCATCTGTCAGTATGAGGACTTTCGGCAAATTAGCCAAATACTCGAAGTTAGAGTGAGTTTATGCCAAGCAACGAATCACATTATTAAGAGAAATATTTGGGTATGAAGTGAGGAGAATCCTCAATCTTGTTGTGAGCCGACACTTTCAAATACTAGTATCACCCCGGGTTGAGTTGAAAATTAATGTACATAACGATTGCAATTGACATCTCTTTGTGTATGATGCTGAATGGATCCTTGAAGATTTGGCATTGCGTCCTTCTCGACCTGTGGTAGATGAGTTCCCTGAAGTGACCACGAGATGAAAAGGTACTAACCACTTGTGCTCATGTCTTCAGGAAAGTGGTATAGTGAAGATGAAGTGAAATATCATACAATTCTTTGTCCCTTTTACTCTAAGCAACAGTGACCATGGAGGTCCAAAGCTTGAACCCCGTCAGCAACAGATTTCCTCCAAATGCCTTCAGCAACGCTCGTCTGATCGCCTCGGTAAGTCACAGGTGCCAGATTTCTTGCTGGAAATGAAATCGCCATTCATGGAGGACTCGATCCAGATCCAATGGCTGCAGAAATCGTGGTGTTCTTGCCTGATAAGCAATGATGCATGTATAGAACAGAAAAAAAGTCAATGGTTTCTTCGGTGACCAAGATACTGCTTCTCCATGGCTCATCAGACAGACTGTAAAATGGTCCAGTGTCTCGGAAGAGGAATGTGAATGATAAAGAACACAGTTGCTGTTTGTTCAGGCAGTGTTCTGTGGGGAACACTGAGAATCATTCAGAATTGTGCCATTCATTTTGTTGACAAGTGGTCACTCGATATGAAAGAGTCGATCGCACAACAGCACTTTGATTGCGAGTTGAAATATGAGATTCCTGAAAAAAGGTAAAAAAGACTTGAAGATCTTTTGGGATGGAGTTTTAATATTTGGCAAGGATCATATTCACTGTAAAACGTATCAATTTCCGTTTTGTGGCTTTGTGTAGGGTTTGCTTGAAATGGACCAACTGCTTTCATTCTGTATGTTTGAAGAGCAGTTTGATGGGACTGATGGATGGACTAAATGGCCACATGTAGGGCGATACCTTGTCCATTTCTCTTTGTGGAAGCCATGGAGGAGGCACTTCGACAAAACCTTCTTGTTACAGTAGTCTTATTTGCCTGCACCTCATAAATTTCAGTAAGCGAGGTGCAGTCAAATACTCATATCTCACTGTTGTGTAAAAACCATACTTACCACCGATTAACTGGTATGTTCTTGTATTTGCCCAAACACAAAAATTTGCCAGTTGTGTCATTTATAACAGACAGGTTAGATTTTTTGATCTAAACTGAACAGTAGGCACACCTCAAAGGGTTAATAAGATAATGAAGACAGGGACCTACATCACTCCCGTGCCCTAAGGGACACTGAATCCAATCACTTGCCCTGCCTCTATGTCGGTACTAAACAACCGTTGTCAGTTCATCCCATTACCACACAAAGAATAAGAGATAGGCCGCAGAAGAGATAGTCCATTTGAAACTCTCATTAAAAACTCCTCAGGCACCTAGCAACAATGGAAAGGATGTCCCTTAACCACCCTTTGATGATGAACCCTTAAAGGGTCCAAAGTAACATTGATTAGAATGACATTTCCGCTGCTTTTACTTTTCATTTGAAAGGGCACGAAGTTAAAAGGAAAATGAATCTGGGTCCTTTGATTGAAGGAGGGACCACTTCCTGCCCTTATAATATGTTGATCACAGAATGACAAGGTGTAAAGTGAATATTTGAATTTGTATTATCACAGTTTTCACTGCTGTGTTAGTGTTATTTGGACATCTCTATTTGCTCGTGAACAATGAACATCCCTCGCTATCAGATACCTAGGTTTGGTCAACCCTGTACATCCAAATTAAGAAGTGTTAGGAGTCCTACATGTAAATGTGCTAGTACACTAAGAGATGGTTCACATGTAGGCCAACTGTACAGACATCCAGAGCACTGCACGGTCCATTTACCCTCTATCTACTGCCCTTAACCAGAGTGTCACTGAAAGAGAGGGTCAGTACATCAGCAACCATTACAACCTGTACACAACAGATCCATCATCCTTCTACCCTTGCGACTGGTCGATTATCCTTTACCCTTCTACCTTCCCTCATCGTCAGGTTGTCGCTGAAAGAAAGGGTCAATTACATGTATGCCAGAACCAGCGACCATTAACTGTACACAGCAGATCCACCATCCTTCTTCCCTTTCCCTTACACACACCGCTCAGCCCTGCAGGAACATGTATCTATAGACATAGCCACTCACTTCCTGTCTAGACATGTTCGATATTGTTTCCAATAGCACCTGTCTGGTTACTAGACAACCAAGGAAACCCTGAGGGAAAGGAAAGGATTAGTGTAATGCATTGGAGGATTTCAAAGGACAATATGAAACTGTGAGGAAGATAACATTATCGGTTAGATGTGTCTGTACAATAGCAGTGGCTAGACAAGTTATCTTATGTGGTATTCCTTAAAGCCGTTGGGAGTTGGTTTTTAAATAAAATCAGGAACATCATTTCCGTTTGGTATTGAAATCGATATATAGTTGAGATGTAAAGAATAAATTGTTTCTGAAGGTATGGAAAGCGAATTCATTGACTTTAAAATATGATTACCAGATAAGTTTATCTAAAAATGATTTGTCCCTTGAGCCATTACGGTTGGTCTAGGCCCTAGTTTAGATTGTTTAATAGATTTGGAAGCACGCGATGTCTGAAAGATGCTCAGTGGATTAGAGTTGGGAAAGAAAGAACTATGAAACTAATGACTGTTGTAATCAATCAACAGGCCAATTAGAGTGATTTGGTGAATGGTTATGTGAACCCTTCTTTGTAAAAGTCTAAAAGGGCACTCGATCTGGCATCACTTTTCATCTGTTTGATTAAAATTTAATTATTCGTGGCAGATGCTGTCATATCTCCCTCAAAATGTCATTAGATAAATTACATCGTCTAGAAGAGGGTTCAAATTCGATTGCCACTGAAACCATACACCCTTTTCATCACCATCGTCCTTATTTAACACTCATGTGGGGTCTCTCTTCAAATTTCATCACAAACGATAATGATTTAAACAACAAAATGCAGCAGTAATGACCCTTTTCAAATTGCTAACACTTCAGACAGAGCAGGGTTCAAAAATCCGTTGATACTTATTCCCCTTTGCATTGTCACCCATTCAAAAACGCGACACCAACCACCTGCATTTAATACGTCATTAGTGTAAAAGAAAGGAAAATGCGTTCAGTTTACAAACAATGGACTCTATTTGACCTTGAAACCATAAAAGGTCATCTGCAGTATATTTGCGTAACTAATATTGGATTTCGAATAGAAACCATTGCCCTTTTTGTATGGTCAAGTTATAATCTCTTGTCGTTCAACACTGCATAAATCTCCCATTGTTCAACATTGCACATGTCAAAATTAAATGGTGTTATAATAAGAATGATCGGAATGAAATTTTGGGGGTGGAACCTCCTCGCTGCCGGTTGTTGTCTAAAACGGCTGAAAGTGAGTGAAAAAGGGTTGAAAATTTTCAAAAACTTGAAACATCTGCTTCTCCCATGATATGTTTACCCCTTGCTTTGTGTTGCTGGCGCATACATGGGTTATGGAACATTTTTAAGCCTAGGAATGTGGAAGGAGATTACATTGTCACGAAGAGATTCCCCCCTTAGGACCCTTTCTCATTGACAGTTGGGACAGATGTTTGTAGGTTTAATGCATTCCGATGATTGATACCCTAGCAGCCTTGTTTTTCTCATTTTGATTGCCTGTACTTGGAATTCAACCGCACCAATGGGAAACCAACATTGCCACCACACCAGATGCATTTGCCATTGAGGAAGCCAACACTGATTCGACAGGGTGATCACGAGCAACCAAAGGGAAACTTGCTGACTATTAACTTCCTGTTCAAAGATCACCTAACGTTGGATCCAACTGGAGATGAAAGACCCACACCTGTATTGTTTTGTCTAAACATTAGGTTGTCCCCTCCCGCCAGACAGATGGGTGACCCACCAGGCAGGACACAGGTACTCCCCACCCAGACACTTGGCCAGTATTGTCCCCTATCACGGTGTGGCATTCTGTGAATAGGAAGATGAGATTCCGGTACAGGTCAGGTGATCGTGGACTTGACATTTGGGGTGGAGGTCGGCCAGATGGGTGACCCTTATCTTCTCCTTCCTGTCTGCTGAGGGCGGTCCCCTGAACATCATTACCTGTCATAAAATGAAGAGATATCACGAGTGGCTGTTATAAAATGAATAGAGTTCTGTATTATTTGTTTAAGACGTAGACTGTTCTCTTTTAAAAGAAATTTGATGTCCTGTCAATTACAAAACAGATGGGAGATCAGAAAGCACTTGTGCTCTGTAATCCCTGCCATAAAAGACTGAAGCTCATTTCTGAAGATGAATTGATGAGGACATTTAAGGACTTGGTATAATATCCTTGCAAGAAGTTGATAGAAATCGAGCTGTTCTTTTGTTACCCACATGAAAGGGATAGGAAGTTTTACCTCAAATGAGGTACTTGGTATAAAAAGATGAGGTGCCATAAGACTCAATTTCTAAAAGGCCAGGTGAATTTTCCACCTTGAAAGTCCCTGTAGGACTCTTTAGATTTTAAGAATCTCATCCTCCTCCTGTTGCTGTGGTATCTCAGCAGATAATACCTAGGTGTTGGAGACAATGACCATCCTTGAAGTAAAAACTCAAAAAAAGTGATTGCCAACGACATCGCTCCTCTTTCTCCTTTGCAGATTGGCTACCTGGTAATCAGGCTGATGTTGTAATACCAGTCAAGGCTGTACGCATCTCGACTCATCAAGGCCTATCACTTCGGCCTTTGACTCCGCTCCCTCCACTGATTGAGCAAGGGTAAGAGTGACTGGAACGCTTGTCCAGGGCAAGATGGCTGGCTGTACGAAGGTAAAAGGTAATTAATTTATACCCGTATCTGAAAATAGACTTAGGTAATTGCTTCACGGAGCTCCTCAGTTGCTCATTATGTATTGTATCATATCACACTGAGTGTCTCATCACCGTAGACAAATCGTCACAATTATTAACGAGTAATTTGTATAATTTGAGTAGTCACCTATAGGTCACCTGAAGACAAATGTACAAGTCTTCCTCCCCTTATGGCAAGGGTTCCAATTGTCCACCATCTGCCCAGTTGACAGTTCTGACCCTTCTTCCCTTTAAGTTGCACAGTGGTACCCTACTGGACACATGGTAGGGTCATTGCAGGGATCAACACCGCGGAGCAATAAAGGTGGCAATACATCTGTCAAATCTGACTCGGCACCGTCATTTCCTGCTGAAGTGCTGTCTGGGATATTCCTGGTGATTTGGTGTGGCCTGTCAGAAATATTTTGCCTCACTTACTGTATCTAAATGCCCCAGAAAGTAAATTAGAAATCAGCACGACACAAAGAACTGCGGCAGTATGCCACATCGCAACAAAATTGCAAGAAATGTAGCATTACCATTCATCAACGATCTTATCCACTTAGCCCAAAATACTCAAATCAGTAGCCAGCTCTCTCAAATTGGACATTCTTTTCTCCAATGTCACTGAGGCGAAAGAATCCAAGTTGACATTGATTGTTTGCAGGTCTTCTTCTGTGGTTCCTGTAACCAGCTGCTTCTCTCGAATGTTCTGCCTTTCTTGCCGATATCAAATACTGCTGATTCCTTCAGTAATTTTTGGACAGATTGGCTCAAAATCAGATTAGGGCCCTGAAATTGTTAACTAATTGAAATTGACACAATTAAGTGTGATCTCCAATTTGTTTTCTGTGTAATTTGGTTCCTTAAGCTGTCAAATCTGTTAGCGGAAATCATTTGGCTGTGTTTTTCATGCTCTTGCGCACAATTCTGAATCATATTTCACATTCCAGATGGAAAAATCAAGATGTTCAAACCAACATCACTGAGGACTGTATCTCACTATTGGAAAGATGGAGCCACGATACAGGCTGTTCATCACTGCAGAAACTACATTGTTCTTCGAGAGCTTGCAGCAAGGGCGAGGCCATTATTACAGAGTTTGGACACCATCTCCTGGTTTACTGGGCAACTGACCTTGGGTCTAGAAGTTGGCTGGTTTTCTCTGTGACTTAAGGATGGAACTTAATCTACGGTCGTCAGATTGTACAGTCCAATCATCTCAATGACATTCTATGCCAGACTTGGAAGAAGGAGTTCCCAACTTTAATAGGTTCACTCTTGCTGTTAGTGTTACATCAAGCATTGTCAAGGACGGGTTGTGCATTTCATCCGTTGTCCATAGATTCGCTAGTCTACATGTAGGCGTACAAAATCATGTACCGGTACATCATGTGATAGATTTTGAGCCAACATGACAGATGCTTAATGGATAATGAGAATACAATACCATTATCACCAATAAACAGCCCATAAAATCTAAACACTCATTTAGATCAGCGCAGACACCATCCTATCATGTCCCTTTGTCATCTAAAGAATTAAACTTTTCGTAACTCTAGGGGTCCAGAATATCATCATCAGTTTGATTCAATTACCACCTTCTTTTAAAACACCTATGTCCACTTCGTCATTTTCGCAGATGGTCTACGCCAGTGGGTCATCTTCTACTAACTCAATTTTGAGCAGGTCAAATGATTGCTTGCATTTAAATCTAATTATCTTGATCTTTGCCCCACGCTGGTTAAACACAATTATCTTTTTTCTCAAATTTCCATTTGATGATTACCCGAGCACAGATTTTGACTCCTTGAGTTCAGAATTCTTCAGGAACGGATGATTTCATTATTGGATAGCTCTAGGCTAAGGTCTGTGTCATCCATCACCATGAGATCTTCATGAAAAAATTAACATCGCCCACTGTTGTTTCAATATTGACCATTTTGGTCATGCTATGGGCGTGTTTTCACGGAAATTGTCCCAGCATAAAGCCTTTGCCCCCAGTCTAATGCTGACCAAGCAGAACATTTTAATTACGTTTGGAATACCGGTACTTTGTTTTAGTGGCCTCGGGGATACACTGGTGGAATGATAGTGAACATTTACCCTTGCTTTTCGGTTATTCTTTACTATGTTGGTAGGGCCAACCTTTCTTTAAATATTCTTCAATTAGTTCATGGTATGTGAGAGAACTTTGATCAGAGAGGCCACCTGCTGGAGACTGGGGTAGATGATTTATTTGATGAGGGGATTTAACCATTAATGCTCAGTATGGGGCCCGTATCAAAACCACTCAACTATGTCACTATTTAGACAATCCAGTACATCATCTTTTATGAAAACGTGAGGGAGAAAAATAGGATTCGTGCCTAATCTACTGAAATTCCTTTCGTTCATTCAAGGAAAAACAAATGAACCTGATACCAGGCTGGGCACCGTACCGCAGGCTACTGTCTCCCTTCCACTCACCCGTGTATGATTAATCTCAACTAAGTGACAGTTGCTATGTGTCAGGCAAAGTCGAGGGGCAAATTCTAGCCTATTAATGAGCAATCGGAAATGGAGGTGCACCCAGTGGGTGAGGAACTTGCCTACAATTTCAAATTCTCCACGGGAAGTACGGTTAAATATTCTCATCAAGTCGGTGGCTCATTAAATGAGACCGTTCGCTTTGACCCTTCCCAGGTTTTCTCAATGTGGGGGTTAGCGCTGGAGCACAGGGAGTTGAACTAAGACTGCTTGTAAGGGTTCTCAGTCGTGGACTCTGACCAGTTGAAAACATTCACCGAGATACTGGAACTTTGATCATTATTGCAACAGACTAAAGACGCCGCTCCACGTGACAGTTTTCTGTCGAAAGTTTGCTGTCAGATTTACTGCTGTCAGACAGCAAAAATTGCTGTCATACAGTATAGTGTATGACAGTAGTGTATGACAGCTGTTATTGCTGTCTGACAGCAATAATTGACTATCTGACGGCAAACTTTCGATAGAAAACTGTCACGTGGAGCGCGCCTTTACACACAAATCAACAATGACTGATTCCGATTCCTCAGTGTATCGTCAGACATGTGCCTTTTTTGCCGCTATGCATTCTTGATGCAAATCGCAATACTGGAATAAACAGTTAGAAATTCTTTGCAAAACAAATGGCAAAGGAACCTGCAACTATTTCTCTGTTGGTGACACATGTGCCCCGTGCAATTTTGCCCCTCTGGTATCAAGGTTTAAGCTGTGCTAATCAAGTGAAGTTTTGTTCGAGAAACTTCTACCAGAATTCCTCAGGGCTGCAAATCCAGAGTTTATCAAGAGCACCATGGTAACTTGGAGGATAACTGGTGAAAAATAGTGTCTCCTTGGGCAAGAGACGCTTCAAGGGAAGTGGCAGGTTCTTCCTGTTGCTCAATCATTTGATCTGAATGGCCCGTTACATTACGTAAACAGTGTAAGACTATGCAATGCCATCCACTCACAATAGTCTGGGCGGCGTCTTGGACAAAGACAAGTGCGGCACTTGGTTCCTCCACAATTAAATGTCACGTGTTGTCCTCCAGACATCATTGAATTTCCAGTAACGCACAGATTTCTCACAAGATCACAGGGGTAGATGTTGCATTTGGATCCTTGGTGCCCAGAAATGACATCTGCTGAGTTGGTGATGGGTGCTTTGTTTTGTTACCATTATTTGTTTAATGTCCGCATTACACAACAACCCATTATAAAGTGTTTAGGGCATTATGGGTGAACTAATTAAGCTTCTACAGAAGATGTTCTCACAGGGATCAATATTCACCGTTATATAACTGCTCGGGGTGGGAAAACATGTCTTTGGTGGGAATTTGAAGTGAAGTGATTGACAAGCAATGACTTAATTAATACGCTATCATCAGACCAGCCGAGTAGACCTCATTTGATAAGCCTAATGAACCTAATGTCTTTGTTTACCACAAGAGCATGGTTTGAAGTCCTTTTCCCTTCTCATTCTGGAAATGAGGAACCGGAGTGCCGTTTATCCCGACAGGTCGGCGCTGCGAGGAGTGCGACCGAAGCGACGTCATTGACATCGTTTTAGTGCGAATAACCCCGATATGCGAAAATTTTGCATNGAGTTATTGCACTTTTTGTGTTTTTGGTTTCCGCCACCTGGTGGCCAAGCTAAGAGTCAAATCGGACCGAAACTTGGTGTCATAGGTCATCTGACCTAGGGGTATATATGTACCAAATTTGAGGCCAATAGCACCTGCGGTTACCAAACGTGCCACTTAAAGGCAAAATTTTGAACTTTGACCTCTGTGACCTTGAAAAGTAGGTCAAACCAAAAACCCGTTATATATGTAATGTACCCTCATTAGATACACCTATGACAAAAATTTGGAAGTGATCCAGTCATTAGTTCAGGAGTTATTGCACTTTTTGTGTTTTTGGTTTCCGCCACCTGGTGGCCAAGCTAAGAGTCGAATCGTCGAATCGGACCGAAGAGTCGAATCGGACCGAAACTTGGTGTCATAGGTCATCATACCTAGGGGTATATATGTACCAAGTTTCAGATCAATAGCTCCAGCGGTTACGAAACGTGCCCTGCTAACGGACGACGACGGACGACGGCCGACGGACGCAGACCCACGACAAGAGCTCACCCCAGGTGAGCTAAAAATCATCAATTTTCAAATGGTTCCGCATGAGCGCACGCGAATAACCCCGATATGCGAAAATTTTGTATTTTTTAAGACTTCGTGTGCGCTCAAGCGGAAAAAGCTTAAAAAATGCACATTTTTAGCGTTTAAGGGTTATTCGCGTGCGCTCATGCGGAACCAATGGGAAAGGAAAAAATTATCAATTTTCAAATGGTTCCGCATGAGCGCACGCGAATAACCCGACTTAAGACTTTGTGTGGGCCAAAAATCCACACGCACATAAAGGTCATCTAGAGGGAGCCACATAGCACATTTGAGCGTTCTGGGAAGAGGCAAGGAGAAGACAACAAAGGATTTTCTACAAAACATATCTTATTGAGCCAATTTTCTCACACATTTGATACAGCACCATAACTGGCTGATAGCTTTACATTCCAATCAAGAGCAAAGTTAAAACTTTACTGTATATGTTACTACATGAGGGATTGCCCCAACAATGGATAGATTAAAGGCGGTTCTCCACAAGAAAGTTTTTTTGCACAAGTTGGCTATGAAAAGGCAATACACAAGTACGGCCAGTATTTTCTACTGGTCAAGGTGTAAGCCGTAAGGAAATGAGGAATGGTGATTTGCTCATTGAGAGCCAACTCGTGTGAGAAAACTCGCGTGCAGGAGCGCCTTAAGTCGAACTAATAGACCAGTCATGTTGGAGAATGTAGGCGTGCATAATCGTCTACAAAGTTGCCCCATTCTATATTAACTACAATGGGCAAATCCCATTGTTACCCCCAAATGTCTGGATCTGACAGATACATGTAGTAAACCAATATTGATAATTCACAGATATTCATAACAAATGCATAGACATTTAAGTAGTTATAGTAAACTTTGGAAATAAACTGAAATCTTGTTCAGAAACATAACAACAGTGCTTACACTGACCATGCTGACCAAGCTACCTGTATGTCAGCTCGGGGCATTGTGATCCCAATCGATCTTGACAATGCTACTAAAATGTCAATTACTAAAGAACATCAGGAAGAGCATTAAATTACTTTTCAGATACTCAATCTCTTCAAAATGGTTCAGGAGTACGGTAGTAACATTACACTACAGCTCAGGAGCATTTAACCCCTTCCAAACAGCTAGTACAACATTTATAGTTCTTGTACAGGCCCATCATGATGGTTTTGTGCCTCGTCCAGATCCACGTGTAGCAAGCCGTGATGCACCAGACCCTCTCGGTGAACCGCGTAATGAACCTGCACTTCCACCTGAAATAAAGAACATCATATGGATAAAAGGATTGGGAAGCCCTCACATCACTCCGAATCTCACTGTACAACAGGGCCTGATCTTTAAAACAAGAGGATAACATAAGACGATATCTCACCTTTGAAATTATAACCATAGGCTTCATAGGCAGCCTTCACACCTGCTTGTGCTCCAGCGATTTCCGCTGCTGATATTGCTTTCTGTACACTACCTCGTCCCCTCGGACGCTTCCCCGCACCAGATCCCTTTGGTCGGCCCCGTGATCGTCCTGTACCACGCTTTGATGTCGATGGTGATGAAACTGGTGTAGAAGACATGACACTCAGATGTGAGTAGTGAACAGTAGGCAAGTTGTTACAGCGAAATATCGAAGTTCAGGACCCAGTGGCTAATTTGACATTTCAAGCTTGCAGTGACCACAATGGAAAGCAAACGCATGAGAGAAACCATCTACTTAAAGTACGTCGATCTGCACAAGAGGCCTGAGGTAGGCCTAATCTATGTGTTTGACATATCTTACCAGAAGGGAAGGTGGAATGTGCATCGTCAACAATGATCAAGCCATCGTTACTATCATCGTTCGTGATGTTGACATTTCCTACGACTTCACTACCAGTTGAAACCTGCAAGAAATGAACAGGTCATACTAAATCAGTGTTGAAAATGGTTGAAAGACTATATGTATGCTGTACTCGACATACTGTTCTCGGTAAACATACTGCTCGGAAGATGTCCGTTCAAGCATGTTACTCAACAAATAACTAGTCCTGAACATGAGGGTACTCACCACACTAAGCGGGCTTGCAGCACCAGAGTCACTGATAAGGGACTCAATGTCAGGACCAGGAGTTGTCACATTGTGTTCATCGGACTTTCTCTTTCGACCAGGTTGGCCTTTCTTCTACAAAGGTGAACATTTCAAATTGAAAATCTACGAGTACACACAGAATGCATGTTCACACTGACAGTGACTGACTTCTGCTCATTACCCCAAGACAATTACATGTGAGGTATCCTACACAACCATCATTTCAGCTCTCAATACACCCGCGGGAAAAACATAACTGATCCAAAGCCGACAATTAAAGGAGTACACTTACCATTTCAGCATACTTCTCTCTCTTTCTTTTCCGATCTTTCTCCTTGGTCGTGTCCTCTTTCCCCTTCTTTTCATTCTGTTTCAGATGCACTGGAAGGAGAGGTAGAGTAAGTATAGTAGCAGTGGTACTAGATAGATTGCTAATGTGCTACTTTTCATAATCAATCCATGTAAGAACTGAGAGCATGGCAAAACTGCTTACATTTTTTCTCCATTTCATCATCGTCAAGCAGCAGCGACACCACCTCCTTGGGTTTGAGTACATCGGGTCGGAATGACCCACCACTGATCACCATCCTCTGTATTTCACTCTTCTCCTTGGCCCTTTGCAGTATCCGCTCTTCTATGGTTCCTTTGCAGATCATCCGATAGACCGTCACCTGTTTGGTTTGACCGAGACGATGAGCACGATCCATGGCTTGCTGATCGACTGTTGGATTCCAGTCACTATCGTAGAAGATCACCTGAAAATCAGGGCAAATTGGCAATGATTCTGAGAAATTTCATCACGTTCAACTGAGATTACCAGGGTGGGTACGGTAGTTTTAGAATGCTGTAGAGGTGACAATCATTATGAAATCTTCCTGAGTATACCAGTACCAAAATGCCCATATATCACAAAGTTGTGAGATAGCAATGGCTCTAACTGACAGATGTGCACTGGTGACATATGCTCCAGGGGTATAAGGCCCCGTTATGCAACACTCGCTAATGAGTTTCAGTTTAATTGTAGCAACACCACTTAAAACCCATATTGATCATGTTAAAAATAAGAACAGCAACCATCATTAATTAGAAATGTTATTCTCTGGCATTACAGGCATTACGTGAACAGGCCATCACATACTTCCCATCAATAATGGCCTGAATGAATACAGACTGATCACATCTTCATTGTTGAAGGACCCCAGGGAACAGAGGACAGACTATAACGCTCTGGGCAAGGTCTACAGCACAGGGTTTCTTTCCGGGCCCCTAGAGGCAATCTTTGCAATGTCACCCTCAGGCAAACTTGGAACTTGGATTTTGGATAATCTTGACCTGACTGTAGAAAGCTTGGTGATATTTTCTTCTAGTCAATATAAGTGGAACTAACTTCGGCATATTTGCAACAGAATTATGTTAGTTTAGGATTAACTATATCATAAGACTCCAAGTACGATCATTTTCATGCTATCAATAATTTGAGCCAAAGTGCAGTAGCTCAGAACCAAGCTTTCAATGGTTTGCCCCCTTTGTAGGGTCTGTCAGTAATCCTTACTCCACCCACAAACCCTACAATTGTCCATCGCATTATTCCATCCGTGTATCAAATTAAATTCCTCAACTATCTCCAAAATGAAAATTGTTACACAATCTTCAATGATTTCTAAACTGGCTAGGTAAACAGAGACGTAATAGGCAGCATGCCGAAACGCGACTCCGCGGCAGGAAGCCATTTCAGGTAGCACGTTATACATTCATAACTTCTAATGGAGATTTGACGAGATCAAAAGATTGGGATAAGCCGTGAATGTTCATTTGGTAACAGCGATAATTTGATATCCTTTATTTGCCAGCTGCCCAGCCCACAGAAAGCTGGAATTCACTGCCAACCAGGCTGATTTAGATGGCATAATCACAGGTTGGGCGAGGGAGTTATGAAATACCCCTGATTCAGAAGGTCAAAGGAGGGTCGAAATTTCTGATTATCTGGTCCAAATGAATAGGTTGAGATATCCAAATCCAAAGTTCAAAGCATTTGAAATTACATGTCTCAAATACCATATAGTCCAGTTTTGATCAGACAAACCTTCAAAATTTTGATTTAATAATAAATCATGCCATATTATAATCATTTGGTTTCTCCCTGTAATTCATTATAGAGATCTTATCATTCTGTTACTAAGCATGGCAGATTTGATGATTTTCTTTTGACTACTTTGATACAAGGAAGACACCGGTGTCCTAATGAAAATTGCCCCCTTGTTGAACAGGTTTCTAGAATGATAATGACCCTTGAATACAACAAATAACATACCGTGTCGGCTGCAGTGAGGTTGATACCAAGTCCACCAGCTCTGGTACTCAACAGAAACACGAAAATATCAGAACGATTTTGAAAGTCGGCCACCATGTCACGACGATCGGAAATCTTCGATGAACCATCTAAACGCATGTAAGTATGCTTTCGGTGCCACATGTATTCCTGAAAGAACATAATGGAAAGGTTCACTTCCAATCTTTAAATAGACATGACAGAGGAATGGGTCAAACTGGCAAAGGAAAAGAGAATATTGAACTTCATATCGCAATCACCCACAATTTATGACTTATTGATGAACCATACCTCAAGGATATCAATCATCCTCGTCATCTGGGAGTAAATTAGGACTCTGTGTCCTTCCTTCTTGAGGCGGGCCAGGAGAGTATCCAGTAGATGCAACTTGCCAGCATCAGTGACCAACGTCTCCTTATCTGAAAGACATGAGTAGAATCTCGGTTAAAAGGCAGCCAATGACTTTTAGTGTAAAGGGACTAAGGGCAAATACTTCCTGAATTACACAGAGCAGTTATTTTTCTAACAGACTGAATATCAGCTGCACTCGATGAACTTGGAATTGCCATAAAATTAAAATCAGCTAATTGGTATTCACCAAGGAATGAAAAATTTATATAGGAAATCGGATTGAAGAGATAGGAGTCTAGGCAGACATGTGTCTCCTGTTGTCTGGTAATTACTTCAAACGACACATTATGATTATATAACTCCATCGTCAGATCAACATCACCTCAGCCACTATGACGGGTCTAATTTTAACAGGGACTTGAACAAAGGCAGTCGGTGCCCAGTGGTGATCGTGATCCTACATTTTATGCCCTGGCCTTATGAATAAGTCTGACAACTTTGAAAAGACAACCACTACATTACAGACGGCCAACAAACCCCACACACCAGAGGGAGGCACATTGATAGTGCCGATAAAGTATTTGACCCCTTCCGTCACATTCACAGATGTTCATCAAAGCGGACATATCACAACTAATAACAAAATTCTAGACCCAGAATTAGTTGCAAGATAGCTGACAACTGTGGTATTCGAGGACAGGAAGTTCCAAAGGACAGACAGGAGGCCACCCACTCAAAATTACCACCACCAAAAGCAAAACACCAGAAGTTCAAGCTACAAGTGCATAAATATAGCACCCTTTTTCAAGTTTTACAACCATTTTCATCCTCAACTGCACAAAGACCATGCAACCACAATGCGGAAGTAATGGGTGTTATCTGTGGTCAATGGCATCTGAAAATATTATCCCAACTAATATGGCAAAATCTCTTGGAGATACAAAGGAGTGCATGACAGTCAGAGCGTGGCTATTCTACAAGAGGCAATGCTCCAAAGATAATGATGACCACTTGAGAGCGCCTGGCTGAACAACTTTTGCTAAGAGCCCACCAAATCAGCGGTAAACCTTTGTTACAGATTCTTCAAGGCAAAGTCTGAACATACTAACTGAGCATAGATTCATTGTGAATCAGGCCTTGCCTTCAGACTCCACTAACCGAAGCAATAAAATTCACTCTCATTCAGCAGGGCAGGCAACAGTTTATTGTCGTAAAGCTGCAGGATAGCTGCAACTAATCCCTCATTAGGGCAGAATGGGTGCTCAGGCTGAAAACTGCGATCAAATTCAAAAAGTAAGCAGATGGCCACATGAACAAGGTTCCATTTTACATGCAGGAGGTTCCTGTCAGAAGACTGACAACTAACAACAAACTCAACAGACTTAAAATGTAGCTGAGACAGTGAACTTGAACAACTGTTTCAAGGTTTTGATAATTTGTGACTCTCCACAGCAAAACCAGTCGCATGTCGCCAGAAGTTTAGCCACAACGAACTAAAATGACATCAGAAGAGAATGGAAGAAATAGATTTTTCAGATTTCATAGCAGACAGACAATATTGAAACTGACAAACATTTCGGTCTCAACCTGCCACGCTATGAGCGATATGCGACCGGTTTTGCTGTGGAGGGTCAAATTCGTAAATAACCATAGTAACTGTGGATAACACAATACATGTACTATGCGAAGTGTCCACCCATATGAAAACTGGTAGGTATTTCAAACTTGACGATTTAATGACATGGTCAAGTTGGCAAGGACAGCTCCTATTTGTACACAATAGAAACCACAGTCATAGAATAGCACAGGTAACTTTCTCCAAATTGGCATAATTTGTTAATTGGGCAGATGGCCATTGACAGGAACCAGAAGGCACCACACTTTCCGCTTGCTTGACCTGTCCACATTCCGATGCACAAGTTGATTTGGGCCAATTTTGGGCGAGGGGCATCTGGTCAAGCCATGGGAGCTCTTTGATCCACACCAAGTGCAGGTGGAACATCACCAAGTCCTATTGACGTATGATTTAAACTGAGATTTAAGGGAATTTGACCGAACTCCATAGTCAACAGTTTGAAGGAAAGTTTAGATGGATTTACTGTGGTTTAGGACAGCCTCCTCAGGGCGGCAGATGTTCTGTGGTCCAAATCTGACTCAACGTGGTCGACACTGCTGTCACAGTGTCAGCATGGTCAGGGTCAAAAATTTGGGTACCAGGTATGGATAAATAATATGTGGGAAATGGTATAACTAAATGTGTTTTTCGTCAACCACTAAGAACACTTCTGCAGCCTGAGCAAACTACATTGATTTTCCTCAGGATGACATGAAGGTATTGACTCTGAGTCTACAACCCATTTGATGCTCAACGTAGGATTATCCAACTTGTCTTCTTGATTAATGCTATCAATTCAAAGTCCTCATCCAACTAGGTGATCAAGAGACTGCCCAGACATCAACCAGCTCATCCAAAATAACCTCTAAAAGAGCTTGGACCTTATTTAGTTTGTAGGATTACTGTCACATTCCAACACTCTTCAAAATAGCTGTGAACAATATTGCGCCAGAGGCAGTAAAACATGAAGTGTCATGAGTCTCATGAAGATGTGAAAATATCTTGCCTAAAAAAGCTCATTTCAAAATTCCTTCCTATTCTTAGATTTGGTATAGAAGAGGGATAGTCATTCACCCTGTTGAAGATGACCTTATTCATGACAGAGTGAATCAACTTCCATGAGGCTCAGTCAAGGAACCAGGACAAGATTATGCACATGACCGTGACGTGAGCAAGACACTAACAGTGAATTCGATAGCACAGCATGACATCACAATAATACAGAGAGAGTGCAGCTAAGAACTGCTCATCACGATCATTTTGTCCTGGACCAAGAATGAGACCAGCAACAGATGTGACAAATTTTCTTCCGGATCTCTTCAGGACAATACTGGCAAAAAACAGATTTCAAATTCAATACGACATATGATATGAATAGGATGATAAAAGAATGTCAAATCTTCAGGAAAATTTTAAATTTGTTCGGGTAATTGACTAGATAGAAGCATATGACCACTCACTGGACATATGGCTACACTCTGACTCGTCTGAGCATGACAATGGCATCGTCAAGTTGGATTTCAATGAAGTCGACAATGCAATGAAGAGTTTTTTGCTAGTGCCTGAAGCATAACATTTTTTAACACAGTATAGTAAGAAATTTCTGTAATCTGATCATGAATTTCCTAACTCTTTCTATCAGGGTGACAATAACAACAGGAAGGATAGGAATAAAGTTAATTGACTGCATTGTGCATCTCTAACAACCATCTATCACGAAATGACAAGAATCGGAAATGAATCTTCTATAAAAACAACCATCCATCACTAAAAGTTGCCTGAGGATACCTAATCAAGAAAATTTTTCTGCAAATTCTCAAAATGAACAAACTGCGCTGTTTATGCTAGTGACCCAGTCTTCGTGGTCAACCATCTGTCGGATGCACACCTTTCGGTCCATCCTCAACTGGTGTCGGCTATTTTTAGCGTGAACTGTCCTAAATACCACCGGACATGAGCGCAGATTTTCCGACTGGGCAGACAACATGAGACATTGTGCCAACAAATAGACCGTGGTTGCACCACCCATCTGTCAAAGTTTCCTGAAATACGATACCGCAGGACTTTTCATGAGCAAGCTTATGATACAAGACTCGGCAGGTAACTGGCCTGGTAACATGACATTCACTAGTCGTGGTGACAATTTGCCAGAGGTTTCAATTAATCCATGAATCAATATCAAAGGAAAATGTAACAACTAAGTGCCCTGATGGCCGAAATATGAGAAATATTGAAGACGTCAAACATTTGAAACATTTTAACTACAAACTGCAAGGCAATATGTGACTCTACAATGTAACTTGTAAGAAAAGGGACCGTGGATCAAAATACTAGCAAATTATGACATAACTTGTCTGAAAATAAAGAGCTCTTTTGGTTAACATTCAATTTTGGAACTTCCTCCAACAGTGTCAGTATATTCTATGCCATTGAGGAAACTAAAATGTCTTTGACAACACTGCCACACGAATAGACAGTACTGGCCACAAGCAGTACTTCAGCATGCAGCCCCCAATATTAGAAGGGGCATCACCTCCATTGAGAAGGGGTGTTTTTCTATTATCAAGGGGCAATAAAGGATGAAAGGACCAAAATTCTGCCCATAGACCTTGTGCAAATTTGCTAATGCCAGCTTTTTATTCTCAATGACAGAATTAACACCAAGTCAACAGAGAAAGCCCGACTCCAGCTGCCAATGTGACCACTTGTTACTCAATCTGATGTAAGCTTCGAGCTAAGCTACAAATGTAAAATAGATTAAGTCCAAAAGTGATATGCCTGGAGGGCTCTATGTTCACAAATGACGAGGGACTCTTCTTCAGTAATGTCACAATAGTCAGTTATTCCTGGCCAACGCAATTCATTGGGAGGCCAAATTGTAGTGAATTGGATGCCCAAAAGATGGCACCATCAGATGGTACAGACATGCTTCAACAAGTTTGGGTGATCAAATTATAGTGAGTTTCGTGGCTAAAAGATGGCACCATCAGACAAGACAGTAATTTTCGCACTTCTTGGCCACTTCAGTGAGTTTGATAGCAGAAAGATGGCACCACCAGCTGGAACAGAAGTGTTTTGATTCTGAAATGGCCAATTTTGCAGCGAGAAGGGCAATAATGCAGGAACACATGTCATTATGTAAATGAGAACGACTTACCCGGTACAAAGACACTGGAATAGCCATGCTTAGGCTGAACACAATGTAGGCCACCTGTTGATACAGGGTCAAAGTAATATCCCCGGTAACGATGAGCAAGGGCAAGTTCAGGTGAACCATAAAGAAGTGTGTTCCTGGCATCCAGAGTCCCACAGAGCTGTTCCTTCATGTGGACCCACTCAGCACTTCGGTCAGGGCAGTAATAATCCCTCCCTTTGCAGTACACCTGAAGTGATTTAAGAAATATTTCAATGAATCAACACGGGCATTCTTTTCGTAAACAACGTCAAAGTATTTCAAATTATAACTGGCGCAGTTTAATAGTTCAACGCATCAACACAGTGTGAATCTTAATTTGCTCTTCACACTGATTTGCCATTTATACATAGCAGCATGCCTCATGTGTCACCGAGTCTCTTACCTTTGGTATATTGTAATACAGTAGTGGTGGCATTTCTGTTGGTAGGCATTTGATTACATGCGGTGGGCGTGGCACATGTTTATGGATCACAGGCTCTTCAGGTTGCTTTTCTACATGTTTCTCTGAATGATGGTGGTGATGATGATGTGATTTCTGAAGTAGGAGAACAAAGTGCAAGGACACTCCTCACTGTAGGCCAGTTTCTCAACTACAACTGCCACAAATTCATACTAGCAAGTATGAACAACAAGATTTACTACCTATAGTTCACTCACGAAGACTTAATAGTTCACCCAAGGAGGCCTAATAGTTCACTCACGAAGACTTAATAGTTGACCCAAGGAGACTTAATAGTTCACCCAAGGAGACTTAATAGTTCACTCAAGGAGACTTAATAGTTCACTCAAGGAGACTTAATAGTTCACTCAAGGAGACTTAACACTCAAGAAGACTTAATAAGAAGCTCGTCCACGTGAGAGATGTCTTGTGTGAGTTGGCTACCACTGCGAGCCAGGTTGAATGAGAAAACTCTCATGTGGTGGAGTGCCTTTACAAACCAGGGGGTCGGCTCGGAGAAGGGAGACCATCTGGCACCCTGACCCACCAAAATACAAGCCTGTAACACAAACCTTTGTCGGGGAATGAGGAGACTTAGTAGGAGATGACGTTGGTGACTTCACTTGACTAGCACCACCACCAGGACTCAACGAAGCAGCCAGCGAGTTCCTCCATCTTATCTTCCGGTGGGATACCGTCTCAGCCATGCTGTGAAGAGTGTGGTCCAAGTGGCTGTACACGCTACTTTGTGGGCTTGTGAAAACCAACTCTCGTAGATGAGGACTGACCTCAATGTTGGACACTGATGTGGTTCGTATGGGCTCCAGTAAGAACTCCTTGTTCTGCAAGTACCTGAAGATAAGAACAAGATTTCACTTAGACTAACAACAACTCCAGATAATTCTATTCCTTGAAAGCAAATTTGAGCCTGCTCACTTTTCTATCAGAAACAGAACCTGACAGTACGTGCACACCTACGACTTGGCCTACAGAACTTTGTCCTCTTCAGCTAAGACACATGTTGTGTCTCCACCTTTAGTTTCATATTGGTTCTCCAAAGCTGAGTGTACCAAGGAGCAATTTCACCAGTATTTTGCAATTTGTAAGTGACTGTAATCGTTGAACAATGCCTACATTTGAGCATTCTGTTCTTGCCACTGAACCTGGTGATGTATCGTGAAGGCCGTCTTCCACCACATACAAATAGCGAGCCACAAAAAGTGAAGTCCTGCAAACATGTGTCGGTACATCTCCATGGGAGATACGTCAATGAACCTCAGGTATGAGAAACAACTCCTGACCTCTTTGCCTGAAATGGTAAGAATGATATCATCCACAAATGATGGATTCACCAGATATACATGAACAGTGCAAGATTTCAATGACACTGTCCGTAACTGAGGAATTCATGAGTTATTCGAGTAACTTGAAGATGACATCGCCCACAACTGAGGGATTCTCCAGTTATTTGAGTAACTTACCCTGTGTCTTCTGAGGGAAGAGGGAATGGTGGATATAATCTGGGTTGAATATATACATCAGGTTGTAGAGGATCCGATCCCAGCTTGGCAATGACGAGTGAAGAATACCTGCAACAGATGTACCACAGCTACATGGATGACCACAAGTAAGAAATGGGTATCGATAGGAGATAGTGAAATCCTGATGCTACATAACTTCCAATGTAATATAAGAAGTGGAGAAGATTTTGCAGTAACTGACTCACCTTCTCTGAATATGAGTTTTGGTAACTCATACGGCTCTAGCTTCATGGAAAAGCCTGACCTTGTTTCTCTCCTCTCGAACAGCTCGGGATGATTGCAAACCTGTGGAAATAAATAAAGACATATTATCTCTGAAAACCAACATACTCTCAGTCTCAGCCATAGGAGCAAGGCATATCTTCCTTCAAGATCAGACAACTGGCTTTACTTATTTGCACTGATATTCAACCTAGACAGGTTGCTCTCTGGACAGAAATGCTCACCTTTCTGAACTGCATGACTAGGTTCATAAGACTGCTGGTTGTAGTTTGTGCCTGCGATGAACTAGACGCCGTGGCCGACTGAAGCAGGTCATCTATGGATATTTTGTTCTTTATGGCTTGGTACAGAAGGCGTTGTCTCGTCGTCAATGGGCAATGGACGAGGATTTCAATCTGGGAGAAGAATTTGGCGATCAAGTGGTGTAAGAGCATACTTGAATTTTCACAGTAAGCGATAATAGGCACCAGGCCAATCCACCTGGGAGTTTTCTCAGACAAGTTGGCGCTCTATGGGACTCTCAGTGTTAGAAACCTCTGGGCAGTCGCTTGTGTCATTGGTCTTAGCCCAAGTCCTAAGGAAAGCAACAATGGTGACTAGCCTACTGAAAGCCAACTTGCACGAGAAAACTCTCACATGGAGGATCACCTTCATAACTACTTGTAAGTTACATCTGGACTTCGTGACTGATCCACTCACCTTATCTGACAACTCATTCTCCACATCTTTCTTCACCCTCCTCAACATGAACGGTTTCAAAATCATATGTAGCCTGGAGAGCTGATCTGAAAGACAGAGACATAGTCATCAAAGTAGGATGAATAAAAGGAAAACCCTCCACTTTTTCCAATGAATGGGTGAAACATCTTCACAAAAGTCAAAGATACAGAGATTCATACCAAATGGGGAAGACACAAAACCCTGGAAGAGGGAGTGTCAACATTTGTTTTTTACCTTGGTCAATTCCTGACTGTTTCTCAGCATGACTTTCAATGTCCTTTGAGAACCATTCATTGAACTCATCATGGGAATCAAAGAGTGTTGGCATGATGAAGTGCAGCAAGGCCCATAACTGGAAACAGACAGAAGTACATGATCATAACAAGGCAACTTGGGCCATGTATCAAACACGCAGCCTCTTGGTCGGGAGTTACACATACGTAGATGCTGTCGAACATTGCAGCGAGTGATTTTATGACCAGTTCAGAAAGTCAAATGTCTCCCGTGCTATATTCAAATGGTAACGTGCCTTGGCTTAAAAATCCCAAAGCAGTTTTCAAACTCAACACGTTTTCCATGAAACCAGTATCCATGAAGAGTCACTTACCTCAGCCATGCTGTTCTGTATTGGTGTACCCGTCAGGAGGAGACGATTTCTGCAGTTGAACCCAAGAAGGATCTTCCATCGGATACTGCAAACACAATGAAACAGTTTCTTTTTTGTTTACACCATCTGTCTGTCTTCATGATGTCCTCAATAGAGAGGCTCCACGGTACAGTCAATGGTTTGAGAACAGGAAGGTGTTACTGAAGTCATATAATAAGCGATCCACAACACAATATACTAACCTAGAACTACTCTTGATAGCCTGGGCTTCATCAAGGATCATGTAATGCCAGTTGATTTTCTGAAAGTACTTGACATCTTGGATGACCAACTGGTAACTTGTGATCACAATGTGGAAGGATGCATCATGACTGTGGATGTTTGATGAATTCCAAAACTTGCGTAGAATCTTCCTGTCCTGAGTGTTACCCCAGTATGGTACACACTGAAATCGAAGAACGGTGAACTGATGGTTAGCCTATCGCTGTATCAGTATATGAAGTTGATAATATAACAACTGACAAAAGACGAACCACAGGAAACTTCAATTGAGAACTGACATGCGAAAACATGGCCTTGATATCTTTTATGAAGGAGTTTGGTAAATTTTGACATTGTTGTTGAAACGGAACACGTCACTCACCTTAAATTTTGGCACAAATCTTGAGCATTCCTGTTGCCAGTTATGAAGAGTGGATGCTGGGGCGACAACGAGGAAAGGGCCCCAAATATTACAAGCCTGAGTGAAAAAATATATAAACTTCATATAATGTTGAGTAGAGATATTTCCATTGCTTCTTCTCTTGATAACACCAGCTACTTGTCTTAAACTGCAGGCAAGTAAACAATTGGTATGATTCCAAGATTATGCCTCAACTGATGTGGAGTTCCATTAGCTTACCTCTGCAAGATGGGCAAGGAATGCCATACTCTGTACAGTTTTACCAAGACCCATCTCATCAGCGAGTATTCCATTGATACCTTGGTCATAAAGGTTTGCCAGCCAGTTCATACCCTGAATTGAAGAGACATTGTAAACTCGTTCAATACCTAATACCTAGCTTGTGACAGCATCTCATGACCATGGGGTACAATTGCAGGTCAGCAGCAAGAGCTCGCCTTCAACTTGGAAAGTGAAAGACGGAGAAGGAAAGAGTAAGTCATGTATAACCAAACCTAGGCTCACCTTTAGCTGATAACCTTTCAATGCTCCCTCAAATATACTAGGCTGAGGTCGGTCTGCATCAGAACTCACAGTCGAATCAACTGAAAGGAAATGCATTTATTTTATTGAAATATATTCCACACTGAAAACAAGTGAAATGTGGCAGATGTACGTAAATACATCCCTAAGTCTGATACTTGTTGGTCAAACAAAGACAAGCAAAAAATTGATCACTTACATCCACTTGCACTTGACCTGCGATGACTAACACCCACACTGTCGTCGAACAACTGCCTCTGTAATAGAAATAATTTATGCTTGGTTATCATTTACGAAGACCTGCAAGGTGAGATCATAATTCACAGTACTAACACAGAACAGTTGTTTTAAGTCACCATTGGACATCTCCGTGAAACTGCTGAATTGCAATGAAGTTTCCAACAAGAGGCTGATATATCTTTTACTATCAGCATCTCAACAGCAACAGGTCCACAGACACTTAATGTTACATACCCTGGCTGTATGCTTATCGTATGCATCCTGTGCATTCTTCATTGCAAGCTGCTTCATCTTGGCACTGTCTGAAAATATGAGGTATTTTATCATTATGTCAAAAGAACTGTGGATTTCAGCCAGTGTCAAATGCCTGGGCAAATTGTGACTATGAGTGAGCTGAAGCTTACCATAATCGTCAACTAACTGATCCATGAGCACTCCCCCATCAACCTCTAACTGTTTCTTGCCGACACTTTCATCATCCAACTGCCTCAAGATCCTCTCTCTGTCCTCATCTGATTCTCCAGTCAGTTTCCTGGCCATGAAATGAGCATAGAGCTCTGTCTGTGATATCAGGAAGTTCAGCTTCCTCTGCTGTCTTTTAGCCTGGAGATTTCAGAATACACAGTGTCAACAACAGAGCTTCACTAACAGAGTACAGCATCTGACATACTCCAAGTAATGCCTTTACTACTGAGGTTCAGAAAGAAAGGAGCAACAATGTTATAACACTTAAAGTGTAAAAACAATGTACATCATCAAATTCTCTGGGTGTCCAGTTCCATTTGGCCTGATTCCATTTCGCCAGTTTCCCTGAGAGGTCCAGAGAAAGCATGCTGGAAAGGGAATCTTTAGGCAAATTCCAATTACCTCCATGAGTTCTACATCCATCTTCCTCTGCTCCTGAGCCTCTTTTTCTGCCCTTTTCCTATGTTCCTTCTCCACTTTCTCAAATCTCTTCCAATAGGTCAGCATCTCCCGTGATAACCTCCGCGCCCGTAGCACCGCCTCTTTCATCGTCTTCTGAGACTGGAGAGCTGACCGTCTAGCCTCTTTTTGACATTGCTGAGCAACCTTTTTCAGATTACCCAGCATTTCCTTACGACCATTGGCCTTGCGTTTCTGTTCCTGTGAAGTTAAAGAAAAGACACTGGACGTCTAAGCACAAAAAAGATACTTCCAATGTGGCTAAAATTTAGCAGGTGAATTAGATATACCCATTTTACTTGTGCTGCAGAATGCCAAAGTACAGGTAGTCCAAACTTGGAATGATTTGAACATCTTTCTTGAAGTTTGCAACCTACCTTTGATATTTCCTTCTTACAAATCGAGAGCCATATCTTCCTTCGCTTTACAGCTGCTTGTTCAGGAGTCAGCTTCTTCTGTTTGCCATGTTTACCAGCACCATGTTTGAACTTGGAGGGAAGAATCTGCAACACAAGACAAATGACACATACCGGTAACAGTGGAACCTCCCTTAGCGAACACCTCTCTATCAACTTATAATCAAGGACATGGAAAATCAGTCCCAAGCTTTTCATGTCTGTTAATTTTGACCTCTGTATTCAGGACACTTCTCAAATAGAGACAGAATCATCCAGTCCCGAATGTGTCCTGATTAGAGAGCTTCCATTCTATTTTCTTTTAGCACAGTACACTGGAAATGGTTATGTGTTCATATACCGGTAGGTACAATGTATCAAACATCTCTTACCTCTCCATCTTCCCCATACTTCTCTTTCTTCAGTTTCTTCAACCTTGCTTTCATCTTCTTCTCCAGCCTCTTTTGCTCCTTCTTCTTTGGTCCAACCAGCATCTTCTGATGCTCAGGGAACTTGTCATAGTTAGACAGCATTCCACTGCTGTAGTATCTGTATTGGCCATTCTGAAAATAAGGCAATTTAATGACACTATGTGACTGGATGCATCTTCGTTACCTAATCCAGAAAACAGTTAGAACTACTGTGTTATGTACTGTAATCTGAGTGCATTCGCAACTTCTCCCCAGGTGGCATTCCATACCTCTCTATTTTTGTAGAAATCAGCTTGAAACATGCGCTGATTCTTGTGGAACTTGAGCATTTCTCGTAGCTGCTCATGCTGCACAGGAGCATCTTCATTTTCATCCGAGGAACTGTCACTCAGAAGGATGTTCTGAAAGAGGGCAAAAATGTCAGTCACAAGAAGAACCCAGACTTCTCTTCAGCAGTCAGCATTACTGGTATATCTTATCAACATATAAACAAAGGAACAAACCTTGAGCCATCTTCTGTTCTTTTTAACCTTGCTGAAGTTATACAGCCTTGTTTTGTCAGCCTTCCTCTCTGAAATGAAAAGGCGACATTTTTTTACACCAGGTTAACAGGTCCCTTAACAATCAAGATCCAAATCTACATAGCTGAACGATCTCATGAGTCCTACAAGACAAAGATGATCACGTTCGTTTACTGGTCCTCGTACATGCCATATGGTTCAACACAAACCTGCTTTGGTAGTGACGATGCCATTGACGATCTTCACCCCCTCTGCTTCTGTGTCAGAACCAAAGTTATTGTCAGTATCAGCATCAGTGGTTGAATCCTCGACCTCCCTGAAATAGCAAGAGAAAGCAGTTTTGTCAGTGTCAAGAATGAAGATGGCACCCTCTCTGTATGGAATTACAGCTACCCAAGCTCACCATAATTCTTCTGACAAAAATGTGGTTCGCCAGTCAAACTATTACCGGTAAGTATGCTAGTAATGCTGAGGGCGAGGACGCTGTCACCATGGTCGCTGAATCTGTACTTACCCAAATGCTAGGGGCACTTTGAGGAGATTGTCTACATAACCAATGAGGGGTTCAAGTCGGAGGGCATGCTCTATTCTCTGAACATGTAAAGGAGTGGCTATTTCCCTCCCATCAATGGGACCAACGATGGGGATGGGGTCCTCCGCTGGGGTTTGGTCAATGGCACCAGTGAGACCGGTAGCCATCGTATTTCCTGAAAGTAAAAAACAACACAATCGAACAAATTATGACTGATGATCCATCCAAGCCAGGTAGCCTGATCATTCAGATTGTCTCTTGTCTGGTCTTGCATGCTTTCCTACAAACAAGACCATCGCTGGCAGTGGCATGGAACGAATTATGTGAATTATGCCCCAAAGGGTTATCGATTGATGGAATAACTCTAGTCTATCTAGGTCCTAGTAGGCCTAAAGGTGAAGGGCCAAGGGGCCTACGGCTAGCCCTAGGGGCTAGGCAATGCCGGCGCAGGCATCGAACCAATAGGCCTAGGCCTAGATTTCCATTTATCATTGTGTGTCCATGGAGTTTGTCACTTTCGATCGGTAGCCTAATTACTTAAGTTGTTTAGGCCTAGCCAGGAGGTGAAGCCATGCACAAAGTCAAAGAAGAACCAGGACATTTTTCCAGGGGACACACCTTCCTGTTACACCTGCCAGCTTTTGCGACCTGACGACATGAGCTGATGAGTATGATGATGATGAGTGACGGACAGACCACACAAATAACCTAGAGGCTAGGCCTAACCAACCTAGCCCGCCTTCCACCCATGATGCCCCATCACGGCTAAAAGTTGAAGATGTTGAGCATAGTCGAGTGAAAACTGCAAGGGCAGGCTTGACCTGAATTTTGTCAAGACAAGGCGGTGAATCGTTTGTGCGCGCGAGGCCTGGAAACAGAAAATGTGGTGAAATCAGCGACCGGCGGCACACACCGGGCGACCAGGTCAATCATCAAGTTAGAAAATATTGAGAATTACACACCTTAACAGGCACTTTATGGCCTGGATGTCCAGTAACATAAGCCCCGAACACAACTGAAGAAATGGAACCAAGATGGCGAATATTGAGCAGATCCGCAATGCGGCTGCCTGCGTCGAACAAATCGGAATTCATGATTTTCCTGCAGGGGGTCCCCGCCATTGCCGTCGCGTTACTCTCGAACCAGTCTTCTTTACTCACCTCTTCTAATAAATCACAAATCTTTACATTCAGTTTTTGGTAATGGTGGTTGATACAAAAATCTATATTGCATCACTGATAAACAAATGTTTCAAATGTAATAAGATTAAAGAAAAGGCGAACTCTTGAATTTCTGACTGTTCTTTTGTTTAACGAGGGTATCTGAAGGCGCCAAATTTAAAATACTGTACGGTAGCTATTTCCGTATCCGGTGCGAGTTTCCTTTAACCCATTGTTCACAAACGGCGGCAAGAAAAAATCCCCCTTCACATTGAGTTTCGCAGCAGTCAGTATTAAATACTTTGTCCCTTTTCAAAGTTACTGCTATATAAAAATATTGATTGCCAGGACCAAAACTACTTTCTTAATTCCTTGCCTAAAGGGATCATAAGGCCACGCCCATCGCCATGCCCCACACTCACAGCCACAAGAAGACAAGGAAGTTACAGTGTAAGCAACACACAACTTTTATTTTGTTGATGTTATATTTCAGTTTATTCAGCACAAAACACAAATAAATACATTAAGTCTCACTGACCACTAGTCTTACCAGTATGTCATAGTACAAGTTAAATAAACTTTCTGACCCAATTCACAACACAGCAGTGCAGTCATGGTGCAACTGAAAATATATTTTCTCATTTATTCAGCAAAAATTCTCTAAAATAGAAAGATTACAGACTTGAGTATTCAAAAGAGACCCAGAGTAGCTTTGATCTCTAGACTTTTGTGGGATAACTTTCTTCTTTCAGATGTGCTTGGAGGAATTATACTCTAGACTGACCAGTATAATTCTTCCAAGATAAATGTGTGNGCGCCAAATTTAAAATACTGTACGGTAGCTATTTCCGTATCCGGTGCGAGTTTCCTTTAACCCATTGTTCACAAACGGCGGCAAGAAAAAATCCCCCTTCACATTGAGTTTCGCAGCAGTCAGTATTAAATACTTTGTCCCTTTTCAAAGTTACTGCTATATAAAAATATTGATTGCCAGGACCAAAACTACTTTCTTAATTCCTTGCCTAAAGGGATCATAAGGCCACGCCCATCGCCATGCCCCACACTCACAGCCACAAGAAGACAAGGAAGTTACAGTGTAAGCAACACACAACTTTTATTTTGTTGATGTTATATTTCAGTTTATTCAGCACAAAACACAAATAAATACATTAAGTCTCACTGACCACTAGTCTTACCAGTATGTCATAGTACAAGTTAAATAAACTTTCTGACCCAATTCACAACACAGCAGTGCAGTCATGGTGCAACTGAAAATATATTTTCTCATTTATTCAGCAAAAATTCTCTAAAATAGAAAGATTACAGACTTGAGTATTCAAAAGAGACCCAGAGTAGCTTTGATCTCTAGACTTTTGTGGGATAACTTTCTTCTTTCAGATGTGCTTGGAGGAATTATAGGCCTACTCTAGACTGACCAGTATAATTCTTCCAAGGTAAATGTGTGAAGCTAAACCAACCAATCTTGAAATCTTATGGTTCCATATTGGTAACTATATAGAACCAAATTAGCCACTAGGCCAATTGGAATAAATAATCTAAGTTTCCAAAGAGCACCAAATGAAGGGGTGGGCAATACTCAGAATTCTCCAGCCCCGAGTATACCAACAGCCCTGGTGACTAATAGGCCCGCACCGATAAGTTGTTCAGGTTGATATGTCTATTCTAATAATATAAATATACTCTTTTCATAACACTAATATAATTAACGACAAAAATATATTAACTACACTGGGACAAAACGTAAGAAACATGAAAGGAAGCTCAGATTTTGAAAAAAAACTGGGATATACTTGCAACTAATCCAACTTTTTGGTTACGCTTCCTAGATTTATTTTACACGACGTTTCTACCAGTGTTCCCTGGTCGTTGTCAAGTGCACACTTGACAACGACCAGGGAACACTGCATCCTCGCACCCAGGGTCTTCACAACCAGCTCCCCTACTCGCGCTTGGTTCAGACCCTGGCGACATCCATGCCATTTTAGTGGGGAACCAGCGGAGTGAATTTCAGCCAATCACAGCGAAGCTTCCATCCCGTCTTGGTCATTCCCAAATATGGCAGCTGTAAAATTTTCTCGACTCGCTGACAAACTCGCTGAATTTCTGATTGTTCCTGAATAAACTCGCGTCTAACTTAGGGATCGTCTCCAAAATACAAACGTGTGGAATTCGTTTAAACGAATTTAAAACCACTTTTCATAAACGAAATTGAATCGAAAAAATTCGTTTGAGAACTGCTTGAAAAACGTTTGACATGGCCCGCATTTTCGTTGCAATTTCGTTTGATCCCAAACGAAATATTCGTTTGATTTCTTCAGAGAAACGTTTTAGAATTTTGTCGAGCGAGACAAACGTTCCAATGCGTTTCAAACGAACAACGTTTTTTTCCAAGCACAAGAAACGTTTGCATTTCATTTGACATGAAAGCATTTTGCATTCTGATCGGCGCTAAAAACGTTTGAATTTCATTCGGTACATGAAACGTTTCATTTTCGTTGGGAACAAAAACGTTTGCACTTCGTTGCGGAATTCGTTTGGTACTTTCCATTTGGTTTTCGTTTGGGGAGAATTCGTTTCAAAACCGTTTGGAAAATCGTTGGAAAATCACTTCAGTTTCGTTGGAGTATAAAAATTTCAAACGATTTTCAAACGATATTGACATACGTTTGAAACGCGTTTGAAACGAAAACAATTTGGAGTCGATCCCTTATTCTCACGGATTATCTAGGTTACGAGTACGTACCAATGGGTTCAAAATACGAAGGTATGATCGAGTTCATGAATTTGGGGCAACTATCATTCGACAGCGTACATAAATTATGGAATGAGATGCAGCGCTACAAGACTGGTATCCGGTACTTCGTTACACCAGATCTAAGTGCAGACGTTGTAGCACTAGGTGCGATATCTGCCCATTACATCAGGTGGCGTTCCCCCACTCCATTGCATGGTTTATTCGTGAATTGCCAATGGGGAGTACACATGAGGGAATAGCCCTCTACTCCACTGAAATGGGGTGGATGTCCTCAGGGCATTGAGGGAGGGTACGACCGTAAATGACCTGAGATTCTCAGGATGGGGAACACTGTGGGAAACGTCATGTTAAATAAATCTAGGAAGAGTAACCAAAAAGTTGGATTAGTTATTCAAAACCTTTCTAAAAATGCCATTCAAGCAGTTGATATACTTGCACTCGAGTATCATTGACAAATTTTCATAATTCACTGAAAGAAGGATGATCACGGTATGATATTACAATCACATGAGTATCAGATATTTGTGGTTAATCATGGTTATCATTATAAGTATAAACTAAATAAATCAATATGATCCATTTGAAGTTACATGGTGGACTACATGCATGTGATCGCTTCAGGAAATTGATTCAGAGATATCAACACCGAGAAAATGTGGCACCAAGACTCAAACTACTGGTAACTCAAAAACATGTTCATCCTCTGAGAATTCTGTGATAGACTCATTATATTCATCCTGTAAGAATTCTCCAACCAAATGACTAGAAAAAGACAATCCAAAAGTATGAACGTGTTAACAGACCTTCCAAACTTTGTCCATAGACTCGTTTCATTTGTCGAAAGCACTCCACACGGTACAAGAAACTGTGCTAATAATGGAATGTATCATCACCATTGGACAACATGGCAGAATGGCAAAGGAAAAGGGTTATACATGTATGATTACAATCATTAGAGTCGGTGAATGAGAAGTGTATCAAAAGAGCAAGGGGAGATTCTGTTTCCTGCTGCATTCAAGGAAATCAAGGTGCCCGATTGACAGGCCTACTATTCTATTAGAGCGAGCTCTAAAAACCCCAAACCTGCTGATTTCCCCTAAACCAATGGAGAATCATTACCTGTATTCTCTTTCAGAAGGAATATTACCCACCGATATGATACACATATACATGTATATAAGCCAAAAAAGCAAATCTCTTTTGCCATGAATAAACTTTTCCCATACATGAGAGTCGGGGCAAAATTCACCTTATAAAAAATAAGACTAAAGTTAATAGACTTTAAGTAGGGTACAGCTGCATGTCATATCTCAATTCTTATACGAAAAAGGCAATAAATGATATTCTTCCTAAAAAAATATTCCTAATTCTTCCACAGGTAAACTGTAGAACAACCTCACTCTACACGTGTTTGTAAGTTTCCACTATAATTCGTCATGATCTTTTATATCTTTGTTTTGACCTCCCTCATCCTTGACCTCTTCGTCAGAAACTGATCTGTGCCTATCTTTGTGTCCACGTGGAGGACCAAAATTGTCATGTTCCTGCTCCATGTGTTCATTCATGTGCTCCATATCATCATTGGTACTTAGAGGGGACATTCCATCCTCCACACCGACATGTACATCTCCCAAGTGCCCAGGGTCAAAGCCATCCATGTCTGGAGTGTGCTCATCACCACCCTCCTTTTGTTCATGTCCATCATGCTCATTTCTATGTTTTTCCTTCTTAAGTTTTGTACCACGAACAAGACGTGAGCTTGGTACAGCACCAACAAGTTCATCAGCTTCTTCACCTAACTCATCTATGGACTTTCTATCGATTGGGTTGCCATCAGCATCAAAGCCTGAAGGAAACATTAGAAAAGAACACTGAATAAGGCTGGGATTCGATGCATTGTTCTTTAAAGTCCTTCAAATGGAAGCAACTGTATTAGTACGGTAATGTAATTTGGATGAGGGTGAACTATTACAAGTAGGCCTACTTTGTATTCTATAACTTCAACACAAGATGTGCATGTGCCCAAAGGTAATGGACCTTCATAATTTCATGAGCAGAAGAAAAAGCATTCGTTTCTCACCTATTCCGTTTTCATTAGCAATTGCCAGATATTCATCATCAACAACATCTCGATTCGAATCCTTTTTCATGAGATCAAGGAAATCGTAACCAGGTTGCAGAGGTGGCCATCTTGACTCTGGCATTATATCTATAAATAGAGTGTAATTTGAGGTGAGAATGTTCCTTGATTTTGTCATATTTTCAAAACAGCCCGAAAAATGTAGCAGGTGTGGGGGCAAAAACACTCCCTTTAGGTCCCAGACAGGACAAATTGCAGGGCAGCCCATTTGATTTAAAAGACATGTTGGGTGTGCAGCAATATATACCGGCAAATCACATGATGATACATTAGGCTACCTACATTCTGGCCATTCCTTCTTCTCTTCCACATCCCTTATCCAGTCAATAATCAAGTTCGATTCAAATTTCTCTCCCTGGTATAGATGAACGAAACCCTGAAAGGCAAAATATTGATATCAACTCTTCGGCGGCAGAGGTTCTGCCAGCAAAGCCTGAGAGACATAGTCTCGTATCCAAAATTAGGGCATGATGGATTAAAGTGGCTTACCCGGGCAAGGTTTACTCCAGCTATAGTTGGAATCTGTGCATCGGTGGAGTACGTTTGGAGGATTCGAGTTCCAATGCTGTCAACATTAGACCTATACAGGTAGAAGGAAAGAGGATTTATGTACCGGTACATGGAATTGTATTGGAAAGACATGTGCGTGGGAACTTCTTCTGTCAGTACAGATCAGACTCTTATCAGGAGACATCCTCTAGTGGCTGGCAAAGCAGCAAGATGAATTCAGGAGTACCCTCTTTACCATAGTGCCTGAGGAAATGGGGCTTAGCAGGATTCTAGTCAGTAACTTCAGGGGAGACTGCTGAGCTACTCTGGAAGCCAAGGTTTTCATACTCACACATCAACCCAAGCAAAGAGGCGATCAGTGACGACACCCCCAACAGCAACGTCAGAAAGTGCCTTGAATTGCTCAGGATTACCAGCCTCGTCACCAAAGAATAAGACAAGGGGTTTCTTCTGTTGATAAAAGATGGGGAAATTTTCCACAGTCAGTTCCGTCTGAAATGAAAGAAACTGGCATTAAGAAGAAGCTTTATCTTCACATGTACAAATGCTGCCCCGGTGAAGTTATGTAGTACTGCATGTTGCCACTGGGTTATACTGTGAAATACGACATATACTGTACCCGGTACTTACAAATATCGGAAGCCGATTTTTCCTAACAAAGTCTTTCAGTTCCTGCGGTTCCATTGCACCAGAGAAAACCTTGCTTGGATGGAATGGGTCATTATGTTTTATGATCACGACACATGGAAGTTTGGCATTGAACTTACTGCAACTGGAAGTGAAAAGAGCTCGCTCAGTGAACTTCGCTGTATTAGATGTAAGTCTTATTCTGCATATTCAATCACTGGCATACAACTCCTACTTACATGTCTTTTGCTACCGAGTCAACACCATAAGCAAAGAGGAATTCACCTTGGAATTCATTGGCAACTTCCTGTAACACAGTGAGCTCTGAAACAAAGTGGAACAAGGTTCATCAATAAGGTTCTTGTTCATGCAGAAACTTGTAAACTGGAATCTTCCCCACCAGTCGGCGCCAATCCAGAGCTACCTACCTTGCTCTCTACCAGTCAAACCAGCTATGACCATCACATCACAATAATCAATAGAGTTTTCAGGGTAAGATCCAGCAATGAAAGACATGGCCTGGTCTTTGGTTGTTAACTGCATGGGATTCTCAACTTGGTGACTGCAAAAAATAACACATTGTCTTGATAGGAAGCATTCAGGAGGGCAGGGAGGATCAGTATTACACTAGTTACCATTAACAGTAACCTTCAGAACCTTAAGGGGATACTGAAATATCTGGAGAACTATGTAATCCATGTACCGTAACTGTACCGGTACTAGCTCTTTTACTATTACACATAACATGTGATCAAATGAATGTAACACCGAAACTCACACTCTGAGATAACTGATGACCCTCTCCCCATCCAAAAGACCTTTGTATTCGACTGGGTCCTTATCCTTCTTGTAGATGTTAATCGTGGGAAACTTAGTGATGTTTTGTTTCCCACAAACATCGGTCCAATCAAAGCAATCAATCCTAGCCAAGGGGTTGACCACCAGGCCTTCTGTGAATGTTGTAGCAGCATCGGAGTAAGATCGCAGGAAAGCCATGCTGATGGGGTCAACTGTAAGAAAACACATCACACTTCGTTACTCTCAGTGCGGCAGTAAAGACGCTACTGGTACATGTATATATTCGCCTCACACCGGAACGAGACGTCTTAATCAAATTTCATAAAGAAGAGAACCGCGGTGATTGTTAGACTCACATTTTACGTAGAAGAGAACTAATGTTATTTGGTTCTTGGTCTTCACATCAGGAAAGGTTTTGTCAGTAAGAGCTGGGATCTTTGAAAGGTCGATCTCGGTTTTTGGTTTTTGTAGCCTCCTCACTGATTCTGCAACCTCATCATCAGGTGTTTGAACATCTGAAGTGGATGATTATTACAAAATAGTTATGATTCTTTGCGAGAGTACTTACTTGAGGCACAACCGTCTTATTGGGGCTCACAAGGATGCAGATGACTTCGAGGACGGCTGGTCATCTATCCTCTCTAAAACTTCAAGCAAATGTCGATGGCAGGAGAGGTGAACCAGGGTGACACCACAGCCTCCCTGAATGATGACAATGTCGACAATTTTTTGGCCAAGGGTGAGGTGGACGGCAACGTGGTGAAATTCAGAAATATGTTGACATCTTTACCACCGCAATGAAAGATCTCAAGATTGAGGGTACTGAGGCCTTGATGGGGTCTACGAATACATTAAAATCTACCAGAACACCGGACAAGAAACCTTTAGCCCTGGTACCTTTCAAAGAGGAGCACTTGGAGCAGCTAAAAGCGGTATGGGACACCCTCCCACAGCAGCGTTTTCACCTCGCCACTCTTCATCCACTCACACTTTGTGTGCGAATGTATGAAGAGGAGCGAGACCAAAGCCCTGCTATGGGATGATGGTATGGGAAAGTGACATGTCCAGGTTACCCTTGTATAGGAAGGAAGCTCTTGTCCCCTATCAGGTGACTGCCACCAATGCTTCTAAGTATATCCATGCAGCAGAGCTTGAAACTCACCATCAATGTCGTCAAAGGGGTAATATTCGAACTCGTCTCAAGTATGAACAAAAAAGAATCACACTCATTATCAGAATCTCAAACAGATATCACTATTCCAAAGATCAATACCTGTGACCTGATTTATACAGTTTCAATGGTGAATGTTACAGCTGTTGATCATTTGATATTAACACCAGTCACAAAAACAATAGTTCAGATATAATATCACAGATGTATTTTCTACTTACGGTCATCAAATTCACCATTATCAGTTGATGAAGGCAGCAGAGGTGCATCTGGCATCGCTTCAAGTCTCATCTTGTAGGCCTCTTTCTCAGCTACAAGGAGCTGAGCTTTCACAAACTTCAAGATATTCTCCAGGGAGAATTTGTTGATCATGTAAAGCGGCTTCTGAAGTGACAAATATGAAGTGGTCAATGGAATTGCCTGCTCAAACGGGACAAGAAATTGAGATTGAGTTGATAAATGTAGATAAGCCTGGTCTCCCCTCAGGGTAGGGAGACATTAACCATTACCAAGACTGATAAAGCAGAATTTGTTCTCCATGTAAAAGCACACACATTCAAGATAACAGATAGTGATCATTTTGGGAGTACGTCTTGAGATTAAGATCTATAATAAAGAAAAATCTGTTGTATGTACCGATACCTTGCCATAAAGTTTGATTGCAAACACTGGTGGTTTGTAGGCATCGCGGTTATGATCGAACCGATCTTCAGTGTTGACTACCATGCTGGAATGAAATGTACTTTAATCAACGACAGAGATGTGTCCCAGGCATATGTATGGTACTTTACATCATCCCAATTATTTTAATCCTATTTGATTCTTAATCCCTTGTAATCTCTTGTAAGCTCTACTTGTTAGTATGTACACATTATACATATATGTCAAGGTATTTTGCCATTCCAGTACCAGAACCTGAAGAGGGTAGATGTTCAGCTACCGAAATGCATCCTGATAGACTAGTGTAAATAGTGTAAATAAATTTCAAGTATGAAATGGACGATTGTTGCAGTGTTCTTATGGCTCAGCCATTGCTTCAACTCTCAACCAAAACTATATTACCCTTAGCTTTACCAAATTCTGTTACCAGTACATTCATGCGCTGATATGTCCAACAGGTATTTGCTCTGAATTTGGGTGCATCTTAATTTGGGTAAATTACCTGAAAGTGACTCCTGTTTCTGATGCAGTGACAGAGGTACTTACACATCTATAGTTACAACCCCAATTGTTCCAAAGTACTGATCCCCTTGTAAGCTCTACTTGTTAGTATGTACACATTATACATATATGTCAAGGTATTTTGCCATTCCAGTACCAGAACCTGAAGAGGGCAGATGTTCAGCTACCAAAATGCATCCTGATAGACTAGTGTAAATAGTGTAAATAAATTTCAAGTATGAAATGGACGATTGTTGCAGTGTTCTTATGGCTCAGCCATTGCTTCAACTCTCAACCAAAACTATATCACCCTTAGCTTTACCAAATTCTGTTACCAGTACATTCATACGCTGATATGTTCAACAGGTATTTGCTCTTAATTTGGGTGCTCTTAATTTGGGTAAGTTACCTGAAAGTGACTCCTGTTTCTGATGCAGTGACAGAGGTACTTACACATCTATAGTTACAACCCCAATTGTTCCAAAGTACTGATCCCCAAGTTTTTGGGCAGTCTCTATGACTTCTTCTTTTGAATGCTCGTCATACATCAGGAAAGCCATGTGGATTTCTTGACTCTCATACACAGCAACATCACCATCACCGGGTATGTCAAACTAGAAGAAACAAGAAAACCGGCAACATCAGTGCTGCAGAATTTGTATCAACGAGATTAACTGCGAATTTGTTGGACAAATGTCCCACGTACTCACCCTAATTGGATTCTTCAATAGTTTCAGATATCTGGCCAAGTTGGTTATGTCCATGACGCCATTATATTTGGTATCAGGACAGGTTTTGCCCTCGACAACATCCTTACACTTGATGATCCACATGTAGGCATTTTTCTTGATGTCGGCAGAATCAGAATCGCTGAAAATCATAGATTCAATCAGATTTCATTTCCACTTTCCACATAACATTCTGAAGTACATAGACGCAATTAATTACAACAGTTTCAGTTTACCAAAGGGTTTAAATATAATGCAACTTACGACAATCCTTGAATACCATCCATCTCAGTTGTAATTGCAAACGTGTAGTCTTCGCCATAAGCGAAAGCAGACTCTAGAAATACTCTGTGTTCTGTAAGAGTGAGGTTGAACAGGTCAGAAGATAATCAAAGGAACTGCTCTACTGGGTGTTTTACTGTTCAATGTCAGCCATGGTCAGAACCAAAAATAGATAAGCGAGCTTTTCTATTTTTGTCAGAACTAAACATGTGTCACAGGATCAAATTACCGTATGTTCCCATGGCCTTCTGGTATGAGAAGAGAATGTTCCTCTTGCCAACATTTTCCTCGAGGAGATTCTCCCTGTCAGCCACTGTCTGGAGTATCAACACCTCCCTCAGCATCAGCAGCCTTTTATATAGAAAATAAAAGCATTAAAGGACAAACTAATAACTCTACAAATCTACGCCTTTCCAAAAGTTCCACTTTGGGTACATGTAGAATAAACAAGTACATTGTACACTGTATCCAGAGCAAATCGTCTTAGGATTAGACAAGGTGATACGTACTGAAGAAGGTTAGCTACGATGGAGTCCAGATCAAACATGGTCTCAAGGCCGAGCTTGACAAGCTCCTTTCCTTTCCTACAATGAGAGATTATTGTCATTATAAGAGGAGATTCAGTGCTTGGTATATCATTTCATGAACCTGATAAGTGTACAGATTACAGAAATCAAACAGTACATACATGTATTCTGATCATGCAAACAAACTTGGTTGGACAGATTATCATCTCAAGTCACCAAGTAGAGCATCATTGCAATCACCTTCTCCTCTGACAAATCAGTCAATCACTTAATGCACCATGAGTCATTTCGGAATTCTCCAGGGTCAAAATGTCACCATATTTCAAGATGAACATTCTGAACAACTCATGATTTGATAAGATTAGACAGCCCTTCACTTATTCATGTTGCTAAGAGCTCCTGTTTATTAACAAGAAATCGTACAAGTGGGACAACTGTGGTAAGCTATCTTACAATGTATGACTGCCAGCAGAATTACAGATGTGCTACTGCCACAGTGACAGTGACAGAGCAATCAGACTTCGTAAGGGAATCTACATGCTTATGATGACCACAAGTGAGGTTAAAACCCATTCGTGCACAAGGAAATGACATTTGCAATAGTCACTTGTCAGAAAAAAGCTCACTAAACAGTTAAGTTTGGGTACACACTGCAGCACTTGGCATTTTTCATTCAGATCATCTAATTACACTTAATGGTCTGCAGTAAATCTAATCAGTTTCAGGAAGTGACACGGTAGTTATCAGCAGAAGGAAAACATGATGAGGAAACACATGTCCCACTCCCACAGAGCACCAACATCTGAACACGTATTACCAAGCAAAGCAACACATTTATTTGATTTAGTACCATTTTTGTTACACACATTAGATTGGCTTTCAACACAGCTGTTGCCAGGACAGATGCCAACAGAGTGCAATAGTTTGATTGAGTGAAAAGCCGCTACAGAACTGAGTACCTTGCAAGGTGGTGGACCGTTGATTTTAGGATCCAACCGTTCAAGACAAATATGGCCAGGAAAGAGCTGATTCTATAGAAATTGTTTCCTCCCATATTTTACAAGTACTCACTTGAAAACATAAACATCCTCTCCGATATTCTTCTCTCCACAAGGAACGACTGAATGAAAAACATCACAGTCAATCTGAAACAATGGAATATAAACTCAGTACCGGTACATCACTACAATCATGAGAGGGGGTACTCCCCTTTAAAACAAATTTTCATGAGAAACACATATAATTGATTTTCAGAGAATCGCATGCCGCCCACCATCTATAATTTTGAAGGTTAGCTACGATGGAGTCCAGATCAAACATGGTCTCAAGGCCGAGCTTGACAAGCTCCTTTCCTTTCCTACAATGAGAGATTATTGTCATTATAAGAGGAGTTTCAGTGCTTGGTATATCATTTCATGAACCTGATTAGTGTACAGATTACAGAAATCAAACAGTACATATTCTGATCATGCACACAAAATTGTTTGGACAGATTATCATCTCAAGTCACCAAGTAGAGCATCATTGCAATCACCTTCTCCTCTGACAATGTTTCTATCAGTCAATCACTTACATGTAATGCACCATGAGTCATTTCGGAATTCTCCAGGGTCAAAATGTCACCATATTTCAAGATGAACACTCTGAACAACTCATGATTTGATAAGATTAGACAGTCCTTCACTTATTCATGTTGCTAAGAGCTCCTGTCTATTAACAAGAAATCGTACAAGTGGGACAACTGTGGTAAGCTATCTTACAATGTATGACTGCCAGCAGAATTACAGATTTGCTACTGCCACAGTGACAGTGCAATCAGACTTCGTGAGAGAATCTACATGCTTATGATGACCACAAGTGAGGTTAAAACCCATTCGTGCACAAGGAAATGACATTTGCGATAGTCACTTGTCAGAAAAAAGCTCACTAAACAGTTAAGTTTGGGTACACACTGCAGCACTTGGCATTTTTCATTCAGATCATCTAATTACACTTAATGGTCTGCAGTAAATCTAATCAATTTCAGGAAGTGACACGGTAGTTATCAGCAGAAGGAAAACATGATGAGGAAACACATGTCCCACTCCCACAGAGCACCAACATCTGAACACGTATTACCAAGCAAAGCAACACATTTATTTGATTAAGTACCATTTTTGTTACACACATTAGATTGGCTTTCAACACAGCTGTTGCCAGGACAGATGCCAACAGAGTGCAATAGTTTGATTGAGTGAAAAGCCGCTACAGAACTGAGTTCCTTGCAAGGTGGTGGACCGTTGATTTTAGGATCCAACCGTTCAACACAAATATCGCCTGGAAAGAGCTGATTCTATAGAAATTGTTTCCTCCCATATTTTACAAGTACTCACTTGAAAACATAAACATCCTCTCCGATATTCTTCTCTCCACAAGGAACGACTGAATGAAAAACATCACAGTCAATCTGAAACAATGGAATATAAACTCAGTACATCACTACAATCATGAGAGGGGGTACTCCCCTTTAAAACAAATTTTCATGAGAAACACATATAATTGATTTTCAGAGAATCGCATGCCGCCCACCATCTATAATTTTCTCGGATTGGGGAACACAAACTACGTGACTAATGTGACAGTCATGCCACAGTGGCAGAGCAATCTGTCGTCATAGCAACACCAGCCATGCTAGCAAAGTGGGGTATTAACCCCACTAGGGATGGTTCCACCTGATGACAGGCAAGCATCCATTTAATACCGGTACGCCCAATAATGTGTGACTGTGAAGAGATTGCCAGGAAGTCATGGTTCCTAATGATTATACTCACGGCTCCAAGACTGACTTTTTTATCCCGAAGGTGAGCGGCCGCTCCATCATATTCTTTGAAGAAGGACAGCAGGTTTAGTTGATTGTGTGCTGAATCACCATGAAAAAAGTCAAGACGACAATGAAAATGACATGGTTTTTCTCCAAAAACCTGAGTGAGAATGAAAGAGAATGCTCCTTCCCGCCATACACTTGCCATTCGCCTATCATGATATTCTAGGCCCAAGCTTCTGACACCAGTGATCATGGAGGTTACACCTCCATGCAGCTTGAACATACATGAAACTGAAAGCCTTGGTTGCTTTTCAGCATTATCTGGCAAAAAATCAGAACTTGTACAGTCAGGGTTCCTGCAGCCTGTGGAGCACCAAATTTAAGACCTTTTTAAGACTTTTTAAGACCAAGTATCGGCAAAATTTAAGACCTATTTTCTTCTAAATGAGCCACCGAACATCCCTGGAAGGGTTTCCGCAAGGGAAGAATGACAGGGATCGACAAGAAAGTGGGTACCGTAGGCTACTTGGGTGGGGGGTCTGGGAAAAATTTTGATTTTAAGACACCCGGAGATGTGATTTCCTGACATCTCCTGCCAATTTTTTACAACTGCCTTGATATGAAATTTAAGACCTTTTTAAGACCTTCCCACAGAAATTATCAAATTTAAGACTTTTTAAGGCCTTGAAAATGGAAGTGCCAAATTTAAGACTTTTTAAGACCTTGCAGGAACCCTGTACAGTGGAACCTCCTTTAGTAGACACCTCTCTATTAAGGACACCGAAGTTCAGTCCGAAATTGACCGGTTCTATTCATTCTGACCTCTGTACTTAGGACACCTCTCAATTAAGGACAGCATTTGTCAGTCCCAAAGGTATCCTTAGAGAGCTTCCACTGTGGATACATCTAAATCTACACCCTGCCTTTCATTTCCAGAGTGGTCAATCTACTGTCCAGATATATATTTTCAGGTCTTTATTCGTCAAGCTCGGTAGAGAGCCTTCTTCTCCTGACACAAGTCCTGACCCCTCCAGCCCCTCTTCTCTGCTGCATCTAGGTAGGGTGGAAGACCCACACAACCAACCATGTCATCATCACAATAAACAGAAGCCATGATACGATAGGCCTAGCCTACATACATGTAGGCTAGGCTATGAACATATGTCATGAACATGACCATGACCATGACGACATGGAGGGGGATGCATGGACGAATGAACATGATGACAACCTTTTTTGATGCCTACCTTTTTTGTAAAAGTACACTGATCTAACAAATGTTGAATTAACATATGAAGCATAAGTCTCATCTGATAATACATCTACAGAAGTGAATCGGTACTGATCCTGCATTAAGCCATTTGTGGTCGTAAATAGCAGAAATGGCAGCATAAACGCGAAGGTCAGCATCTTCCTTCTCGACTCGTCGCCGGCTGTCACAACACTGACATAATGCGGTAATTGAGGAATAATTGATAACGACTTTACCGCTCGCAACAACAACAACGAAGTGCCTGCGATTTGTTAAATCTTAGAAATCGGGAAGTCGCAGTTGTAGCATTCGTAACACTTCGGGTCTTTCCGTCATTCTTCGGTAACACGCATGATATGATGACGTCATTAGAGTAACCTACAGTCTTGGCCAAAAGAGAATGTCCACCTCAATATCTCGAGAACTACTGATTGTGCATTTAAATTCAATTTTCAGAAATTTTTGGCTGCTTCATTAAAAAATCATGATATTTTCTCATATTCAAAATCCTACGCTAAAATTTTACCGACAAAATTATCTTTCAGACGCGATTTAGTTTTTGCGAGAAATTGCGAGAGTGTATATAGTTCTTTCGCCAGAGACTGTACATATGCCAAATTATGACATCATCAGAAGGGCTGATTTTTCAACGTCATCATATTGTGTGTTCCTGGTCGAAATCCCTCCCCTTCAGTTTTCCAGATTCAACAAATCGCACTGCGAGTGCACGTGCGTGTTTGTGCACTATGCATTATCATGATTATAGCATGTAGGCCTATAGCATGTATAGGGCATGTAGGGTTTTCGCAAAGCCCCCGAAACGCCGACGCGAACTTCTATCCTATTGTCTGATTGTTCGCTGTCACAGGTAGGCCTACTTGACGCAATGTGTGAATAGTTGCAGAGAAAACCTCCCGTTTTAACTGACAACGTCAGTTTCACTGACAACACTGAACACTAAACATGCTAAAAATTAGTGTTGTCATTAGGTATGACAATGAAAATTTCAGGTTCATGGAATTCCTTTTAAGTTGACATTTCTGGACAGGGGACAGAATAACTTAGAAAATAAAAAAAAAATTAGCCTTCTAGCCCTAATATTAAGGAAGTTATGGCAAATTAATGAGCGCAATCAAGGAGTCATTTTGTTAATTGATTTTACAGTAAAACAATAGGAAAAATCGGACCGATTTTGAGCATTTTGTCAGAAAATGTATAAGTTCATAACTTCTTTATTTGTGGAGGTATTGACCTGAAATTTTCAGGGCATTTAGACAGGTCCTTTGGCTTTCTAGAACACTGGTCACATCTTTGAAATGACACTGTAGAGTACTGCCAGACTGACAGGACACTTGCTCAAACAAAAATGTTATAAATGTACAGAAAAATGGGAAATAAGTAAAGCACATGCAATTGTTTACAAATGATGATGACATTTTGATGACGTGGACCAATCAGATCAAGCCATTCAGTCACGTGATCAGCAGAAGCAGAAGAAATGCTAATTTCCACAGTGACCACAGATTTTCACAACAAACCAATCGCTAATCATCGGCAAGGTAAAAGCAACTTTCGCCGTAAAACATACATCAAAGATATCTACGATAGTATATTTTATCATAGCATGCATAAAAATGTTACACTTTGGGGTTTTATTGCCGGAATTTGATGGATTTGTTGAGGGAAATTTCCAATGATTTGCATCTCAATCGGGTGGCATGGCGCCGAACTGACCCCAAACCGCGTCGTTTTAAACAGACTTCTCGTCGATCAAAGTTAATGATTTTAAGATATATTGTGGGTAGATACCTATATTTCAAGGACATGAGGTTAATAAATTGGTACAATTTCACATTTAGGATTTGTGGGGGGTGTTTTGTACCCCTTTTTCGAGATGAAAACTTCTGAAGTGAAGAACTTGGGAACCGGATGGAGTGGAGAAAAAATTCGAAATCGAGGCTGTAGAGCTAGTCTCCAGCCATCGATTCGGCATTGAATCACATGGCTAGCTCTACTTGCAAAGCGCACAGCGCGAGTATTGCAAGCATACCGCGACACCGATTCGAACCAGGAAATGGCAACGGTCGCAGCGTAAAGATATCCAAAATGGCGGACGCTCAGCGATGTCGCTGGCGTACCTATTGTCATGTCAGCACTGGTCAGTGAAACTGACCAGCTGACTTGTCAGTAAAACGGGAGGTTTTCTCTGCAACTACCTGTAGAGTGTAGGCTAGGGCCTAGGCCTATTCGCACATCAAGTACCTGTGAATCAGATCAGGCCTTTGTTTTTGTATATTTAGCCTAGTGACTTCTTTTACTTGGCTCTGTCTAAATATATGCTAGGCCTTGCAACGCAGCCATCCCATGGCCGTCACCAGACAGAGACAGAGACAGAGTGTGTCAATTTGGGGGCACCTAGGCCTATCATATTCATGCTATAGCTAGCATGTATAGGGGTAGGCCCTAGGCCGCCTACCACGCCGCACGGGCAGCTAGGCCTAGCTGTACTTAACTTAGGCCTATGGTGGTATAGGCCTGCCTAGGCCTAACCCCTAAAATATATAAAAAGAGGCCTAGGCCTAGGATATCATCCTTGTCGAGGACCAGCTGCTGCTGCTATCATGTCTGGTGGGCCTACCGGTAAAGGTGAAAAGGTGTAGGGGCCTAGGCCTATTCTATTTACACATGTCTGAATACATAATCCTTCTTTCCTGTATTTCTTTCAGTTTGTTTGGTCATTTCATAAATAGAGGGCCTAAGAGTGTGAAGACTCATTGAGTTGTCATGGGTCTGTCAGCATTGTTGGAGGGTCTGAAGGACAATCCATATTTTGGGGCCGGCTTTGGCTTAGTCGGAGTTGGAGCTGGTTTAGCAGTTCTTCGCAAGGGGAGCCAAATTGGGATGGTTCTGTTTCGTCGTCATTGTATGATAACAATGGAAGTGCCTAGTAAAGATAAAAGCTACCAGTGGCTTCTACAATGGATAAGTACTCATGGAACAAGGACACAGCACCTAAGTGTAGAGACAACCTTTCAGCAGACTGATTCTGGAAAAATCAAAACACAGTTTGACTTTGTGCCAAGTCCAGGAACACACTTCTTCCAGTACAAGAACAATTTCATTCGAGTTGAAAGGAATAGGGAAAAACAAATGGTGAACCTTAATTCAGGTTTACCTTGGGAGACAGTGACGTTAACTGCCTTGGGACGCAATAGATCTATATTTTTTGAAATTCTAGAAAAGGCTCGGACAACAGCCCTGCAAAAGCAGGAGGGTTATACTGTGATGTACACAGCAATGGGTGCTGAGTCCCTCTAGTGGTAAATCGGCGGGGATCTGGCCATTGTAAGCAGTGTCTATGAACGACAGGTATGAGTGAGAAGACACTGCGCAAGGAGTGTAGGTTTTCCCAGCTTGTGAGATTGACCATCCATTGTTTAATGTTGTGTCAGATTGTCATGAGAGTGGTCTAAAGTGGTCATGCCAATATTATGCAAGAATATACATGAAGAGCCCCTAGTCATGTTCAGCGGTTCATTTCTCATTATTTGTGGTTTCAGATCCTACCGTTTATCAGGGCATGGGGAGACTCACGTTTAGTGGCCTGCTGAATGCTCTGGATGGTGTAGCATCATCAGAGGGCAGAGTAGTGTTCATGACAACAAACTATCTAGAAAGGTAAGAGTTGAATCTTAAAATGAACTTTCAAACATGTCTTCATGTGCAAAACATTTCAGAGACTTGCTCCGGCATTTGAGTAAACACATCTAAACATCTACATCTGCACACATCATCCGTCAATCTGTCATCAGAAATGTCTTTCTTTTGCAGACTTGATCGTGCTTTGATTCGACCTGGTCGCATTGACCTGAAAGAACTTGTAAGCCATGCCACTGACCACCAGCTACAACAAATGTTTTTAAGATTTTATCCTGAACAGTCTCAGGAGCGGGCATCACATTTTGCCCAGTCGGCTCTGGCAGTGTCAAAAAACATCAGTCTCGCTCAAGTGCAAGGGTTCTTCATGTTCTACAAGACTGACCCACAAGGAGTGATAGATAATGTTCACAAGATTACTGAAGTATGATACGCACTTTTCTGGCATGCATGCAGGTAGAGTGAAAGGGGAGCTGGAAAAAAGGTCCAGACAAAGATATGCATTTTGTCATTCTTGGATTTGAGTAGGTGAATGAATTGAATGAATGAAAAGGCCTTTTGTACCAACTTCTTTCACATGTGCTTTGTATTTTGTCAATGATGTGGCAATAAATGTAATTTCGAGTTGTTTCTTAAAATTTTTGTCCTTTTTAATGCCTTTTTGGGATGACTGAGATGGCAGCTAAGGCCACTGTTATGACAGCAACTGCATCATAGGTGGCGCCGGAAACTAGGAAGCAGTGCCACACCCAAATGTTGTGCATTGACCACTGACTGCGAATCTGTGGGATGTATAAAAAACGAACACCCATGACCTAAGAGTGAAAATCATGTACAAAACGAAGGGCTGGAGAAGGGTTCAAAGTGTCGGAAAACTGTCGTCTGTCGGAGTAGACACACACTGTCATCATATGGAAATGAGAGTGAACGCAAATACATAGGCCTACTGCTACCATATCGAAGAAAGTGGGCCCAACAATTGGTTGTGACTTTTGAACATCCGTGATCCCGATTGCCACCAGAGGCGCCACTTTACCGCGAAACTTCGGCAATACTTCGGGGATCTCCGTAAACTGGTGGTTATTTTTGGAAATACCCCACGTGCGTTTGTTTACAATCTTCCGTTTTAGGAAATTGATCAGTGATGAGCATCTCACAAATCATACCTGCTCAGACCCAGCTGCATTGGATGCCACTTCCAAAGGCGGGAATTTTTTTAGGTGCCGCCTTTCCATCTCACCACCAGGTGTCTCTACTGCAGGCACGGACCCAGGTTTTTGGGCGGGGGTCAGGGCTGCCGAGGGTGGTGGTCGCAGGCTGGTGGGGCCAAAGCTGACCGCGCCGACGGGGGGCTGGGGGTATCCCCCAGAAAATTTTTAAATCTAGAAGGCCGTAGATGCAATTTCCTGGCATCTCAGCATCAAAACAGAAGCTTATTTAATATTGCAGTTTTTTTGCTTATTGCCACAAATTTTGGAAAAAAACAATGGTGGTGGCGAGCAGGGGGGTCACTACCCCTCCCCCCCCCCTGGATCCGTGCCTGATGTATGCAGTGTCATTTTTTGGCATAAAACTCCTATAAATATCGTTAATTTTGATGTAAGATTAAGTGAAACCCTGCAAATTGACCAAAATCTGGTCCGCGGTCCGCGGTCAGCCAAGTTCCATCTCCTGTAAAAGGGCAAGAGCATCCTCAAGGGAACTTGTATATCCCGTTCTAGCATTTGACATGTCATCACGCTGGTGGTGGTCAATCTCAGCAGTCTCACCATCATCACCAGGATTGCAGCTAACGCTGACAGCAGGCTTAGCTTGTCCCACAGGCTCAGCATCATCATCATCATCATCATCATCATCATCATCATAAGAAGGCCTATCATCGGTTGGCAGAACAACACCATCGTCTCCATCATGTCCATACCTATAATTGCTCATTTTACAATGAATGTCTCACAGCAGGCACCTAGGCTACTATTACATTGTATTATAACGACATCACGGCACTAAGTATAGCCCTATAGATCGGTAGGAGCTAATAAATGTGATATTTAGAGGTCAAATTATGAAAAAAATGTTCTCAAAATGTTGTCAGAAAATGTTCTCAGAACATGCATGACATACGCGCACGTGGTCATTCATATTTCCCGGGAATGACGTGCCGGTAATATATCTGAATAAATTATTTCCCGAATGTGTTGAACTAGGTGGCGCCTCTGGTGGCAATCGGGATCTCGGATGTTCAAAAGTCACAACCCCAACAATTACAATGAAAAAAAGTTGAATTTTGGAGGGTTAACTGAGAAGTAGGGCCTATCTAAAATTCAGTGTCGTCGGCATCGTGTAGAACTCAGAAAGTTGTTTCAGGGGTATGTCTTGCCCCTTTTGATCAAGCCAACGGAAAGGCTAGAAAATGCCGAAAAAGTCTCGGTTTTCGTGTCTCAACGATCACGTACCGGTAACGTTATTCTATGCAAGTAAGTGAACGAAACTGCTGCGTATATGCATGACCCAGACCAAATGACCCAGACCAAATAAATGTTAAAGTTTTGAATGAAGATAAGAGGGCTTATCTGTTGGGCGAGTGGCTTTTGGCCGCTTTATTTGGCCTTTGCCTACTGCCCTTTGGCTTTGGCCTTCGGCGTTGCCCTTTGGCTTTGGCCTTCGGCTTGGGCGTTGCCGTTGTCTTCAGCCCTTGCTCTTGGGCTTTTGCATTTGGCCTTGCACTTTGGGCTTTGGCCTCCGGCAGGGGCTTGGGCTTTGCTCTTTGGCTTTTGCCTTTGGCCTTGCGCTTTTGCCTCTTGGCCCTTGGCATTTGGCCTTTGTTTTTTGGCTTTGGCCGTTCATCCGGCCTTTGGGCTTAAGCTTTCGGTTTTGGTTGGGCTAGCTTTTTGCTTTGACTTTTGGCTTGGTTATCACTTTTAGCACTTGGCTCCGGCTTTTGCTTTGGTATTGGCTTTTGGCTTTGGTTGTCGTCATTTTCGTTCCTCTTCTTGCTTCGTTTTTTTACCTGGTCGAGTCTTCATTTTTTTAGGTCTTGGGTCGACGGTTTTTATTTTTTCAGAAGAAGGGTCTTAGGTCTTCGTTTTGTAGATCTTCAGAGGTCTAGTCTTGGGTTCCACCCCGAATCTGCGTCCCAAAATTGTTTTTTAGGAAGAAAGGTTTCGCCGCGTTGCGTGGTCGCGCTATAGTCATTAAGAGTTAATTTAAAATGGCAAACTCCTTATTTGTAAGTTAATATTCTTTATTTAAGTCGCTCCTTTACATAAAGAAAATGGATTATATAAAAAACAAAATCTGCAGCTTATAAGATGCATGACATGTACAGTTTGCACGGTTTTGATCGTCTGAATATCTACACACATTGAATGAAGAATCCAAAAGTCTTTTATGGCAATATAAAGACATTTTGAAGGAAAGCATCAGAGGAATCGGTTGTCTCCGAGAGATGGTACTGGGCTGAGAAACGGATACATTCAAAATCCCGAGAGATGCCCGAAAGTGACGGTTAGTTCCTAGCTACGGTCATGACGGTATAGTATATTGGCAAGGACTAAGGAATTCGCATTAAAGTTCATCTTGACCATCCTGTGATAATCATTGGTTCTTTATGCTCCCTCCCTCACGGCATTGTCTGCAGTGACTAGGTGAGCGAGCGCTAAGAACCTCTGATATTCTCAGAATGATCTTGTCACACATTGTGATAACCATGCAACGTCCACCAGCTGTTTTTGATCATGAGTACCAAAAGGAACCATCTCTCTTCTAGATGGGAAGAAACAAGCCCACCATACTCTAAACGGCAGGTTTATCTTCAATGTTTTAAATGCTTCCCACCCAAAACTGGTTAGAATGGTACACTGACCCGATGCAGCCTACCGATCCAAAATGAGACAGACGGACTTCCATCCGAAGTATTGCAGATTCCAACACTTCTATAACGGTGTGCTAAGCGGATCCGCAATGCTTTTGATACAACCCGATCCATGACATTTGGACTTTGCATCATCACTGTGTAAGCCTACCTAAACTATGGGTCAGCCTTTTTTCCACTGAAGACTTGCACCAAGCTTAAAATTACCGTCAGACACTTCCTATAGACATTTAGATTTTTAGTATAACACTACAATCTACTATTGAAAATTCAAAAAACGAGATTGAAACATCGAGTCGAGAGCATCACTACCGGAACGTTCCGAAGTTCAAATTCTAGATGACCAATGACTGTCAGCATCTTTTGAATGTCGACGAACATTATGTAATCCTTTAAAAAGCAGCGGGAAGCATAGAATTGTCTACTCTATCTAAACCGATGGACAGATTTCATTGCTGGTTCAGCCCAGCCTAGGGGTCGTATTTTAGGACTTCCCTTAACGTTAAGGTCGACCTTAAGTGTATTGTAAAACCATCGAGAACAATAGATTTGAGGTGGACCTTAATGTTAAGGAACGTTCTAAAATACGGCCCTCGGTGTCATTGATTTCTTGTCTGTGCAGTTGTCACAAAAAAAATTGCGCTCATCATGTTTATTCAAAATTTCATGTTCTTGAAGCAAATACGTTTGTTAGCTCACAGGTTCTTGTTTTAAGGCATGGGGTAACTCCACAATCATACGGAAATTGTGGTTAACTGTTAGATGGAGTAAACAATCTTTATCTTCCCTTTGTTTTAACGGCCAACTCCAATCGTGATCTTGACATGTCAGTGCATCGAACTACATATTGTAGGCTACAACAGGATTTCTTGTTTCCAGTGACGAAACAGGGACCTATTCACAAAGCTCCCGTAACTTTAAGGGTACGCAAATCCTTTGTCAGGCTAAATAGTGAACAACAGGTTGTCCGCAAAAGGACAATAGTTTGCGCACTCCCGTAAGTTACAGGAGCTTCGTGAATAAGGTCCCTGATTGCTTAGAAAATCAAAACTGCGGGTGGATTTTTGCAAGTAATACCTATCTCTTGGTAGCAATTCATTTTTACTTTAAGGGAAAGGATTCCTCGTCTGCATTTGACGACTGTGATACAAGGAGTTGAAACCGAAAGAATATTGGTAAGGATGGGAGTTGGCCATTAACAACAGCATCCATCACTTCATACATACTCATAAATGGCACTAAAGAGTCAACGGTAAACCCAACATTGGTGCAAAAACGTTCATGAATACGGCATTGCTTTAATTAACGGTGCTTTATCACTCAACATATAAATGGTGACCGACCAAGATAGACTACACACACGGGAAACCTGCATATCGGTGCAATGAACGCTGCATCGCGGAAATGTCCGTGTCGAACGTAAACACTTTTTTCGGGGGAATTTCCCGCCCCGATGCAATTACTTTCATTCGCATGCTGTGTTATAGAATGATTTCTTATACGTTTTAGTATATTCCAAATGGTTTTGTTTGAATCAGACCAGTTTTTTATCATCTGTTTAGAATTTAATTAGAAACTACTTCAACATGTCTTGTGATGTGAATGTTTTTAAAAAGATAATGTTTTAATATCCTTTAATCAGCAAAGGGAGTTTCTTCATGTCATGATTTGCATTAACTGGAAGAATGCTTAATGAATATTTTACCGGGTTATCCCACATTTCCACAGCACGGCGCCTCGATTATGCTGCTGAAACAAGACATTTCAATGGTGTCGTTATTCATTACGTCAGAAACTACGGATAATGTGTGAATATTTTGGAACATGAAGTCTTGGAAGCATTAATAAAGATCACATGCGCTGCTTTAATGGGAAATGCATTGATTCATACGAAGTTAGAACTGCGAGAGAGAACGTTAGAGACGCCCCACGTACATAAAACTACACGAATTCTTTTGGGAAATTCCTGCCATAACGTTCATTGGATGTTGGTAGCCAATGAGAACGGCCAAGATGGCGTCAAAGATGACTCCCAAAAGTGAGTAAATAATGTATTATGGGGTACGTAATTCCTCTGGCAACCAACTCTGTAACAGGCATTCTCGACAGGGTCAGACCTGGGGAACCAGGGACCTTATTCACGAAACTCTCGTAACTTACGGGAGTGCGTGAACTGTTGTCCATTTGCGGGAAACAGTCTATTGTTCACTGTCCGCCTGACAAAGGATTTGCGTACCCTTAAAGTTACGGGGGCTTTGTGAATTAGGTCCCTGATCATTAACACGTGGGTGTGTGTGGGACTTTTCTAAATATCTCTACTGAACTACAACAGGTACTTCCGTTTTGTGGATTTTCCCTCGGCCCATGCTGACATGTGGTACAGACGCTGGGCAAGCCATAAAATCCAGAACCTTTGTCATGGCAAGTCATACTTCTTTGGCCCTTTGCAACATACCTTTGGCCCTTACCCTTTAACATGAGCGGAGTGTAGGCCTATAACAGTCACGGCAGAATTAGTACAGGATCATCAAGAGGGGGTGTCGCGAAAGAAAACTACATGTACGAAGTTTGGTTTGAGTAACTTTGGTGAAAGCCAAATTCTTTCGACTATATGGCCTTATTCCTTCACGATGATTGCAAAAGGGAATTTTTGTCGACGATGTATCCCGAAGGACGCTCTAGATAGGGGATGCTCCCATTCCACGAAATGAACAACCACCTGGCGGCCTGAACCAATTATTTGGAGATGATAAGAGGTCACAAAATGAAATTGAGCAAAATCGACGAAGAGAAAATAAGCGTGAAATGTTACACGTAGCAAAAAATACATCTTACACTCTTTCTTGCTGAAATGTACACAGAATGTGAGCGTCATGTTCAGACATGGAATGAATTAAACAATAATTAATCATGACTAATGACGACGGAATGATACTTATTTGATGGTTTAAATGATTTTAAAACTACGATGGTAATTAGTGTACGAATAAAAAATAACGGACACAAATTCAGGGAGAATATTAAACTGATTAAAGTCGATTACATAAGAAATGGAATGGAAACCACTTATTTGCGCGAGAGGAGAGCTACTCTCCTTTACGTGCTATTTAAAATATTATCACACTGAGCCATTCTCTCTCCGTTCAGGCTAATTAGGGAGGGTTTCTTATATTTCACGGACTTCACTTTTTAGGAATGTCATCTAAAAGCGCAGAGAGACTGGTTTGCACAAGTTGCCTTCGCAATGCCTACGTCACACGCTGTCAATCGAACTTTAGGTACCGGTACTGAAATCGATTTCAACCCACTCTCAGTCCATCCAGTTGAAATCAATTAAGAGGCTACCAAATAAGATTTGGTTTTCAAAACCAATATGTACGTTCATATCGGTATACATGCATCTGTTGATTCGTGTGGCTATCTTGGTACGATTCGGAAATTTCATAAACAAATGTAATAAAATTACAAGCGAATAAATCAACAGTTTGTACAGTTCATATTTACAATAAAATGCCTATAATATTCAAATATTTTAATGCTTAACCTAGCGAAACATAATGAGAGTGAATAGTGGTTTGCATAGTTGACGTTGTGCGCCCGATATGCACAATTTGAATGGAAATTATTTGTTGAAGTGTGCAAAATGTGACTCGAGAGGGAGATGATCTTTTCCAACCTTTGGATTATTAACCTACTTTTTCGATTGGGAAAACCGAGCCTATTAGCCAGTGTTGTTTAGGACAACATGGAAACGCACAATACTTATAGCAGGTGAAAATTTCCAAAATCTTGCAATTCCCCAACACACAGCCCTTGTAACAATATAGCCGGAGTTGCAGCATCTCGCTCGCTCTCGGATGTTATCCACATTTCGCATCAGTTCAATTTGGTGTTCAAATGAACATTCCACAAGCCAATAATACATGAAAATAGTTAACAACGGTGTAATCATACAAAGGAGTTTTTGCCATACTGCATTACCTCGTAGAGCATATCACTTTGAACTACACATCTAACACTGACAGATATAACCCACAGAATTTTGAAGAATTTTCAATTTTCAATAGTTTTAGTCGGAGATAAGACCTAGCATCTGGACACGTACGTTGTTTAAAAACTATACAAATTCGCGACAAGGTGCTTTGTTTCATCATCGAAGTTTACTCAACTTTTGAAATGCTAATTTTTGACAACCGTGCAGACTGCTTTCAATCAAGATTTGCATGACAACGTTTATTCACATGAGAAAAGCTCTGTAACACCATGGGCAACAGGTCATCCCTACAGCTTGAGAGAACGGCGCACTCAGCGCCTTCTACAAACCCCTCTCCACACTCCGTAAAGCACAACGTGCTAAAAAGACCATTTGTACGTGCACAAAATTTGACCTGCAGCCCATGAATTATGCGTAAAAACATGTCCGTCTAACCCAGATGGACATCTCTGAAGAGAACCAATGAAAAGCAGAATAGCATATAGCTACCTTGTGACGTCACAAGGGTGATTATGCCTATACAATATGTTTCCATCTATATGTGATAAAGGACCTTTAAATTCAAGACGGCTACTAGTCACTGTTGAATTAAGTTGCTTCCGATACAATTATGAAGCCAGCTGCAGAAATTTACAAAAATGAATGTGAGTTTGACGGTGACGTCCAGTAGGCTCGCCAATCTTGGATTGTGTACGCCAAGCAGGTGGACATTAAAATAGACACCGAGGCCTAAATTTCACGCTTTAGCTAATATTGTGATACACCCAAAAGTACATTCAAACTAGTTACTACACTAGGTTTCTACAGACCTACATGCCAAGCACTTTCAGGTTCAAGGACATTAAAACTTGTCCGAAAATGTCCATCCGACAATCGGATGCATTCATCCGAAAACCGGACGCAATCTACTCCAATATTGGACAATATTTTCCATTTTCCAACTCTCACTTGCAGCCAGTTCCATTGTGTTCATCATTCAGTCACCGTTGATCATCCTCCACTGGATGCCACCGACCGAGTGCAGGATTTGTTCAGCGAGTTCAACTGGGGTAGAGACACCTAAGTGCGTATGAAAATGAAGCATGCAGTTTATACAAATATGACTATGTTGAAGAGAAGATCCATTTGACAGAGAGTGATCTAACTGCACAATGTGACTCACTATCATGTATCACACATCCCCACATTCTCGTCAACCTAAAAAGTCACCAACACACACAGCTCAGGCTCAACATTATCGTGTTTTCAAAGCTGCATCCGTTCACAGGATATATCTTTCTGTGCAGGATTGTTCGAGCACGGTGCATGAAACTTAGATCATTCTCTGCTGCTGACATCAAGTTCAACAGATCTTCCTTCAGGAAGCCTTCTTGATCTCTATATTACAATCTCGTCCCACGACCCGTTTTGCCCATTGACAATGACAATGAAAGAGTACGGTAATAATATGCTGGTGACGAGCTTCATCCCGGCCTTAAGTCTTCCCGCGACCTGGATGCCGATATTGTGGTTATTTGCTTGTGAGGAGTGATGTGGACATGAAACGAGGGACAGCATGTACGGTTCCATCGACCGATCCGCCTGCAAGCTTTGTTTCGGATGCCGAATAGTTGTGCAGAATTCGTCCACGGCTCTGACGTCTTTCGGCAGGGATGTCACATCAAGCAGGCGATCCTGAGCAATAACACAGTCCATTCCTTTGGAAAATATTGCGGGGACAGAGAAGGACAGGTACATTTCCGTCTCCCACAACATTTTCCGCAAACAGGACGCAAACACAAACTTGGGGATAACGATACGTAAATGATTCTAGTCATGAATTCAACACCGGTAAGGGAAAATAAACATGAAACAAATGACAATCTTTATCACAGTAGCAGGAGAGGAAACAAGGGAAGGTGGTTCATTGGCGTCCTACAGGAAAGTGGCTCATTTTTCTATTGGAATCAATGACAAACCTCATGAAACTGCAGTACGGGACTCCTGATTGGCACGAAATTCGCCACCAACTTTCACCATTGACAGTACATTGCAAGGCAAGTGTAGGCTACACGTTCCCAAGTACATCTAGTTCTTTTAACGGCTGCAATGCATATTCGACATGGGCAGAATGTCTATACCACCGATCGTTCCAATCACGAACTGTGAAAGGCCAGCCAAAGAACCACAGTGTATACAGAAAGATTCCGGTCAAAGAATAAGGGGGCCGAACTGGGTCTGCATGAAGGCAGAGATGGGTGACTTGACTTGTGATGTTGCGATAGACGCAGAGGCCTGATACGTGCATGCCATGAACCTCTATGAGACAACATCCTTGAAGTCTAATCATTAGTTCTTTGTGTGTTAACACCCTGATGCTGCTGAACCTCGTACCTTAGACTTTGACCAGGGAAATGTACAACAAAACAAAACTGAATCGACAACAGCTCACAAGGTATAACAGGAATAACAGAGACTTTGAACGCGGCGGGACCAAAACAGAAACTTATGTCATTGCCAATAACCTGGAGATTTCAGAAATAGAGACTTTCAGTAAGGATTCATTTGGCGAAAAGTATTACAACAGTTTGTATTTACTGTTTGAAAACTACGTCAAGGCCGTTACTTTCACAGCGTACACCGACTAATGAGGAGATTGCGATGAACACCATACTCCTTGAAATTGTTGTTAAGTGCACTCGTACAACCAGAACCGATGTGACGTGCTCAAGGAACACACCAATGTCTTCTACGTGTACAACACTAGAGGATTTTGTGACGGTGAGAGGAAGTCATGCCATCGGCTGTCGTGAGAGTATCCGACAGTTATTAGAGTACCATAGCTAACTGGCAGAAGAACTAAGCTATACCATACGGTCTACGTGTAGAAAATATATCTTTACATGATGCCGTAGCAAGCTTGAGAATAACTTTGCCCCTTGGTATATATCATATTGTTACGATAGTACAAGTACTTGGAAAAAGATGCTGTTTATTTAGTGACTGCGAAGTGTACACGATTTAGACAACAACTGGCAGTGCGCATGCATTTTTTAACTGCATGAAAATCTGTGCCGACAAGCATTTTAATTGGCTATTACTATCTATCAATATCTTTTGGTATCTGCTATTCACGTGGCGGTGATGGAGGACAAGCAGATTTACGAACTTCATCTATCTAGAACTGAATAAAACTGACGGCTCCGATCTGTTCCACAAGCGAACAACTAACTGCTTTTCGGACGTTTTGTTCCTGTACATGTACGTCACAGTGGTTCACGCATCAAGTTGTTACCATATATCCCGAGGGACATTTACGAGTTTGACTTTACCAAATCAAAGCCGATGGCAGTTCGAGAACATATGCCTTGGTTTCGTTGTTAAGAGGACATTCGTTACAGCCTGGGATCACCTCCATCAACGTTCGCTTGTCTTTCATCTCAGGTGCAGTACACAAAATAAAGTTCGCAACAGGCGCAAGGAAACACCGACGAAACACATAGAGTATCTATAGGCGCATCTCAAAGGTACGCATCAGAAAGTGATTAAAATGGGCTTGATCGAACCTTTGAAGCTACAGTAACGGTGTACATAGTTTGCATTAGAAGCGGTAGTTACGAAATTCAGTCATCCGTTGTTATCAATAATAACTATTACATTATAGCAAGTTACGAGGAGAAATGGAGAAATCGCCATGTTCACTACATTTATGGATAAGTTTATATACACACCTACTTGAATTTGAAATCTTGTCAGTATCCACAGATAGCCATACACAGTTTAACCAAGTGCAAATGCATTAAAGGTATCTGCATACACACAAACGCGTCACGTTCCTTGAAGAAAATGGCTGATAGCCATTTCATACAAGGAAAGCGACAATGAACAAGTGAAACGAAGATCTATACCCGCATTTTAGTAACGATTTCTGCATGTAAGAATTAGATTGGCCCGTTTGGCCAAAAATGCTTCGTACACAAGTTTTTATAAAGTATCCAGAAGGAATTGATTGTGATAAATTTGTGTTTCCTGTGACCATTGAGAGAGTCATACACTACACAAAAAGTAATAAAACAGCAAAATACGTGTCATCATCACAATAGAGTGCTCATTTTATGATTAAATTGAAGACTCAATCATTTGTGGCCAAACGGTAACGCCCGAGACGTATTCCAGTACTGTTCTACAAGGCTGCTTTGAACGCTGGTGGGATTTCGCCAACAAAATTAGTGTATGGTGGCAGTATAACTTTACCGTACCTGATGAAAATCATAAACTCACCATTTTCATGTTTCGGTCAAGCAATGATGTTCTTCAATTTTCGCACACAACCGAACTTGATCAACGCTGACGACATGAAATTGGTTATCTGCTACGGTTCTTTCACTTCTGTGTGGTCAGTGCCTGTATGCAGAGCTAGTCTCTTCACACTGAATTTGCATACAGTCATACAGGGGAAGGGCACAGTGTCAACCAATAGCTGGGCCTACTTGTCGAACGCGAAATGACACGGCAGGCCTTTTGTGGGAAATGGACATGCTCTTGGTGATGTCTCATATGAGGGTACGTATGCGTGTTTATTGCAAATGCCATCTGGTGACCTTGGGCCGTATGCATACAACACCTAAGTGTAAAATTTCCCTTAAACTATTGTTCCAAACAAACGATAAGGGAAATTTTACACTTAAGATGTTTTATACATACGGCCCCTTTAGTCTGCTGTCAGTTGACACTAGCTAATCGCTTTCATTGCGACCGACCAATGTCTCAAATGATCATTTCACCGGGCATTTTGTGTTTGTAAGGATTTCATTCACTGACTGTTCAACCAATCGATGGGAAAACCAAACTTGTATTGTCCAATGCAATGCTGTAGGCGTATGTGCCTGGAGTTAATGAAGTGACCTAATAGAAAAGTGAAAGAATTGTATGAGATATTCCGCATTTTCGAACGTTTCACCAAAGGGTTGACCGATCATGACGCGAATTAGACCCGACTCTTCTTTATAAGAAAAAAACTTTCCCACCAGCGACAAAGATCATCAATAATGCGATCTATGTCATCATATGAAGCCTTCGTCAAAATCACAGCAACTCAAATTAAGATACCATAGGAAAAGTATTACCGTGCTATCAACAGCAAGGTACGTTTTTGTAGTACACCATAAATTTCATAAAGAGAAAAATCGCAAGATTTCACAGAATTTAATAGTTCGTAAAGATGTGAACGGTAAGGAATGTTTTTAAAAGATTAAAAGTTACTGGTTAAAACTTCAAATACGTGTATAATGACATGAACACGCTGTACACTTACAGTTTGCGATAGAGAGCTGACGTTGTTTCTTAATGACTAACTTCATATTCTATACACTAATAGCCGTACTCAAATCATGGGGTGGCGTAGCGTGTACGATAGATAGGCTACCCAAAACTGCAGTCATCTCCCAGACTGAGGCGCAGGTCTCAATGCACGTACATTGAGATGTGCATGAGCGCTGAATATGTTCAGCTGGTAAACTGAGGAGTTTTCGGGCTGTTCATGTGATAGCTACATCGCCCCATGACTCAAAGACCGACATGCCTACATACATAGCGACAACTTTAACATGAAGAATAGAAAACGGCTATGTGTGGGAAGATTTGTTAACTGCAAATCTAAAACAATGAATCACATTTCAAACGCCAAAATGCCAGATATTTCCAGGTCTGGTTAATTTACCATTTTTGGCAAATAATGAAAAAATAAACTGACTGTGGTTTAGATCATTGAATTAACCCATTACGTTTTATAGAATTATAAACGACTGCATTTACCTTATTTCAAATTTGGATTAAAGGTGTTTAGTTGAAGCGATGACTGGACCTAACACGAAACAGAACACATGATACCAATTAAGCTGACGAAACCGAACTAATAATTGCCTCTGCAAATAATTGCGATCCATAAATCATTACAAAAATAAATTTATAAACAGTTTACATACTTTGCACCCTAACATAATCTCCATTATGGATTGGCAATATTTGTCACTCATGCTTTGAAGTAAATTTACGAAGGTTAGAAAAATAATCGCCCAGGTTATTGAGAGACATGAAGGATCGACTAATTGTAATAATGGGAACATGACTTACTGTACAAAAGTTCGTACATTTACGTACACACGTAACAAATATGCATGGGCATGGTGATACAATTGGAAGTCAGGCGTCCTATAACTTGAAGAACGATACATGTAGGCCTACAATTTGGCGTAACAATGACAAAGATGAGACAGAAAGGTGCAATCTTTGAGTCCTCTCCACTAAATACAAGTACGTGTATGGCATCCACAGCGAGTAAAATTCAACGTAAAAATTAACAGATTTGAATGTGTTAAAACCTTTGAGCTTGTTTGAATGTAAGTGTCTGTACTTTCATCTACAGTGTATGCAATGCTATGAACGTATCATTCAGCGAGTTCTTGTTAGTAGTATTTTTATATATTGTCTACACCAATCCTGTGGCCACCAACGAAAACTGAAAAGCACAGTGCCATTTTAGGCAACGACACCGCTCTCTGGGTGCAATTCTACAGTTTTGCTATCAGCAATTTGCACATTTGGATTACCATTCTGTGGAGTCCTGGCTACGGAATTTCCCCGCTGCTCCGGTTCCTCCTCGTTCGCTGGCGTGCCGATGGCATTTTCACCAGCTTGGCCATCAGGATTTTCATCATTATCACCTACATCAACTATAGTAGCTACTACTGGCGTCCCGCGATCTGGCCTCTTCGTCCTCCACTCTCTCCACGCTCGCTGTATTATGGTACAACAAACGATTTCTCTTTGCCGTTTCATTGTAGAGCTAATAGGTTCATAATCCACCCGTGTCGGACCACCCGGTTTCACTTCGCCGAGATTCTCATCCTCACCGAGTGTACCGAGGAAGTTTTTAGTTAGTTGGTCCAGAATATCAACACAGTGTACACGTTCATCTTTACAAATTACAATATTCAATGAAACGAGCTTGTAATAGTTCGGTTTTCCCAAGCCCAAGCCCAATGGTTCTTCTAGATCGGCACAGAAGTCTGATAACTGATCCAATCTAATGTAGTGCGAGGCCTCAGGGTCATACTTCTCCCACTTTTCGTAATAACAATCAAAGTCATCCTGGGTTAAGCCTTCCTGCACATCTTCAGTGGCCTGACTGAAATTCTCTAAGATCACAGCTATGTACATGTTGATGACAACGAGGAAACTGATTACTAGATAGGTAACAAGGAAAATGACGCCCATCATTCGATTACCGCAGTCTTCCCCGCTTTCCTTACAGTCAACGCCCGGTGTCTCGTTCATCAAAGCGTTCAGCACATAGTTCCAACCAGCAGAAGTGGACATTTGAAAAAGTATGATCATACTCTGGCCAAATGTCTCGAAGTTGAACATGTCGTCTATTCCCGAATAATGTCTCACACGAGAGAAAAATGACATTCCAAATATGGCGTATATAAACATGACAAGGAATAAAAGTAGTCCAATGTTGAATAAGGCAGGAAGTGAAACCGCTAGTGAGAACAGTAAGGTCCGTATACCTTTCGCTGATTTGACAAGACGCAGCACGCGACCCACACGGAACACGCGGATCACACGAATGAGTGTTGGAGAGATGGGGAAGCTCTGAAAAACTTTCTTCATAGCAAGTGCTGAAAAGGAAATAATCAGCTGAATGAATGATGTGCAATGGACGTTATACTTGTACTATATACCATGTCAATAAATCCCCCCAAACAACACTGACGTCTTCTTATAAAGAGCAATCGAACGGAACATCCCTCGTTCGTGTGGATCTCGTACCATCTAAATGTCACCATCTAAAGTGCTGCCGTCAGGTCGGTGAAGTCGGCACAGTACTGAAGTTAACAAATGAATGATAACAACGTACACGATATAATTACGGGTATTGGTAAACAGAGAAATCAAGAAATGAAGAAATCGAGAACTCCCAAGATCGCAACCTGAACAACAGGGCACAAGCCTCCAAAAAACCTGGTGACGTTGCGTCGGTTTGTGACCCTGACGAACAACAGTCAAATCCGCCATTTTGCGTAGGGTTATGTGATGCGTCGCGCCTCACAGCGCCGGTGTGGAAGAACTACTTCCGCGGTAAAAGTAGTTCTAAAGAAATGAC
>NMRB01000003.1:679166-689357 GCA_002633025.1 Notospermus geniculatus | reverse complement strand
GACCATTTGAATTGAACCCTTGTGGTATATCACGAACTCTCAAAAATGTGACTGGGGAGTATGCTCTCGCTTTTTTTCATGGGGAGACTGATCTCACCAATGTACGATTTCAGTTTAAACAACCACGGGAAAATGATCAGCAGCACTTTAGTCACTTCCTTCGGAACTTATGATATACCACAAGAGCTCCCACGTGTTAATCCACTTTTTTACAATACTTTTTACACAACTTCGCTGCTAATCGAACCCATCGAATTCATGCAAGCATGCTAAGAAAAAAACATACCGTACTTTGATGGAGTCCGGGTCGGATCACATGGTACTGTGGAAGTTTTGAGCCCAGTTAGAGGCAAACAAGACATTCCTTACCATTTCTCTTGTCAGGTCGGCAACACACAACGGTACAGTGGACTGAACTCGCACCAGAAAGAAGCTCATTTGGAAGACAACGACATTTTCCAACAACTTACATGGAAGGCGAATCTCGAGCAACTGCATGGCAACACCGAGTGTTCAAGTCAACATCCATGGTACAAGCGTAGTCTTAATAGTCCAGGGTGTATAGGAAGATGTCACATGCTCATTCACATTGGACGCGAGATACAATCCGCATTGCAAAATATTGGACAGTGGATAGAATTGTCAGCGTATCTGCCGAAACTGGCGGAATTTTTGTGACATGGTTGAACAACCAAGCTGGCTGAAACCGGGGATGAAAAAAAACAGATATGCACCAGCAAGGCATGGATTTTCGAACTCGTGCTGAAAGTCATCGTTTGAGGCATTCGCTCGAAGATCTAGCGCCATGATGTGTCTAGGCCCTAACAGTGAACACAGCCTTGATGAGACAACACAAGGGGTGAGGGCGTATGTATCATTTCACTCGACAACACGACAATCTGTCATAACACACACACAGATGAAGTCAAGCAGTACACTGTAAGTTCGAGCTAATTTGATTGTGGGATAACTTTGCCAAGATTTGACCAGCCTCTGACGAAGAGCGTTCGTACAAATTCAGTGTGATGGGAAGTACTTTGCCTGAATGGATAATGCCATAAAAAAGAAACGAATGAGAGGTTTGCTGCAGGTACATTGCAGAGCAGAGAATCGAAGCAACTCCAGTTTCTGATCTTCCGACGTAATAATTCATATCACTGTAAAGTCCTGCGAGTGAAATCGCTACTTTACAAGTGGCAACACCGTCAGAGTGATAGATTAAGCATTCAAATTCATGGGGCGGCATCTGGAATTCGGTCGGCGACAACACTCGAGGTACTTATGTACATGAACATGTACGGTACATGAAGAAACAAAGATTTTAACATATTGCCAACCCATTTTGCATCGAATCTTACTATCTATTTGGTACTGCGTGTCTCTATTCAGTGCCAACAATACCTACAACCACTATCTAGTCTGGTGGTCATCATGCGTGTCATGATGAGGAGCTACCACGTACACTGCTACCTTCCATACACAAACACTCGAAAACATGTCCCACATAATGGTGTATTGGTTTAGAAAAAACTATTTTGAACAACAGCCGTGCTGTGGATTAAAGTCAATCAGCATAATCGTACTTTTAAACTATTGCTTCTACAAGCCCCCACATTGGATTATGTCAGTTCTCTGGTTTGTCTTCGTTCTCCGGTATTTATGGTCTTGATATGTAGGCTACATTTGTATAAAGTTTGCCGAGAAAATAGTCTTGTACCAGGAACATGTATAGTTAATTTTATTCAGACAGTTCAGACGTTTCTAAGGAAAGAGTTTAGACTTTAGGATCATTACAAACATTAGATTATTTTCTTTCCGCCAGGTGTCTCACCTTTGATATGTATTATGGAAAATAAACACGCATACGCAATGGCGACGATCGCGCGCTGATTGGCTGATTGGTTGCGTTTTGGCCAATCACAAGGCGATGCCGCTCTTAGTATAACCCCTATCGGTGAGATCGGGAACCAACTAGTCCCGTTCTGGGATTCCAGTGAACGCTTTTCAAGCACTGTTGTGTTTTTTTCGGAAAGAAGTACATTAATTGATGATGACGCTGGCTTTGCAAGATGAAAGTATTGATGCTCTCGCGACGTAATCGCACTGCGCATCATTATGACAATCTCATGCCAAGTTACATGTAGACAATACAATCACAGTTATCTAGAACAAGGCGTACATCTATCAGGCCTCCTAATACTATATTCGAAAAAAGCAACCACATTGTATATGATATTGAAAGCGACTATAATTGCAAAATCATGACACCGATCCTGCAAGCACAGAGAAATACTGGCTGTCATATCGAAAGCAATACGTAAAGGACATCTTTACAACAAGTTCCCAAAATAAAGAGTTTTTTAAGAAGAACGTTTAAGTAATCACGAGTAGAACTTTTCGCGGTATTTTACTAATGAACGTGAAGCAGTAGTTATTTGTTGTCGTAATGGTGGTTTGAGAGCTTACTGATAGATAGAATGATTGGGTGTGGTGTACAGCACGTCCATTTTTGCATTCAAATACAGTGTATGTACATGTATATGTCACTGAGTGCCATTGCTCACGGTGTACCCTACTGTTCAGCCTCGATCTTTAAAGGTCCCACCGCCGAACTGTCTGAATAAGATCTTAAGTGGTATTCCTGTATTGTACAATGTAGGTTGCGAAACGGCCTTCCTCCGTGAAGGCAGCAACATACACGTTACAGGATGCAGATTTTCCTGGCCCAGACAGAGAATCGTTCTAAAATACTAAGTTATTTGCGTATAGAATGTCAAAATTCTCTTCTTTGCACTTTGGAGATCAGCAGTGCATGTATCAACTTGAATGTATGATGAGCAATTGATTTCTTTTAAAAGCCAAAATACTATCACACATATTATTTTGTTAACACTTGGTCTTTTCATGCCCAGAAGAAAGTTTGGTAGATGCGATAGATGAAGCCGACGATGCCAACATACACCTATGCTATAATGATGAAAACAATGCATTATCTCTTTCCAATACAACCAATACAGGTGACAGAACCAATAGGTGGGCTACATTTTCTGAATAACCCAGTGAAGTACTTACGCGTGGCTTTGGAATAGGTTTCTGTGGCTGTTTTCCACCTAGCTTTTTCATAGCATTGTAGTACTTTTTCTGATCCTCTGTCATTAACATCTCTAGGGAGCCACCTGCGTGGAGACGACAATAAATTTATAAATATCTCCACCATGATATCATGACTCCCTGTACCCGTGCCGACAGAACATAAGCCTCACCGTTCCAGAAAATCACCAGGGCGATGGGTTTGTAGTAGGTGGGATGCAGTTTCGTTCACCCTGCTCTCCATATACTTACACGTGGCTTTGGAATAGGTTTCTGCGGCTGCTTCCCACCTAGCTTTTTCATAGCATTGTAGTACTTTTTCTGATCCTCTGTCATAAACATCTCTAGGGAGCCACCTGCGTGGAGACGACAATAGATTGATCAGTGTCAAACATTCGGAATCGCAAACCAGGTTACCAGTGCATCAGCAGAAGGGCTTTGAATATGTATTCGGTAGGGTTCGGCCAACCACAAAAGGCACCAGCGCCACCGCAAGTAATATAGGTGTAGAACATAGAATGTGTAACGTGTATTTTCAGGCAGTCAGATAAAAGTATTGTTTTTGCTGAAGACATGGCGAAGTGAAAGCGAAATCGGTTTTATCGCTTCGAAGTTAAAAATCTTTGTGTTGGGAAAATGTAGTGATATTTATTCTGAAAAGTGTACACGTATTTCCTTTGATAGCTTTCGTAAGCCGGAGCATCTGCTGTACGTTGACGACTACCGTAATTCATGAGCTGTTCTCTTATACAGCTGAAAGATCTAGCTTTATGTCAGATGGAGTAGTTGTTATATCTGTCATACCTAATGACTGATGGATTAGTTTGGCTTGCACGCACAAGGTGACGCTAAAAGGAAGTTTGAAGACGTAACGCAGCTGATTCCATACTGAATGGTTGGACTCTGTCACTGGGGGCTGAGATGTCATGGATGTGCCATATTGAGTTGTGATGACACCATTTCTGGGACGAGCCTAAAGTGCTGTGTGTTGGAGAGCGGATCATTTTTTGACAGAAGACTGTGCGGGTGAGCGCGGTTTAGATATGAGGCAGGCCCCTACCGGTATGTGGAATTGGTGTTTTTGTGTTGGAAGGGAAACCGAGGAATAAATCTGACGAACTGCCCTTCAAAAATCCATAAACAAATTATGAATTTTTGACAGTGGACTGCCCTTTTTGGTGATTTGATCAGTCATAATCACCCTTGTCATTCTATTAAAATTGTTGATCCCTTTTTCGTATGCGAAACCACTGGGCTAAAACGGTGATTCTTTTATAAATGCGGCAGTACAGGAGTGAAAGGTAGTTATGCAACAGTCAGTTCACTCCACACTAATGATCGCTGTACACGATCAAATTTTTCATCCAATCTGATTTTTTTTGGAAATTCAGATTCCGGGCCTATTGGTCTTCAGTGTATAAACCGGCATGTAGGCCTTTATTGAGCATATTCAAAAAATTGGATGAAAAATTTGATCGTGTACAGCGGGCATGAAACATACCACATATTCCATCTGAAGGATTGGACTATTTTGCTCTTGTACTTTCGCAAATGAAGAAGAGGAATTTGTGGTCAGAATGACAAGCAATGATAATAGCATTTGATTATCATGATGAAACTGATCAAATCCTTTCCCATGGTCGTCCGAACCCTCCATTCCCTGATTTCATCTGCTTGAGAGGAGATTGGAATACTTATCTTTTTCTTTTGCATATTGAAATTGTCTATGATAACACCAATGAAGAGATTCAGCGTGAAGAAAGAACCGAAGATGATGAAGAGCACGAAGTACAGATACATGTAGAGGCTGTTCTCTCGGAAGGGTTGCTTTTCCATCTGAAATGAGAAATGCAGGTTGTAGTGAGTTGGAAAAGTCTTTAATAAAATGCAGAAAGGTTCTATTATTTAGTGTGTTATAAAGAAAGATTTATTATGCAGAAACTTCCGATTTAATCAAAGGTTAACATAGTTGTTACTGTCAAACATGGGGCCTAAACAAACTTACGTCATCCATATCAGTGGCATCATTCATAATTTCGGTCCAACCTTTGAAAGTTGCCTGAAATAAGAATTGTTCGGGTAAACAGAAATCTAATCCTTTATTTGATTATATAAGGGAGAGGTATAGTGGTTTAGCTTAAAACTCAGAGGTAGAGAGATTACAGGTGCTTGAACAGGTAAAGCTAGGAATCCACCATTGGTTTTCAACTGATTTTGCGTTGCGACTTGCGTTGCAGTCGCCAGACGTGATTTCCACCAATGGCGAAGATGTGGTCAATTTCAATCTACAATCCACTGGTGACCTCGCAATCGTATTCAATCGCAGGTAGCAGGTTGCAAAGCAAGTCCCAACACAGAAAATCAGCAGTGGATTCCTAGCTTAAGGGGTATTTTTATATGTACACCATGATCATGATACTTACAACTTGAAAAAGTGATAGATAAGCATTTAGCACATTGTCAAAGTTGATTCGAGAATTCTTCCACGTCACATTGTCCATGAGTTCACATTCGTTCCTAAACCTCACCACATATTGCGACAATCTTTCTCCAGTGCTCTCGTTGACACACTTGTAGAATTGGTGACCTCGCAATCGTATTCAATCGCAGGTAGCAGGTTGCAAAGCAAGTCCCAACACAGAAAATCAGCAGTGGATTCCTAGCTTAAGGGGCATTTTTATACACTGTATGTACATGTACACCATGATCATGATACTTACAACTTGAAAAAGTGATAGATAAGCATTTAGCACATTGTCAAAGTTGATTCGAGAATTCTTCCATGTCACATTGTCCATGAGTTCACATTCGTTCCTAAACCTCACCACATAATGCGACAATCTTTCTCCAGTGCTCTCGTTAACACACTTGTAGAATTTTCCAGCAAACATCTGGACACCCATGATACTGAAGATGAGCCAGAAGACCAGACACACTAAAAGCACGTTACAGATTGATGGAATGGCTTGGATCAAGGCATTCACTACAACCTGAAATGAGATTCATCAAAATAAGAACATGTAAAATAGCCGACACAGATGTTAATATAGGCCTGCCTACTACAGGGTGGGCCAAAAAAAGCGCAACATGGGGAGCCCAATTTTGGTCTGGAGACCAGGTTGTATGATGTCCATTTCAAACCCAGTAATAACCTGATAATAAGTAGGTCAGGGTAGGATTAGTCGTAAATAGGCCAAGAGACCGATTGTTGTTTTCAAACTTTTACCAAGCCTACTTTGGATGATGCAATGAATGACAACTGCCCTGTTAGGTAAATAGGCCTACTGTGGTAGCCCTATTTTATTTTATTTTATTTTTTTGAATGAAATACCATACCCTGTAGGGATTATTGGGATCATAATGGCCTGGGGCCTGATTCACAAAGCACACGTAAGTTCGCTATCTTAGCACGCTCTAAGTGAACGTTTACGTTTAAGATTAGACACTGGTAAGTTATATNTTTTCGACACAAAAGTGATGAGTTTCACCGAACTATATCTTCTAGTGGATGAGTCAAAGTAGTCCGAAAGTAGATCCAGGTGGTTCGGTCGTCGCATCACTATCCCAGCTATAGGTGGGGGGCGCAATAAGATATTCAAGATGGCGGCGGTGATTTTTCCTCCGGGACTAAATCCCAAACCCAAGTCTCGCAATATCTCGCGGGATTTGGTCCCGGTGTTCCGGTTGCCAAGATCGATTAGGTAGAACTCTGTCTTTCGACATTATTCAGATCGCACGTGTAAGGCTATATAAATAAAATGTTTGATTAGCACCTTTCCACTCTCAACTTTTGACGAAGGCGGGAGTTTAAAAAAATGTTTTATTGAGTTTGAGGATGCAGCTTAGTATGGTAACCACGGTAACCATCTTGATGAGGCCGAATTTGATTGGATGTTGGTGTGTGGTGATGTACTTCATGCCCAGCACGAATGAAGATTCCCCACATCTATAAAGCGAAGACCCCACAACTATAAAACGAAGACCCAACTATAAAACGAAGACCCCACATCTATAAAACGAAGACCCAGCTGTAAAATGATGAACTGTGTCAGTCACCAGTGTATAACCACAATGAAGGGATCACTGGAAGAGTTACCCTCAGGGAAAAGGGTCCAAACGGTAATTGTTGGTCGAATTTAAACGGGNGTTAATACGAATCTGCTGTCAGATCTGGGCCATCTCTTGCCCTTTACATAGAGAAAGGGTCTGAACTTGAGGAAATTTGCGGAAATAACTGCCCATACACAAGTGCGAACTGAATAGTTGTAGAGAGACAAGGTCTAACTGATCGATAGTCAAAGTTCTCGATTTCTTCATTTCTTGATTTCTCTGTTTCCCAATACCCTATAAGGGTGTCACATGGCATTCAAATTCCGTTTATGTTCATCGTTTATTTTTTGAACATCTCTATCTTCTGTAGCCACCGAATGGTATGGCGTTATCCTCTCTGGATAAACTACTCACCAACAATGGAAAACACTACGATGACGAAATCAAAAATGTTCCATGGCTGTTTGAAGTAATAAAGCCTTAGGCCGATAAGCTTCATGACACATTCAGCAGTAAAAATGACAATAAAGACCAGGTTGACGTATTCCAGGGCCTCCTTGACCGCATCCGTCATGCCGTGATGATCAACAGCCATTGATGCCATGTTCAGTAGAATGCACACCATTATTCCAATGTCAAACTTCTGGTTCGTTACGATGTAAAAGAAGAGCAACTGGATTTTGAACTGAAAAAACGATAAATTGTAAAGGAATGAAATCATCATGCATTCAATTTTAATTCCTGAAAAAGAAGGAAGTCAATTTAGTGAAACCCAAACACAGCATCAGTAAATAAGCAAGCACAGTACAGTGCCGTCGTGATGTAGGCCTACACATCTTCACAGACATTAATTATTTGTAGCCCACCGAAAATGATATTTTTTTGAAGATTGGCCATCCGTTAATATTGGCCATTGAGCATAGGGCCTACCAGGGTCATATGTCATTTAATTCGATTGCACAGTCATTACAGACAAATTTCTCCAGTCACAAAAATCATTCAAAGACTCTTAGGTCAGCTACTTGAAATTTGTCGACTTCACTCTACATCAGATTGCATTGCTCAATTAACAACACTACGACACGATATGACTCTATAGTACCAGGTGCTATCTCTACTTTATATGCCTGACATCTTGAACCATCAAGGGTTCATTTCGCTGCGACTTCTGAATAGACATCCTGCGAAAGTCGGCCATGACAGGCCAGAAGGGGTAAACAAACCTTGGGCTTAGTGCACTGTACAGACGGTAAGCACAGGAGCAAACTGTACAAATGCACTAGGTCCCCCTAGGTCGAGGTTGTTGTTTACCCCTTCTGAGCTGTAATGGCCGACTTTCGCAGGATGTCTATACGCTCCGTTTAGAGAGTGGAGCATAGGCAAAGTGACGCTGGGCCTTGATGTAATTCAGGATGCCACCAGACAGAACCGAAGGCGAATCAGTATATAGGCTCTGAAGGGGGTCAGATGGAAGACTAGAAAATCGCTACTGCGGTGGTCAAAACACTAAAATTTTAGCACTTTTTCAAGNGTGTTAACGAAGGACATGATCAGTGTTTTCATCCGCTCCCCAGAAAGCAAAGCAAAGAGAGCAGATTCTACATTTTCTTCCGTGAGCAGTTCTGTAAAGACCGGCTGATCCTGAGGATCTGAAGAAGGGGACGACATTTTCTGGCGTTTATCAGACATTGGTGTGAGGGCAGAGCTCGAGTCAGACGATGAACTAGGTCGAGGGTGCTTTATTCCTTTTCGTTTTCGGCCCATACCAAACACAGCCAACCCTATTGTTCCTGGTCAGCACAATGCCCAGTGCACTCGTATTGTATATATGTGTATGTACGTACCTATTGGGTTCAAAACACAGCGAGTTCTCACCTCCTTTTGGTGAATAAAAGTAGCATTTTACTAGTTTCCTAAGTGGTGCAACACCGCGAGTTTCACTCTCCTCACCCTCTACAAGTATTCATAAAATCACATGTACGCTTCTATTAAGAAAGTACTCCAAAAACGGGGGAAAAATGAGGATTTTGACGAGACCTCACCAAATTCTGACCTGACCTAGTCAGGCGGCCATACGTTGGGTAGCTAATTCGTGTCCTATAATGTGGCAAGTGAAGATAGGTACGGGATATTTGTGCGGTATGAATGTTAAACTCCCATTTCAGTTTCAAATCGCTCCCCATTATACATAGGTAGTATCAAAAATTCATAAGCGAGCGAAAAATGTACAACTAAAACTCATCAAAAACACCAACTTTCTACATCCAATTATGTGCTTAATCTCCAACCGATTGAGACAATCTTGGTGTCATTCTGCCGGGCGTGATGTCCCCTTTCCACAAAGATTAATGAATCAAACACATATAGTAAATATTACTCTGTAGATGAGACGATTCAACACCTATTTTGTCCCAGTTCACACCGCCGCGACGAATGGTGGTCTCGGGCAAACCTATCCCGCTAGACGGCGCCACTAGTAATTGTAAACAACAGCGATCACTGCGCTGCCACTGTCGCTGTCAATCATCCTGGTCACCGTGGCTACGGCGGATGTAGCCATGTATAATAAGTACAATCTATCGGCACTGGGTGATTTTACTGCTGTCATTTCAACGTTTAATCTAAATACGCAAGTTTAGAAGTCATATCCAACACTCTAAAACGTTACCAAGATTTATTACAGCTGATTTCCGAGAAACGATCCCAGCCAATGGGAACACAGTTGGCGGAGTTTGTAAAGCAAAACACGTGGATTTGCGGCGGGCTTTATGCAAATAAGGGAAAGCGCCACCTGTCGGTAACTTCAAGTACTGTGTACCCGTGGGGACCATTCGTCGCGAGTGCTTGGGACTCATGAAACATTGGTTACTTCAGGGCCATCTGTCAACATAATTTGGGACTTAGCTCAAGATTTTAGGATTGGAAATGAGAGAGCACATCTCAAGCTTCCGTTTGATGGCAAGTTCAACGAAATTCGATGGATATTACGCACTCTACAGAGCTGAGAAAAGGAGGCTTTTTCGTGAAATTTTAGTTGTACATTTTTCGCTC
>NMRB01000003.1:661027-677000 GCA_002633025.1 Notospermus geniculatus | reverse complement strand
GCTGTTTACGACGGTGTGAAAAAGAACTGGTTTGGCGTTATTTGCACCGTGACGGTACAAATAGCCATTGCGATTTTAGATATCTCACTTGAATTCATCTCTGCATTTTTTCTCACTGACACACTCGTCAGAAAGCCAAGCATTGGGCATTTTCAGAACTGCAAGGGTTAATTCTCCAGCTTTTTCATGTACGCAAGACGGGCGGTATGCTAGGGTCTGACTTCAGCCACACTTTCATTGAAGTCAGATTTTCTCTATGCTTGAAGCATTGAGAAAGGTCAAACTTCAGCTTTTCTTCAAGCTCAAATCGCACCCCACCATGCTACAATTCTGCAAACCTGTATACAATATACCTCTGAGTATTGCCCCATACAGTCACACTAAGGATTACTGCAAGAGTAATTACCCCCTAATTGCATTAACATTGTACAAGTGGCCACAACTACTACTACAAAAGGTTTCCTGAGGCTATTATTTGCTGTGAGCTATTTTAAGACCTGTCATTCACTCCCCTCACTGCCTTCCTTAGGACCGCCCTAATTTTTTTGATTAGGCTAGAAAGGAGTAATGCCATAGGGTGTTTAGAGGAGGACGACGAAGTTGAGGTAGAATTTCTAGAGCCAGAGGACAATGACGATGAAAATTAAGCTACCATTCCGCACATTACAAGTTCAGCAATAAGGGCTGATTCATACTCCGTCTGGATTTTACGCCGAGTATGATCAATTTCAATGTGTGTGGACATTCACGACTTGGAAACCTGCGATCAGTTTCATGCGCTTGAGGTACGCGAGCAAGTAGGAATTGGCCCTAAAGCCGGTGACAGACTAGCGCGACGCGGCGCGGAGCTAAGCGTTTTCTTTTGTGTTTTCAGGCACTACTGAGCACCATGTGCAGTGAAGCGCAAAAGCACAAAAGAAAACGCGTCGCTCCGCGTCGCGTACGCCCTAGTCTGTCACCGCCTTCAATCGTTCTCTGGATAGGTCACTTGGCTCAAAAGTGCCTTTTTTGAGCACATTCAGAAAATTGTATGAAAAGTTTGATCTTTCACAGCGGACGTTATTCGCATCAGAAATTCCTTGTTTAACTTGCCGTGTCGGCAGATCATGGAGAAGTTCAACAATATTGCTACAGTTTATTCGGTATTGTGTTTGAAAAACCGCAAACTCGGCTGGAGAAGGCGTACTGGTGTGACGCCCAGGCCAAAAACCACACATTGGACACGTTCCGCTGATCTCCATTTGACACTGCCGTTCCCCCTATTGTTAACGCTCCCTCTACCTTGGTGGACTTAGAAAATTTCGGCTGTGATCCGACGGCCAGGTAAATGGGATTTTCCCGTATCTCAGGAGTGCAAGCGCCCACTGAGGGCATTATAGCTACTCATCAAACAATATTGGACGATATTAACGATATGTAGGAGGAAACCGGAGCCCCTGGAAATAACCTACGATGTCGAGGAGAGATCGCCCTCTCTACCAGATAAACCGACCACGACCGGCCACGACCGGGGATCGAACCCGCGACCTCAGTGGTGGCAGGCGCCGATGTTTCCACTGCGCCACCCCGACACCCCCGGATTGAATAAAATATACCAATAATTTGACAATTGTAATTGCTTTTAGTATAGTAACTAGCAAAGTACCCGGGTGAATGTGGCTGAATGTGTGCTCTTGAAAACTGCGACTCATGGTCCTGTTCGAATGGGCAGTCACTTGGCCAAGAAGTGGTATTCGAGGAATCATGACATTCTGGCCAGTGAATTCACCACACAGAATGGTGTCCCCGAGCGACATGAGCGTCCGTTGCACGGCGTGTGGCAACATGACGTCATATAAACCCAGGTTTCCGCGGCGATGACATTCATTCGTCGATTTCGTCACTGTTTCGAGTGCTGGGGAATCTCCGCCAATGACGTCACGGGATACCCAGTTCCCATGGTACCGCCAATCAGCGTCGTCCAAATCATCGTCATCCTCATACGTCACAAATCAGCCCGTCATCGACACGTATGACGTCATTCATTCACCGTAGACCTTTTCAACGGAATTTGATGTTGGGACATGACGACGTCATCACTGAATGACTGACGTCATACGTGTCGATGACGGGCTGATTTGTGACGTATGAGGATGTTGATACGGCCGACGCTGATTGGCGATACCATGGAAACTGGGTATCCCGTGACGTCATGGGAGGGGTTTCCCCAGCACTCGTAGATTATTTCCCCATAAAAGCACCTTTCCCAAAAATATTTTTTGGCGGCAGAGGGAGGTACAACATACTGGACCATGAGTAACATATAGCCACAGTTTTCAAGAGCACACATTCAGACACTCACCAGAATTTGCCGGCAGTTTGTTGCTTTAATAGTATAGACTAGCATGGTACCCGTCCTACGGACGGGTAGATGTGGCACAGGCAGCTAGGGGGGCACAAAATCATGTCGAAGTCACTGTAGAAAATCCCAAATGACGGGTGAATTTCTATTGATACCAATGGGCAACCCGCAAACTAACGTCACAACGTGGCGCTGCGAGCGATGTGACCGAAATAACCTTTTTCTAACGTTATTTCCATTTATTTCTGGCGTGAAAATAAACCATTTGTGTTGTTCGCATGGCAGTAAAACTTACATCATCGTGTAGCAGATGAAATTTTCTTTTAAACTCATTCCTGTACACACACACATGTAATGAACCACACTTTACAATACATGGCTAGAGTGTCCAATTATGCTCTCAAATGCTCGGAAATGGCGTAGGCCTAAAAGCACTCTAATTTTCTAACCTTTCCCCGGGGGAGCCCCCCGGACCCCCGTCGATTAACGCTCCCTCTACCTTGGTGGACTTAGAAAATTTCGGCTGTGATCCGACGGCCAGGTAAATGGGATTTTCCCGTATCTCAGGAGTGCAAGCGCCCACTGAGGACATTATAGCTACTCATCAAACAATATTGGACGATATTAACGATATGTAGGAGGAAACCGGAGCCCCCGGAGAAAACCTACGATGTCGAGGAGAGATCGCCCTCTCTACCAGATAAAGCCACTTGCACGACCGGGGATCGAACCCGCGACCTCAGTGGTGGCAGGCGCCGATGTTTCCACTGCGCCACCCCGACACCCCCGGATTGAATAAAATATACCAATAATTTGACAATTGTAATTGCTTTTAGTATAGTAATAACGGCCTCCTGGCCCTTAAAGGATCTTTGCCGTGGAGTATGATGTCAAAAATATATAACTGTAACCTGCGCAGCGGCGCGACGGGGTATGATTTGGCGCAAGTTACAATAAGTTCCTCGAGTCCTCAATTAGATTGATCGATAAGCATCCAAAAAATAATCGTTATGTTCCCAAAAATTTCGTATTTCTCGATTTAAGTACTCCTCAATGAATAGCTAATATTAATAACATCGTCACTTGAAATCCAATCCGAAATGCTTGAGCAGCCGAAAACTCACTGCAAGCACAAGAAGAGAATTTAGAGTTTAGACTTAAAAAGTGTGAAGAGCGTGCAGAAACTAAAGCGTCAACATAAACAAAGAACTAAAGCAAAAAAGGCGTGCACTATACATGTAAATAAAAAAGTATATTTTGTATTTGTACTTATTGACCACATCGTTGCATCGATTTTATCGCACGTGTTGATTACAAATTTTCTACAGCACACTTCCGTCTGTAATTCAGTATTCCTAGCAACAGATAACAGATAACCGATTGTAAGAAATACCGTGAATTATATGGACACTAACCTACCATCATCAATACCTACGCTGTGTTGATCCACAAGCTTTGCCATTAAAGGGGAGGTACTCAGTTTGAGTAAGTATCTCATTCGACCATTTTAGTAAGAAGCCTTCTTTCTCATTTGCAGTAACCCAGGCAATAAAAGGGGTACTAATGCTCCGCAAGTAGTTGAGAATGTCTTCAAAATGAACAGGGCTATGACTAGTGGTGATTGAGCACAAGCTTTCCATCTGGAAAGGTTCTAGTATGAGAAGTCAACATATATTGCTATTTAAACAAGTGATATTTATGACTGATATACTGGGAGTCTTGGGAGACGATTTCTCATTTGCAGTAACCCAGGCAATAAAAGGGGTACTAATGCTCCGCAAGTAGTTGAGAATGTCTTCAAATGAACAGGGCTATGACTAGTGGTGATTGAGCACAAGCTTTCCATCTGGAAAGGTAGTATGAGAAGTCAACGTATATTGCTATTTAAACAAGTGATATTTATGACTGATATACTGGGAGTCTTGAGAGACGCAGCGCAATAAGCCCAACCCTCATCCACCATGATTGGCTATCGATCAAGGATTGAAACCGCCTCCACTGACAATAGCGGTGAATGAACAACTTCAGAAGGGGCTATGGAGACGAAGGGGGCTCCTCAAGTCAACGTCGACAGCGATTGACGTTGACACTGTGACTACAGTCTACTACCGAGTATACAGCTAAAGTGATTACAGCCGGGTATTTTTGCACATCTATTAAAGCACGATTAAATGCGTTCGGTGACTCTTTCTCCCTCCACACCTCGATATGACTGGTCCCCTGTCCAGCCGTATATAGCCAGTGATAACACCGAGGCTGGACTGATACCATATCATGGCTGCCATAGCTTCACCACTTGACAAGTTCAACGTGGTGTTAAAGCGTGAATAACCCTTCATCAGGTAAGGTACACATGCTTCAAATCATTCGTTTTTGTGTAAGAACACACGGAATATCTAATTGGTAAGTTACATCATTCAAATCAATAGATTTGAACAGTCTTGTCGAGCATGCATTGACAAAATCATGATCAACCTCACCACCATGAATTAGTTCTGTGTGTAAATGGTGTACATCGACCGTGTGTATAATGCTATGGACCAGGTCACCGTAAATGAGATGCACTAGCGGATGCATAGCGTGGTGCTTTAAACCCTTTTTAGAGTTGTAACTAAAGCGGGTGATCCACTGTTGCGATTTTGACTTGAGACGGGGTTGCGTTCCCTTGCGGTTACCTCATAAGGACTTCCGATTGCCATATAAGGCGATCGCAAGGGACCGCAACCCCATCTCAAGCCAAGATCGCGACAGTGGATACGCCGCTTTAGGAGCGCTTGGCGAGCGCTCTTGAACAATCGATCGAACAATAAACGCGAAGCGCAGACAACGCGCGGGCTGCTCGCTGTGGTCTTGCAAAAAATAAAAGAAAGGTTTCCTCATCTTGCCCTAACAAGTGTTCCTATCACTCCTACTCTTGCCTGATACTCCCCTCATTACCATTCGCATTGTCGCCGAGAGATGAGCGGCCAATCATAGCTCTTGTAACAAGCTGTGAGTTAACCTACCCTCCAGGATCTGAACGACGAACGAAGTACACGAAGTACATTGTGTATATAACCAGATACACCTAGGCTCGATGGTGAATCAACAGAGCAAACATGGCAGCTTCAGAACTTCGATATGTCGCTTGTGGAAAATTCAACGTTTTGTTGCAAGCTTCACATCAGACGGATACTATTCATGTGTTTGCATCAGGGAAGGACATTTTTGTGTGAACTATGAGTGGGAAAGAGATGCCATTCATGTTTTACTCGGCTTCAACGTTCCTCAATTCAGCTTCAGTAGTCGGAAGTTCAGACATGTCCGTGTGGACGATGCGTGCGAGGACTGTTCTGATTGGCTCTCGAGTTGGCTTTTCTTTCCATCGATGTTTCTCGCGATTTAACGAACAATTATTGGTTTTGACGGATTATGCTGTAAAATGAAGGATTATGATATCAGATAATAAAGAACACAGGTATGCTTAATGCTGAATATGTTTTTTTTTTGGTGAAATTTTATGTACCGCAAAGTATCCAATGTGATGGACGTCATGTGCATCACACGTCCGTGTAAGATATAGGTATATGGAGAACTCTGAGACGCGCAACTGGCACAGACGCCCGATCGTAGGATGCCAAAGGGTGTGTGGGCGGGCGAGAGAAAATTTCTCTTCTCTTCCGTGTAGAGTTTGGAACGACTCCGATCCTACCAGGAGGGAACACCTGTCCCTGACCTGCACTGCAGCCCGACCGCCCAGCTTCCAAAAATAGACTGATCAAGGTGGACTACGTTTGCTTTCATGACGTCATCACGTTGGATTAACAAGTATCCAATGTGATGGACGTCATGTGCAGTCACACGTCCGTCAAAGATATGAGGAAATGGAGAACTCTCCCCATCGCCAAGGAATGGCTGACAAGACACCACAGCGCATGACTGGCAAGAAATCCCAACTAAAACACCCCAACTCTCACCCAGTCTTACAGGAGGTACCAAAGGAGCGTCCGTGAGATTGTGAACGCAAACAAAACGATATGTACGAAACAGGTTGACCAGCCTATCGAATTGACGCTCCTGCAGGTACACCCTGTACACAACAGGAAACAATAACCCCCAACTCTTGTACAAAAGCTAAGAACGAAACGAGTAAGTGCACAATGACAAATTGACACACCCGAATCGTAATCAGATTGCACATTTTAAAAATTTCTCACAAAACATCAAATCAGTTTCATTCGCAGCGACTTGAATGGGGGCTTGAATGGGGTAAGACAGGACAGTCACCAGGACCGGTGTAATAGATCAGACTGCCCTTCACATAGGATGCCCGGCCGGGCATCCTGTACTAAAAATTTCCGATATTAGTTGTCCGATAGGGCAATCAAAATAANATTATAATTCAATGAAATTTGGTATGGTATCGTTTAAAGATGTTTTGTTTAACGTGTGAAAGATTTTAATTGATACCTTTGGTATTAGGACCGTATCACTCAATTCAAAAAAATTATGGTAAAAATGCGATTCCGGAGTCCGATAAGTTAGGGATCGTCTCCAAATTGTTTTCGTTTCAAACGCGTTTCAAACGTATGTCAATATCGTTTGAAAATCGTTTGAAATTTTTATACTCCAACGAAACTGAAGTGATTTTCCAACGATTTTCCAAACGGTTTTGAAACGAATTCTCCCCAAACGAAACCCAAACGGAAATTACCAAACGAATTCCGCAACGAAGTGCAAACGTTTTTGTTCCCAACGAAAATGAAACGTTTCATGCACTGAATGAAATTCAAACGTTTTTAGCGCCGATCAGAATGCAAAATGTTTTCATGTCAAACGAAATGCAAACGTTTCTTGTGCTTGGAAGAAAATGTTGTTCGTTTGAAACGCATTGGAACGTTTGTCTCCATCGACAAAATTCTAAAACGTTTCTCTGAAGAAATCAAACGAATATTTCGTTTGGGATCAAACGAAATTGCAACGAAAATGCGGGCCATGTCAAACGTTTTTCAAGCAGTTCTCAAACGAATTTTTTTCGTTTCAATTTCGTTTATGAAAAGTCGTTTTAAATTCGTTTAAACGAATTCCACACGTTTGTATTTTGGAGACGATCCCTTACGGGTGAATAAAAACATCCCGAATTTAAATTTAAATTTCTCAAAAGCGCTTCACTACAACTCAATGAAATTTCGTCGAACAGTAATCCATGATATTGCCACTAATATGTGAAAGTATCACCCCAAAAGCTTTGGTGTCTACGCCGTGGCGCTCATTACTAAAACCCATATTGGAATCTAGCGTTTCGATGTTTCGCCAATGGTCTCTTAAAATATGATCAACGACTACTACGGTTTTTATTTTTGNACCAGTTGGCCGACCTCTTTCTATTTGCGCCACGAAGACTGCTTGCATACAACGGCGCCGATCTACAGTAAAAGCCGTTGTAGTTTTGAAGATATCCATGAGGAAATAAAGCGATCGGAATTGCCGCTGTGCAAGCAAGCAGTCTTCGTGGCGCATACAGAAAAAGGATCGCCAATCGATCAGGGGTGTGTGGGTTCGAATCTTGGTACTGTCACGGAATATTTTTCGTTTTTTCTCATTTGACAGCTGTGCTGAGATCTTTACTGTTCAAGAGCGTGGTGGCAAGTGAAACCAACCGTGACCGTCCGAGAGGGTGTATGATGTTTGGTGGCTGTTCAAAACATGGCGGATGGTTGTTTGTAATTTCTACCTCTGCCGCTTGGGGTTTATATCTATTAAGTTCAGCTTTAATAACAAAGCTATTGAGTTGAAACTTTTATGTGTTAGAAGCATTGCCGTGGAACAGTATTGAGTGAATTCTCAGTGGGTTATAATGAGTAGTTATTGAGAAATAGAAATTTGAAGTTCGGGGATGGGTTGAAACACGACTATAATATTTGCGATTTACGAGCACTTTCGATTACGAGTCGAAATTATTCTGCCACAAAGTTATGGCATTTTACGATTTGCAAACGTATATCAAAGGATTTATCAAGGATGTCTACAGCGGACTGCAATTCATTCTCGTAGTTGAAGCCGGAGTCGAGTCGGAAAACTGTGCAACCTCTGTGATGGTCAATTATGTCAGTTTGCGTGTCCGGTAATAGCGTTGTGTAAGCGTGGAGTTTGCGGGTGGTTTTGTGAATACCACGCTACGCCAAGTTAGCGATCCCGCAAACGCTACGCTAACTCCACGCAACGCAAAAATTTGCGTGGGCTTAGTGAATAACCCCCCTGACGCACAAGGCTATAAATCCATGATCATGTGACAAGCCTAGGGCCTACACGCCTTGGATAGGTAGGCTAGGAGGCCAACGGTAGGCCTAGCAATTGTGATTAAGTCGCATAGTCTCTTATCCCCAGAAAAGTGGTGTACTGCTCTGTGCATCAGATTATGCCGATTTGCACATAGTAAAGCGTACCGTAAGTAAAACAGTTCAATTGGAAATGCGCTGTATAAGAACTCACATTAAAATTATTAATAGGCCCTACGTCATAGCTGAGCCTTCATTGGCACACGGATTTTGTCCGATTCAGGGGCCTATTCACAAAGCCCTCTTAGCGTATACGTATGATCTTAGCACTGCCCGTATCTATTGTCAGCAAGTCGATGAACAACGGGCAGTACTGAGATCATACGTATACAAACGAGGGCTTTGTGAATCAGGCCCCTGTGGTCGGTAAAAGATAGATCAAATTGACGTTTGCGTTGTCGTACCCGGAAAACTAGGTGCAAGCGGACTGGAAACGGGCCGGATGCGTGCGCCAGTTAATCACGCTTTATACTAGGAACCTGTGTTTATCGGATCATCCACAAAATCATTCAATGAAATTCCAACAGGTTCATTGTTATGCCTACGTAAGTACTTACGGTTACTATGGTGAAGTCGAGCCAACACCACGCGTCAGTGAAGTATTTCTTGAAACCAAATGCCATCCACTTGACAATCATCTCAAAGATGAAAATGACGGTGTAACCCTTATCCAAGTAGTTAAGGACAAGTTTCAGTGTTGGACGACTATCAAGATGGACATCTTCAACGGCCTGCAAAAAGAAAAGTGTCGGCCCTATGGTACTGCTGGCGTATGCAACGGGACGAAGAGTAAGCTGGTTGCTGATGGAAGATAGAGTGAGGCGTCCACAAGTGTTGGTTATTTTGATGCACAAAGATGCTATTCAAAGATCTTTTAATACATTTTTACACGAAATGAAATTCACAATCCCGAGCATCTATCACAGTACCATTCTGGTGCAAGATAAAGTTAGAATTAAAAAAAACGGTTCGTACCAATGATATACTGCTAGCAGCAATCATGAACATGATGAAGCTTTCAAAATACTTGTGTTCGACAAGCTTGTACATGTAACATCGTGTTTTCCACCAAACCTTGCCGGGAGAGCTCTGAAGAAATGGGTTGATAAAAGTCATCCGCTTCGCGAGGAGATTTGGACAACAGTCATCTGGATATTTGACAAAGACGACATCAACTTCGTTGGGCTCTGGCTCGCCGTCCTCAAGCTTTTCATCATCCATGCAGCTGCTCCCGTCGTCGTGGCCAAATGACGACTTGCTGACAGTTCCTGGAGTTGACGCCTTGGTGTTGCTGAACTTGCTATCCCTCGAGGTCGACTTTCTCATCTTACACATGGACTCCATGCTGGCGGGCCTCGTGGGCGCTTCAGTCTCCTGCAACAAGGGGTACTATTGTTAAACTCTTAGGAAAGTCTAACCGGAGTTGAAGTACTACGAATTTAGAATTTCTCACAGTAAAGCCCCATTTTGTAGGATTCCGGCATCCGAGAGGCCGAACGTTTAAGACGGAGCAGGTCAACGATATTAAGCTTTTGTGTGTGAAGATGGTGCTCACCTTAAGTTTGAGGGAAGAAAGGAGCATCATTGCTTCCATTAAAGACAAGCTTCCCGAGTTGAGAAGTCACCTCTCAAGATTTAATGCAGTATTAAAGTAGTGGCTGATTGCCTCATACTTACTGCATTAAATCTTTGAAGTCCAATAAAACTCTAGTAACTCACCTTTTCTTCTTGATCTAACTGAATCTTTGATTCTGAACCGGCTAAAAGGAAGCAAAGGCAGAGATGAGTGATGGATGACGAAATAGCATGTAACGAAATGTTTCAATACAGATTCATTCGTCTGCAAATACTTTATCCTCGCCTCTAAGGGGTCAGTCATTAATGTCCAGGAGGTGACACCTACTAGGCAAGGCTAGGCATTGTCAGGTCATTGTGAGTACAATATTCCAACAAACTTCCTCGTTCTGATTGGTCGAACAAAGAACGAAGCTCCGCCGCCTATTATGGTATGGAATATAGTCATGAGCAGAGCAAGCTTTGTGAAATAAGCATTCTTCTGTTCAATTCAGAGTCGGTGACAGACTGGAGCATAACCAGCGCGTCCTGCAGGCGTTCCGCCAATCAGATTCTTCGGTAGGTGTTTTGGTCCGTGTTACCTCCTCTTTGATTGGTTGAACACTTCCCGACGCGTTGCTTACGCGTCAGTCTGTCAACGCCTTTAGGCCTAATACAAGGAAATCGACAAATGCGCTGCGGGTTTCTTGAATGATTCTGGCGGGTGTCTTTAACACTACCGGTACCTTTAGTGGTTATGTCGTAAACCATCGATAACTTGCTTCGATTGCAAAGGTACTGATGGAAACATACAACAGGCCCATTTATAGGCCTACCTGTTTGAAATGACAGCCTGCTACGACTGGTTCTCAACACTACACAATATACAATGATCTTATGCACATCCAATGTGTGGAGGTTTGGTCTGCATACTCTGGAGTGACCCATTACAGATGAGGATAAAGTATATACATATACATGAAAATGAACTATGAAATTAAAAAATTGAAACGGCTACAAAGATAATTTTTTCCAGAAACAAAAAGAAAAATACTGCAAATGTGGCTTTTAAGACAGCTGTTACTTGATGGTTGCGAACCAAGCCGTAACTTCTTGAAATCCACCCTAAATGTAAGAAGTATTCATGACGGCAACTACATGTGATGTGGTCAAAATCATTTTAGTGACATTTTAGATAGGTGGAACTAAACATTGAGGAAATTCTTTGGTTACGCTATCTATACGTTTATTATAGAAACACAAGGTTTCAACCAGTGTACCCTGGTCGTAGTCCTGTGTACAAGTGAAACAGTGTGGTATTATACCTTGTCTCCTCATGTGCCATTCACTTGTACACAGGACTACACCAGAGTACACTGGTTGAAACGTTGTGTCTCTATAATAAACGAAGACAGAGCAACCAAAGAATTTCCTCAATGTTTCAAAATCATTTTCCTTCATCTTAGACCTGACGTCCTGCAGTCAGCACAAAGACAATAGTGACGTTGAGAACCGCCTACTTATCCTTATCCCGATCCTGAAACGGATTGATTAAGGGCCAATTCATACTTGCTCGCGGACCGTCAAGCGCATGAAACTGATCGCAAGTTTCCAAGGCGTGAATGTGCACACACACTGAAACTGATCATAGTCGGCGTAAAATCCGGGCGGAGTATCAACCACCCCAAAGCCAAATACGTCATCAATTTTGTGGTTGAATAAATTTTCGATATGTTGAGCTACATTTCCCACACTAGATAAGTTCCTGAATACGGCGCTCAGTAGAAACCGCTTACAATAAACCTATCCTGATCGACCCCTTTTTACGTAATACGTCGCCAGTCTGTGTGTCGACTGCTGACGTAACCCACTTGCATTCGATCCGGGCGCTCACAGAGAACGCAACGAGTTTAGCAGTTACGTTGTCGGTCTGTCAGCACAAAAACATTGATTTCTCCAATTTTATATTTAAGAGAGAGTGAAAAGTGTATCGACGTCTTCCCAAAACTTTAGGCCCCTGAAAAGGAGACGTCCAATTCCCCAACGTTGTTGGGTATCGCAGAACTATTTTATTTCTGTCAAATCCATTTATAACTGCTTGTTAAGTATAGGTCGTGATGCATTCTGATCACCCACTGTACTCCGCGACCCCTGGTAGCAGTATTGCGTACCAGGGTCCTACATTACACGCAACCCAAAGTGTGAACCAATCAGATAAAAGTAGGTCGACGAAACGCTTTGCGCACGCACCCATGAAATACTTTAATTCCATTTGGCATATATGGGAATCTACTATCCTCCGCAGAAATAGTCCGGACCTGGTGCGGTGAAACCGCCTGACCTCTCCGAAGAAGATTGTGTTTTTATCCGCTGTGAGAATACCGGCCATTGGCGGATCGCTGTATTTAGCCCAATCAGTGATCGTCTTTTTACCTAGGTTTACGTATCCGCATCCGTATACGTTGTGCTTTCTCAAATGAAATAAAGATCCGCCAGAACGCAAACGTATCGGGATACGTATACGTTTCGGTTTAAGGATAAGTAGCGGTTCCCAAGCTCTCTAATACAAGGGAGATGATAACGTAACGTCTGGCGTGAAAGGATGATTTTAGTTGAGTCATATCGCTGGCTTCAACTAAAATGACGACACTACCTTCTTTGCCTTCTTTGCACGATATGAATACTGGCCAATACGATGCAAACGGAACATCATACGCTCGATCTTTTAGTGCCTAGACTTTGAACAAGCTAAGGAATGACCATGAACTCACATCCTTTCTATCAGGTAGGTATTTGCTCATAAAACGCGTTGCTTTGACCAACGTCGTAGAGGATGAGCCTAAGTCTTGGACGCTGTGTTCCGGGCAGGATCAGCTGAGTGCAAGACTCATAGCCCTCTTGTTGAGAAATGTGCTTTCTTTCCTCACAAATACATGTAGGTAGATTGCGGATCGTTCGAAGAAAACACTGAGCTGTGTTTTTCTTTAATCGAAAGCAACTTAATACTCGTTGATAAGTGGACCAATACTCATAAACTGGACCAATGACAGTAGGCTATATGAGTAAGAACAAGCAATCTACACTTAGCTGACCGTCAGATGAAAATTTTAGTGATTCATGGTCATCCTTGTACTAAAGCATGTAGCTAACACCGGCACCAGTGATTTCATTATCAAAAGCTGCTTTATTATCCGGCATGGATGGTCAAAGGACGTTATAAAGAATATCTTCCAAGATTGTTGCTTATAAATCATTGTCCACAGATTCTTTTGACTGGGAAGAAAATACAGACGAAAGAAACAGGAGTTCCTTTTTGTTTGATCGCATCATGGTTCGGAACGAAATGATCAACAAACCAATGGGATCATTCTTTTTCAGACTTCCATTTTTAGCCAGTGTTAGCAACATTTGTACCGCAAACATGCGGTACATGGCTATCTAACGAAGTACCTGAGCTAATGCTCTTACGATCATCGTCTTCCAACCCAGAGTCCTGGTTGTCACATATTCGTCCATTTCGCACTGGGCCGTCGCCGTCCATGAGCACGTCATCGGTTTTCATCACGCCGGAGGGATCCTCGCGCTGACCTGTCTTTCTCTTCTTCACAACGGTTTTTGCGCATTGCATAGCTTTGACCTTCAGCCAGTTGACCAGGCGGTTGATTCTTTCCGAGGCTTCCTGCATTTTGTTAGGTTCGGTGTCGGTGGTGACAGATTGGAGATTCTCAGCCCCGAAAGAGCTCAAGAGTAAAGCAAGAAACAAGTTTAGCACCTGAAAAAAATCAACAGTGAGACCATTATTATCATCACGAGAAGCATTTAGACTTATGCGAGTTTTTATCGCAAGGTATCAAAAAGAAAAGATGACCGCTTTGTCTCTTAGCCAATCACAATGTAGGCCTACTACATTCATGATCATTTGATACACGGGCATTGAAGTGTACGAAGAAGGCTGGAAGACTTCTGGCTTCGGCCGCGATTATCAACCAGTTTGGAAGTTCTGCTCTGATCGACATAATTGTAACTATCTTTTCGAACAAAATCAGAGTGGACATGATAGTGAATGACAAGACAACATGTTTATGCATTTCCTCCACAGAAATATCGTGTCTGAAATCGACGGTAGAATCATGTATCCAATAGCCACCATAATGTACTCCAAGGAGTAGCAGCACTTGACTTCCATGTCAAACAAGACTGCACGATCGAATCCGTTTGAAAACAGAAATGCAAGATATAATCCTGAAGAAATTGTATCTAGTAAGAAAAATGAAATCACAAGGATGAAATTATTGATGCTGATTCGAAGGCATTTTAGAATTCGTATATCAATACCGGTACGTTATTGTAACTTATCAGCCGAGGTTTCTTGTATACTTACCACTAAGTTCCCAATGATCATCGTCAGTAAAAAAAATGGTATGCATGTATAACTGTGCACCCGCATACAATCCCACATAGATTCAATCCATTCTCCACACAGTACACGGAACACGATCATGAATGAGTGGAAAAACGATATAAAACTCCATCGTGGGACTTCCCCGTCCGGGAATAATGCTTTGTTCTCGTAGTAACTCTGTCCAAATAATTGCATCCCGACTACAGCAAAAATGAAAATGATAATGCCAAGCACGAATGTTAAGTTTCCAAGGGCACCTATTGTTCGTACAATGATCCCCATCAAGAGATTGAGTGTAGGCCATGATTTAGCTAACTTGAAGACACGAAGCTGAAAAAGCAAAGAGAGATGAGCAATCATTTTTGTATTACTATCTAAATCCCTCCTCAATTAGCATACTTGTACATCCATGTACGTACGTGTACACTGTACGTTACACGTTTCAGACCTCAAGATCCCATGCACATACATGCATATGTACATACCAATGGGTGTTCACACATAAACGTCATTTCAGATTTTATAGACCTGGGGCCTGATTCACAAAGCCCTCTTAGCCCTCTTAACATTGCCCATCTATTGTCAGCAAGTCGACAAACAATAGATACGGGCAGTGGTAAAGATCATACGTACGCTAAGAAGGCTTTGTAAATCAGGGGCCTGTTTCATAAAGTGATTTAAAGCTAATGGTACCATTAACTTCAATGCTTTTCCATTTTTTCTAGTTGGTTAATGTACCATTTAGCTTAAAGTTACTTATGAAACAGGCCCCAGGCCCCTGGTACTAGTATCTGAAACGATGCAAATCAGGCATAGCAGGCTTCACATACAGATAGGTAGGCCTACATGTCAAGAAACGTTGTCAGTGATTCATTCGAAATAGCACATGACAGTTCAAGCTTGGTGGATACGATGCTCTTACTTACCAATCTGAATGTTCGGAGGACAGATAAGCCACGGACACCCGACAAAGCCAGTTCGAGGAAGCTAAGGAACACGATGATACTGTCAAATATGTTCCAACTTTCCTTGAAGTAATTGATCGGATTAAGGGCAATGATTTTGAGCACTGCTTCGGTTGCAAATATGCCAGTGAAGACCTGAAACCAAACGCAAAAGATGTTGAAGCATACAGATCTGATTACTACACCTTACGTAACAGACGTGATGTGCAACTCTTTTGTTAAAATACTTATTATTTTGCCGAGGCAAATGCCTATGTCATTTCCTTTCACTTTCTTGATTCATCCACCTGGAGATCGCCGTATTGCGAGTGTACATACGTCAATCAAATCTGATAACAAGAAAAGGACATCGGAGCGATGTCAATGGTTTCCGATGAGAAGTTTACTACTCTAG
>NMRB01000003.1:628580-660481 GCA_002633025.1 Notospermus geniculatus | reverse complement strand
CACGCACGCACGCACGCACGCACGCACGCACGCACGCACGCACGCACGCACGCACGCACGCACACCATGACCAAACACAATATGGTTTCCGATCTTGAGATCGGAAAATGGTTTCCGATCTTGAGATCGGAAACCATAATAACGATGAATGAACTCTGAAATGACTTGCATAGTTTCCCGTTTGAAGTGTCGCCTTAAAGTCTTCTCCCATGGGGTAGTGGTCCATGGCCATGAAGGCAGTGTTGATTACAATACACAGTGTGATGGCGACTTCAGCAAAAGCGTCAAGGATGATCAATGCCGTATACTTTTGAAGTGTCAAGAGCCATCGTGGTGGGTTCCATACACAGAACACCTGGTGCAACTTGGCTTTGATGAATGCCTTTTTATCCAGGCTTTCGTCGCTGAAGAAACCTAAAAAATAGCACGCAACATGATTACTTTGCAAGTGATAAGAAGAGATGAGATCGGTAAGCCCAATGAATGCGCAGTCACCAAGATTCACTGACTGACGTCATCACCACCAAATGCTCGCTTCAGGCGGATGTTCTAAAAGCAAGCTCCATTTTATCAGCAAACGGATGACCATTTTGTGAGGCCAGTACCAAGAGCTACCATCAAGTAAACCATTCGACTTATTAAAAGCAGTTTTACAACCAAAACATGTCGTCGCCATGCTGAAAAACAAGCTCCATTACGCGTTACGTGTTCGTAACCTGTAGGTGAAGAAAGGAATCGCTATAAATGTTACCAAAATGTTCATTGAACATGACATGTAGAGAAAATAGAGTGTTTGGTGATGCAACAGAAGCTGTCATCTTTGCGAGAAGAATAATGCTGACAGGTTAAAGCTTCTCAGACCAAAACGTATGGTGTATGCTGTGCACTCATAAGCATTCATATCCTCATCAGCCGACTGGATTCGCACCTTCGAAATATAAATGCGAGTTGCTAGAAAGTCAAGAATTTACAGGAATATACTCAAGGTTCATCCACCTAAGATCCATTCATAACTTCAGACATCAATGCCCACTCTGGCACACTCATTTCGATTTCTTGTTTCTCACCTCATCGCAAACCGTACAATGCCAAGTCAACGCTATTGTCAGTATGGTTCCGTGTTCATTAACGAATTGGCACGGGTAAAGCCCACATAGGCTTACTTGAAACTATACATGTACTTTATGGCTAGTGAGATCAATGTCAGTAGTCAATCTGACACGCTTAGTAAAAATAACTTTCAATAATACTTTCATTGTTTATTAAATTTAGCAAGATGTACTAACATGACACCCATGAAAAATGACAAAAATTCTCCATTCAGAATAAAACAACGATAATATAATTTGGAACATGTAGCAAAAAACATGCTGCCCCCTCGGCATAACTTCCGATGACCCGGATGTAAACTTTGCCACGCATGCGTGTAGCCGCGCCGGATCTGACGTGCTAAGCAGGAGACAGTATAATTGCAAAGAGGAGATGACAAAGGCAAGTGAAGCCAAATCTGTGTCCAGGTTGGGCCTCTGGGAATGTATCTATAATGGCGGGCGGGTGGCTGGGCTGAAAACGCTGCAAGACAGAACGTTGTGAGGGCAAATTGAACCATCACAAAATGAATGAAGTGGTATTTAACACACCACTCTGTGAGCAGTTTCTTAGTCCTCCATTTTGGAACCCTTGTTGCGTGTGTTGGGAGCATAGTTTTCGTACATGGTTTAAAACACATGAATTCCTCCAAAATGCAAACGTCTTTCTGAGCCAAACAATGATATGAATTCCTGCAGCTCCAGCTACAATACATTCCAGGCTTTTTTCATTCATGATATGCGATGGCTCGGTAAAATAAAAAATAAAGTTAAGGCAAAATGCTTCTCCAAGAATTAATAATAATGATAATAATAATAACAATGATAATAATAATAATAATATAATGTAATAATGCTCCATGTAAGCTCAGACAAGGAAGGTGGATAGTGGGACAGGCCCAGCACATGTATAATTGATATTGACTCCTTACCCCGTAGAGTGACATGCTTCTGGGCACCGTCGTCGCTGAAGCAACCTGTTAATTACATGGAAAGACTAGAAACGGCTCTTCACCCAAGAGCGACAGACCTTGTTTTCCAAAGATTTCTGCCACACAGCCCTTGATCATTGCGCGCATGCAGGTGGGCAAATGTACATTTGTACATATGGGACCTCATGTATGAACAGGCAGCCAGGGAAGCCTTGTCATATATCAGAACCTCGGAGCCCTTTTTTCGGAATGGAATAGTTATCCACGAAAATATACCAGGGCTTTACCATCTCCATTCCCAACCATATTCAAGGGATACCATCACGAAGAAGGACCCGTTACCGCAACAAGCCAATCCATCAGCAGCGCAATCAACAGTCATACATGTATTTCCCTAATTTCCTCATACGGATTGGCCTCTCTCCTTTTCCTTCTCTCCATTGCCCCTGCACCAGTACAGCAGTGGTGTCTCCATCCCAGGAAAACCTAGCCTAGTACCCAGTCAGTCCCAAGAGAGTCCACAAAAACAGACAGTAAGGACGTTGATATGACGGCCCAAGATACCCAGCAGTAGTAGGTGACAGTCAGTGGTCACGTCCAGGGAAACATGGCATGTATGGATGGATACTTACTTCTGCGCTTGCCTGAGGCGTGATCGATGAGGTCTTTGAGAACCATAACATCTGCAAAAGATGTGATTTGATACATGAGACTGCTACTGACCGAGGCTGCTGAATATAGATGCTCGCTTCTCGTCTATTTCCCCAAGTAGGAAACGACAACTTGATTGCTCAAGTGTGATATCATGGTTCTTACTAACACCAGCTTATTATATAGTAAAATTGAAATTAGCAAGACCTCCGTGTGGTGGGATGTTCTCTTACCTTTCATATCTACAACGGTTTGGCTTGGGGTGCGGCAAATGAACGGGTTGTCAGCAAAGAGCTTCTGTTTTACAGTTTCGCATTCAGACCCGCTACTGGAAGACTCCTGTAAAAAGGTGTGAATGTTTTCATCAAGATGCCGAGATCGTAAAACGTAATACAAGTGTTAGAGCGCCGAACGTTCAGCCAACCCTCTTATTTTGAAAAATCGAATACGCCCACTCTTACATTCAGCTACTTTTTTACACTTACGTTATCATCCGACTTCGTTTTATCTACAATAACCTCTGGCAGCAATGGGTGTGTGGCCCTATTTTCTCTATTCTTGTTGCTTCTTGCAGCTAATTCCTTTGTTTTGCAAGGTGCATCCGCTGGCGAGCTGTAGGAATGTCTGCTATTTCTAGACGTCCTGCTTCGGAGTGAAGAAAAGCTGCTTCGTCGCGAGCCGGGTGTAGGGCGGTTACCAGGGTCCATGTAACCGGAAACTCTACTATTATGGGAAGTGAGACTTGCCCGGCGTGCCTGCAGAAAGTTCGGATGTGACCTTTGCAAGTTGCATAGTTCTTCTGAAGATGGGGTGACAGCATTTGAATCATCAGCATATGGTAGGTTTAGGTTTTCTAGGTATGGTAGAACAAGAGGTTGTCTATCGGCTGCCCCTCGGTGGTGGTGATGGTGGTGGTGGTGGTGGTGTCGATTTTTTCTCGTCCAACTAAACTGACTTGCTCGGCTGCCTCTCCTAGGTTGGAAGGGAGACCCGGGTAAACTGAGACTGGCCTGGAAGACAAGGAGGGGAGAGAATTTTATTCCGAATAACATACCTATCATGAAACACAGAAATCAACGATAATAGGCAATACTATCATTGAGATTCTATCTCATGCTTTTCACCTTTTTAACTTTCCCGTTCAGCACACTCAACCGTCGTTTCGTGTCACCAGATGGGCAGCAGTCTGATTTGATACTAATCCGCTCCTTATCGTTCAACTGATTTTCTCTGTTTTGTATATATAATTCCAAACTCGCACATGAACACTCAGATGGACTTTTTGGCATAGCTAGTGTTCCTTCTTCCCGTTGGCGGCGCTCCTCTTCTTCCTGGCGAGACAAATTACAAAATTATAAATCATACATTGTCCCGTATGAGATTTCCTTATTGGGTGAAGTATACAATAGACACCAAATTCGAACACGAGCAACTGGCAGCTTGAGTGAGAACGCAAGTACCACAGTTACTTCACGCTACCTAGTATCTTCAGGAATATATCATGTCATTATCATTTCGCATACACAGATGAAGTATCCCCTCAAATTATTTCACCCTAAATGGAAATTCTGTAGAGGACAAAGACAGTCCGGGCATTTCCAGAGATTCTGCAGTAGTCGGTCATGCATTAACACACCACTAGTGCTGACAAATCCTGTCCTATTCTCATGCCCTATCATGCTTTGACGATCAACCACATCTTGACTGATGTTACGGCAAAGGCAGAACACTCCTCCTTTGAGAAGTTATCTGCTTCTTCCAATGGTATTTGCACCTTCATTCTCAAAACCTGCTACAAGGAACCGTGAGCATCATATCCTGTACAGGGTACCTACATGTGTACCCAGTAGGCCTGGAGCCCACCCCTGTTGTCAGGTTGTGTAATTCAGTGCACAAAAATAAAAAAATTGCTACCCGACTGAATATCCAAGTTTGGAAAACGAATTACGTATTCTAGGTGACTGCGCAGTGCCTTGGCATTCTTTGATGTACTAGGCCATGCTATATCATTGGCCCTTACCTGTTTGAACTGTAATTTGGCCTCCTGCACTTATGAAATGGGAAGGCTAATACTGTACTGAGGTATCAGATGGGGTACCGAATGTATCAAAACATGTTTTGGAAATTTCTCAACTCAATCTGAATCATTGATCACCATTTACGATATTTCCGAAAGAACTAAACATTGATGTGCCATGCTGCCAAATTCATCCTTTGTACCAGTCAGCCTAAATGTTAGATTCAAGCATAAAATCCTATAGCCGACCCGATTTTCTAGAAAAAAGTGTGGACTCATGGTATCTCTATGCACCCTCTATCCATACAACGAATTTCGGCCCGTTTGACTTTAAATATGGTGGCTTGTCAGCCATCTTGAAAGCTTGACCTTAGCCAATAGTACTACAGACAACAGTGATCACAACATTAACATTGACGGATGTAGGTAATAGTCTTCGTTTCCCTCAAGATGACGTACCTTTCTCAGCAGTTCTTGTTCTTCCTGATCAGCCTTGTCTTGCTTCTGTTGTTCGTCATATGACATGGCGACGATGGCCAATATCAGATTGACGAGGTAAAATGCTCCCAGGAAGATGACTAACACAAAGAACAGCATATGCCAAGGACCATTAGCCCTGATGATCTAGAGAAAAGAAAAAGATGACCAGTGTGTGATGGTTGAGCAAGACGAACGGATGCAGTAGCCTACTCTAGATCTGTGGCAGCAAACTTGTTAAACAACTTGAATGAGATAGACTTCACTCAGTGGACCGCAGGACCAATCACGTGAGGTTGGAATTGATCAGCAATTAAGATATTGGTATTAATACGTGCACGTCGATACGATTCAAAAATATCTAAAATTTGTCATCAAGTGAGGCTTGTTGCTTTTAATTGTAACAATACTCTCGTGAGACGAAACTAGTCGAGCAGCAACTCTTCTTTCAATTACTCTGTTGAGTAAGCCTGTGCAGAGGCAGAGAAGCTAAGTGTAACTAATCCATTAGCAGATTATAACTAACAGGTTACTCTTTATAGATATTAGCCGTGGTAACACTACATAGAAATCCCCGGGTTTGACACCCGGGTCTAGCCCAGCTGTGAAAAATCCCTCCTGAGGCCCGGTGCCCGTCAACACTACTCAATTTTTGTGACGGGGACCTAAATTAAGCCCTCCAAAAACCGTTCGAGCTCTGAGGGGATTATTACACCACGTTTTTAACAGGTGTGGACAGAAAAAACCCGGGTTCGACACGGGTTTTTTACGTAGTGTAACGAGGGCTATTATCTGTATTTAAAATACAGTATATGGATAATGGGAGACATTTCTGGGCTTCATTCTCCCTTGCAATTTAAACTACGGTGTGACTGAAAAAGAAGGGTGAATGTCGGAGAAGTCTTCTGTGTCTTTCAATCATCAGGCCCCCCTACCTACCTGTTAAACCCTCGAAGGACTTGGCCAATATCCCCAATCTTTTTGTATTGTCAGTTCGGATTACCTTCGAATCTTTCCCGAAAGACCTTAAGGCATGCATAGTCAAGGCTTGACTTGAAGGTAGAGAATGGAATCAAAATATGGTGAAAACGTTACTTTCGGCTCTAGTGTACCCGCTAAGCAAAGCGATATGAAGGGTATCCTTGAGCCCTCACTTTCCTTTTCCTGTGGATTCAATAGCCACACACTTTGTTTTAAAGTTTTCTTTGGTTTTATTGGCCCAAGTCCTTCAATAGGAGTTTCGGTTAGCTCAAATCGTTTGGACCACACTTAGCATTCAGCTTTCATCGTGAAATGAATGTTGTCGTGACCACTTTTCTTACTTTAGTTTGAGATCAACTACTGAAGACATTCATTTCGGTATTCCAAGTGGAAACTAACTTAGATCCCAGTAGTGTTTTAAGTTTCTAGAAGCAAATGTGGTTTCGTACATTCCTTAGCAAGAGATTTTCATGACAACTTCCATTTCGTTCCGATTCAAAAGTTAGTACTTCGCAGTAGCAGCTATATGCGACATAGGTATGCCCACCAATTCATGGACGACGACACAATACATACTATGTCAACACTACCTTTCTAGATGAACCTGTCTCCATTACTTACTGCACCATGGCGAAAATTTCCCCTCGCCATTTGCTTAGTTACTGACCTATCATTGGGTGAAGATTTGCAATACATATGCTCGCTCTTTATTTCTGAATCGTCATTCTGCATTATAATATTGCACAAGTAGCAACACACATACATGAAAATGGTATCTCATATTGCAGTCAGTGCATCAAGAAATGCATAAAGATACAACTTTTAGTATAAAAGATTTAAATCTACAAGAAACGTGAATAAAAGTAAGTGCTTATTGCATGTTATGTACAATACTGCAACTGCTGTTTGCCGTTGATGAGATTACAGATTTCAATCGGATCATCTCCAAGAAATATCTTTTTTGCAAGCTGCTGTCAGGCACACGCAGTTTGTGTTCGTTACGTAAGGTAGCTTGCAAATAGCTGACTTGGATCACCGAACTATCATGTAATCTGTCAGAGAACCAAGAAGTTCTCGGGTAGGTTTGGTACGAGAACAAGGCAGTTTGAGTCTGCAGTATACTCATTACGTGCTTCCGTGCAAAAATTCGTGACAATATGAATTGATAATCAAGTTTAAATCCCAAAGGAAAAAAACAAATAATACGCATGATCTTTAAAATGTAAAAAGCAGGCTACCACGTTGGATTTGAAAATTGATGAAAAGGCGAACGACGCAAACCATTCTTAATTAATGTATTCATACCTAAATTAAAGTCTTTATGTTTATACTTACGTATCGGTGGTCGGTTGGACGAGAATGATTTTGTGGAAAGAAGCTATGGAAGAAACCAAGAGCACCCTAGCACCAAGTATAAGAGATAGGTTGGTTCAACAAGTCACTTCACAGACTTGTAAAGAAAAAGGTTTTTAGTATTGTATTGAATATTGTGAAAGTAACGTGCGGTTGTTGTGATCACGTGATGAACATAACACTTCCATGAGAGTGCAGGCGTACTTTATTTCAAGTTTGGGTAGACTTTTTTTTAAACTTTTAATCGCCTGCAGCGACCTAAGCACTTGATGTCGCCATGTTTAGGTAACTTTACAATGTCCTTGATTTTTCATTTTTAACAGGAAATCATCCAATCAGAAGTCAGGATACATTCTGTTCCTATTAAATATTCCTGCATCTTTGGGTCTGCGATGCTACAAAAATCCACACGATAAGGAGAAGTTATGTAATGTGCAGTACATGTTTGTTTATACATTTCGCCTGCTTAGAGGCAATCGTCTTTTGACTACAGTAGAAAGCCTTTCATCAGTACAAAATTTTATTTTTGATGCCTGTTGGCATACAGTTAGAGCAGATGTGTTCAATGAAGATGCACGCGGGTTGTTTAAATTGAATGTTGGTCAAGAAGGCAGTCATAATGTTCGTTTGTCTTTTTGGTGTCTCAGATTCTTCCAAATCAACGAAACACAAAGCAGAACTATAGGCAGGCTATAGAATGACAAAAATAGCGAGATAAAACTGCCCGAAAATCAACCGTGCAAACGTACTAGGTGCAAAATATTGCCTCTGCGATGATTTAGGCAGAGCTCAGTAATTTAGACACTGTTCAATTTTCAAAGTTGGCAACACTGTTCATCAGAAAGTTGGCGCTGAGATTGGGATGACCAATGTTTCACTTTACACATGTTTGGCTATACACTCACACACACTTACTGATGACTAGACATCACTGGTTCACACCAAATGGTTCACTAAAGTCTGGGCGCGCGTATATACGAGCTGCCGTAGGTCCTGCCATGCACGCATCGCAATCACCGCGGGGAAAATGGAGGGTAGTATGTAAACATTGAAACGTTTCAAAAGAAACGAGCCAAATGAAACGACCCAAAATGTTTTAAAAATACGAAAAATCATAACAAAAATACCAAAAACCTATATTATTTTACATTGTATAAATAGAGGAATGTAGATTACCCGATGCCTTCATGATTTTTATTATCATTTTAGCTTTTTCTGCGATTTCTTCGCCAGATTTAGGCTACACTGCGGGGAAAGACGTCATATTTTCCTCTCACCAACCTCGCTCCCCTCATAATGGAATGATCGGAGTACGCTAATTGGTTGGAATGCTCATGGCTTATTATCTATTCATAACTCGCATGCACATTGTGTTACAAACTTTGCCCAATATCAAAAANCATTCTTAATTAATGTATTCATACCTAAATTAAAGTCTTTATGTTTATACTTACGTATCGGTGGTCGGTTGGACGAGAATGATTTTGTGGAAAGAAGCTATGGAAGAAACCAAGAGCACCCTAGCACCAAGTATAAGAGATAGGTTGGTTCAACAAGTCACTTCACAGACTTGTAAAGAAAAAGGTTTTTAGTATTGTATTGAATATTGTGAAAGTAACGTGCGGTTGTTGTGATCACGTGATGAACATAACACTTCCATGAGAGTGCAGGCGTACTTTATTTCAAGTTTGGGTAGACTTTTTTTTAAACTTTTAATCGCCTGCAGCGACCTAAGCACTTGATGTCGCCATGTTTAGGTAACTTTACAATGTCCTTGATTTTTCATTTTTAACAGGAAATCATCCAATCAGAAGTCAGGATACATTCTGTTCCTATTAAATATTCCTGCATCTTTGGGTCTGCGATGCTACAAAAATCCACACGATAAGGAGAAGTTATGTAATGTGCAGTACATGTTTGTTTATACATTTCGCCTGCTTAGACGCAATCGACTTTTGACTACAGTAGAAAGCCTTTCATCAGTACAAAATTTTATTTTTGATGCCTGTTGGCATACAGTTATAGAGCAGATGTGTTCAATGAAGATGCACGCGGGTTGTTTAAATTGAATGTTGGTCAAGAAGGCAGTCATAATGTTCGTTTGTCTTTTTGGTGTCTCAGATTCTTCCAAATCAACGAAACACAAAGCAGAACTATAGGCAGGCTATAGAATGACAAAAATAGCAAGATAAAACTGCCCGAAAATCAACCGTGCAAACGTACTAGGTGCAAAATATTGCCTCTGCGATGATTTAGGCAGAGCTAAGTAATTTAGACACTGTTCAATTTTCAAAGTTGGCAACACTGTTCATCAGAAAGTTGGCGCTGAGATTGGGATGACCAATGTTTCACTTTACACATGTTTGGCTATACACTCACACACATTACTGATGACTAGACATCACTGGTTCACACCAAATGGTTCACTAAAGTCTGGGCGCGCGTATATACGAGCTGCCGTAGGTCCTGCCATGCACGCATCGCAATCACCGCGGGGAAAATGGAGATGTAAATTGTGGATATGGAAACGACTGAAGGAAGTTGGGCAAATCCGTGGGAGTGTCAGAATAGCTGTGTCTTTTGTCAACATCTCCATGTATTGTGTGGGCCAATTGTGCCTAAAATGATCTACTGTGAAGCTCTATTGTAAAGCCAAGTCGGTGAGTGAAAACAATAGAGCACTTGGGCTGTTCTACTTATTGTGGGATTACTCCGTGCTGGTTTGCAGCTCACGTTTCCAGCCCCTTTTATTAAAAATTTGACAGTGCGCATAACCGGAAGTTCTTCACTCGCTCCGAGCGGTACATTAGGCTGTTTTTGATTGGTCAATGAAATATGATGTTTGGATTGATGAACGAAATAGGCTGATTGGATTGGTCGACAAAACTTTTCAGAACTATTCCAGTAGGGACGGGTAGTAAGTTGTTATCCCTTGTCCTTGCTTTTACAGCTGATTCTGAATCGGAAAGTGTTTTCTAGTGCTGAGTACTAATACATCTCGTACATTTATAATACCCGGATTGTTCCCCCAATACCGCTCAGTGTACAATGTGTATACAATGTGGTCAACTTGTGTGTCACTCTGAGCGGTATCGGGGGAACAATCCGGTACCGTATTTTTAATTCTATGAAGCCTACACGCATTGATTAATAAACCCCAGTACACTGCCGTGGTCCTAGGTCAAATGTGCATAGGCACAAACCTAAATTACTGTGAACGTGAAATCTAGGGACAACTTGAATTTTGCATATCATGTTGGATATGTCAGTGACACGAACGACGTACGGCGCGTGCATTTGCGATGGTGTCAAGCAGGACCATAGGAGACAACGTCTAAGGACTTCAGGTCAGCTAGTTTGATTACTACTAGTATCTAGACTATGACTTCTATGGTCTGGTGTTGAGATACTCCGGGTTACTCTCCACTGGTGACCCTGGCCCAATCTACCTATTCACTGAAAGGTACTATTCGCTCCAGCTCCGCAAGATGATGACCATGCAACCACCGGAGTCTTGTATTCACTTCACAGCTTCACTTTGCTAGGAGATTGCATTAGCACCACGTATCCGGGCAGCAACAAACATCGTTTCCAGATTTCTGATACCCGGTGTAGGTAAAGCTAGGCAGACAGAATAAGGATCAGTCTGTATTTGGCACAGCATTATTTGAAATGGCACAGATATAAACTTTGCAGTGTGCCTCAAGGCGTAATTGAAAAAGCGTATTGCAGAGATCGTTCTGAAGGGATTGTTGGGAGTCGTATGGTCAACATCTGAATGCAGACTTTGTACACTGTAACGTACTATATGCGTGTGGGAAAATGGAAGGGGAGCGAGTAGTAAAGATACTTGAATAGCCAGATTGGTTTTGAGGCACCGTTGTGGTGAGAGGTTGGAGATCCACTGACGCTGACTCACCAGTCGGAACAGGTCTTCCCAATAGTCCTGGGTCATAAGGCGAAACGAACAAAGCATTGACCACCCAAAGTTATCAAAACTCGTGTAGCCAAAGTTCGGATTAGCAATGTCGGCCATACAGGTGTAATTTTCTGGGCAACCTCTGAAAACATGTAAGAAAGAAATCCAACGATGTTAAAATAAAGCAATTAAAGAGAGCAGAGGAGAGAAACAGTGCCCTGATAGGAAGCTCGCCTGCGCTACTTACCAACTGGTAGAGATTCTCCCAGTAATCCTGGGTCATGAGTCGGAAGGCGCATAGAAACGCCCACCCAAAATTATCAAAACTGGTGTAACCGAAGTTAGGGGGGCCGCCTACTGCAATGCAGGTATAGTCCTCTGGGCATCCTCTGAAATCATGATGGGCAGGGTAGACATTGTACGGGAAGCATTCATGTACAGGCGTGCTCTAACCCCTTACTTACCAACTGATAAAGATTTTCCCAATAGTCTTGGGTCATGAGGCGAAAGGAGCACAACATGGCCCAAGCAAAGTTATCAAAACTGGTGTAACCGTAGTTGGGGTTTAAACCGATATCCGGTAAACAGGTGTAATTATTTGGACATCCCCTGGAATAAGGAATCGGATGGTAAAACGATGAGCATAGGCTTTACTCAACAATGGATGGCGACCAAAGATGGATTATTTAATAATCAGATTTATTGCGTCAAGCTCTTGATGCGGCGACCTTCATTTCACTTCAATTTCGCATTGACGCAAAAATAATGTTGCAGAAGAAGGATATTTTCAGAGCAACGCCAGCGCGCTGATGGGGTCAGTTTGAATCTTGGTGCCTTCGGTGGGACAGATACATGTAGGCCTAACGGAATGGTGATTAGCCGTGGATCATAGATCTCAAGATAGTACATGTACATATACGTACAGTCCATGTATCTAAGGGATTTTGAGAGGAAGGGGTTGGTTTGCTGAATGCTCTTGATACGCGCTAGTACTGAAAATAACTCGGCTGAAAATGGGGATAGGATCGATCACAAAACCAGATATGCACCGTAAAATCCCAATTTCAAAGTGTAAAGCTGCGTTTACCGGGCAGATATATAAAATGGCAGCTTAAAGCTGCGTTTACCGGACACCCGGAATGCGGAAAGCGGAAGCGGTATACGCTATGCATTTTCGCATACAACATATCGCTTCCGCATCCCGTATACCGCATTCCGGATGTCTGGTAAACGCAACTTTACGTCTGTTTTTCCAGAGCACCCTTGCGGATCCAGCAAAAAGTGAAAAGGTGGGCTTTGTCGTATATGTGGTTCATTTATGAACGACGCAAGCGCGCTGGATATCAGGCTATGGTTCATCGTGAGGATATCAGAGGTTAGCGCTCGCTTGCTCCCTCCGTCACCACGGTGGCAAAGAGAGCGAGCTGCATGTCGAACCGCTGATTACCTCAAGATGGCCATGGTAGGTAAGAATCCCTGAGTGTGATGGATTCTGAGGGTGAGCTGTGACAAACATACGACTGAAAAGAACTCTGTTCAGTACATAGAATCCATGCAATTCTCTGAAAAACGACAATTTCCAGGGAGTTATAGCACTAGGTCGACATTACTCTGCAAATCGTCAAGTCACTATGTCTCATTTTGATACCGAATGGTGTCTATTAAAATGTACATGTTCATATTAATGTAGTTCATGCACACCAATTTCAAGCAAGTGGCTAAAACATAAGTACAGGTGATACATGTAGCTGAATTTTAACAAGCTTTGGCTCAGTCTCCAGTTTTTTCGTATAATTATGTGTAATCTTTATTACCAGGTATGTAACTTGATCATGTCAAAGGAACGCGCAAATTACTTCACTCATAAGTTGCGCTTCCACTACAAAAAAAGCCGGTATTTGTCCGCTCTTATTCTGCTTCCATTACAGAATTGCCGGGTTTAATAAGTCCGGTTCTATTAAGTGCGGATCTATTTAGTTCGGACAGCATAAGTTGCGCTTCCACTACAAAAAAGCCGGTATTTGTCCGCTCTTATCCTGCTTCCATTACAGAATTGCCGGGTTTAATAAGTCCGGTTCTATTAAGTGCGGATCTATTTAGTTCGGATAGCATAGCCGATCATACTCCGAATCTAGATGCGGATAAATTTTGATGGAATGGCAATAACACCGGATCTATTTGTAGTATTATGCTCGGCTACAGGTGGCTCCACGGTCGCTTGCGACTGCGCATGACCTATCCAAACTAAATAGATCCGCACTCAATAGAACCGGACTTATTAAACCCGGCAATTCTGTAATGGAAGCAGAACAAGAGCGGACAAACACCGGTTTTTTTGTAGTGGAAGCGCAACTATAGTTTCAACATTTCGTAATGAACGCGAAATCTACTCTATATCATGTGATAAAAAAATCTTACCCTGCCCCGCTGGTGTTTCCACAAACTATTGGATTATCTGGCGGCCACCAGTTTTCTGAAAACAATGAAAACACAGGTTAGACCCCTATAGAGCCTATATTGGAATCGGATTGAATGCCATCTTAGGTACAGGCGAAACGGGACATTTTGTATTATCTATATTCTTCGGTGATACATTGGTCGCCAAGAGGCTGGTGTGTCGTATGTCGCATTCACAAGATGGTACAGAGATTTATCTCATGTCATCCAATGAGTATCAGTTGAACGATTGAGTTTCCATTTTTGAACTGAGAAACCAAATTCCCTCGGTAATTCAAAATAAAAAGCACCACAGAGGTGAAAGGAGCTCGGATTTTCATTAATGTGGGTACAGTTAAGCCAACTCGACTTGGCCCTTCAACTCTAGTCAAGAGCATATTGAAATACATGTATCAACGACTTTTGTCACTTCGCCTTCGGATCACACTCAACTCAGAGTTGTCCGAAGGCCTAGCAACCATTTTGATGGCTCGAAATGGGTGGTGGGAATCTCCACGATCACATACCTGAGTTGTTTTTATGTGCTAATCGTTCCTCCTCGGTCCAATTAAAAAACCCTTCTGGTGTAGAGACACACTTTTTGTTTAGCGACCCGGAATAAATTTGTAACCCTATTAGCGCGAATATGGACAGAACAAATATTGTCAGTATCATTACATCCCGAAGGCGACGCACTGCTTCCATTAAGGCACCCACGATAGTTTTCAAACCTGAAACAGAACGAGAGAAATTTCACTGAATTCAATCTCAAAATCCGAGGGTCTCTTTCTCCTCAATTCTTCTGTACAATGTCATTTTCCTGCAGGACTGAAAATCCCTATACTAGTACCTGAGAATATGTGACACAACAGAACTGTCCACGAATTGGTAAGGTTGTTTCCATTTTTGCACTGATTTACGCCGGCTTTTACATGTACCGTTTTATATTTTGTCACATGCACGTATCATTGAAACAAGGAGTTTTCGCAAAGCCCCCGAAACGCCAACGCGAACGCCAAACCCATTGTTCGATGCCACGAAGACAGCACCGAACAAAAGGATAGACGGTCGCGTTGGCGTTTCGGGGGCTTTGCGAAAACTCTATATGTAACAACAACGTTAAGTTAAATCATTCGTGTTGGCTTCGTTGCTTTTGACTACATGTACAACAACCTGGCTGTCGGCTACAATGCTCGAGTCGACATCATAGGCTTGTAATATGTAGCCTACGTAGTCTGATGCCAGCGCTCAGACTGATTTTAACGTGAATACATGTACGTCCCTCCACTGAGTATGCTAGTCGACGGATGGACCTACTACTGGAAAGGCCTAAATTTATATCAAAGATGGCGTTTGTCGAATCTTGTGGCCTACGTACACCGAATACCTTTTGGGCCTAACTCGACTTACCGGGAACTACTGCTACGGTCTTCAAAGCTCTAAGTACTCTAAAGGTTCGAAGCGCCGATAGGTTGCCTAATTCTTTTAGGAAAAACATTAAGTACCTGCGAAAAATAAAATGAGATAATTTTTAGGACTAACGTTGTCCAGCATTTGAGACGACCACGGGCACGGCGTTTCAGAGGTAGGCCTATAGTTCGGCTGTTGGGTATCCGTGATGCATAGTATACATTGATGTATCTGGATGCTGGGTAGGTTCTTCAACGAGAGAAGCCTGACGAAGTCATCAAGGCTGAAGAGTTGCTGTTCTTGAATAGCATAAGCTTCCATATTCAGTTTTTTATTACTTACGCTAGAGTGATCACAGCAAAATCTAACCAGTTCCACGCATCTCTGAGGTACGTATAGTCTGCTAATACCATTCCTCTTGCAAATATTTTCACTAATGCCTCCGTCGTGTATATCGCGGTGAACACAGTCCTGTAAAGATGACATATCGTCAGGCCTACCTATGACACCAGGGTCCATACTTACATGTACGTCAAAGTGTGATAATTATTTTTGTCACACATAGTGTCACACTCACACATGTAAGTAGTTTTATGAATATGGGCCCAGGGGCCGTATGCATAAAACATCTTAAGTGTTAAATTTCCCTCAAACTACATGTATTGTCCCAAACAAAAGATAAGGGAAATTTTACACTTAAGATGTTTTATGCCTACGGCCCCAGAAACAGATGAAAAGCAACGTGGAGAGCAATTTATTGCCATTCGCGCTGTTCAATGATACCAGGCAACGGTAGAAGGTCACTGCCAAAGTGGCGTAGTGCAAATAGTTGCGCCATTCGTGTGGCGATGAGTCCAATTCCCTGTTGGATTCATCTGTCGCAATTTACGTCCTAGCCCTACATGTATATCCTTATAACTTACTCAGCTATGTCGGCAGTCTCGTTTGCTTGTTTTTGGTCTCCTTCAGAGCTTGGGGGCTGCAGCGTCATGAAGACACAGTTAACTAGAATGGTGAGCATGACTAATAAACTAAAAGCTGTTCAGAGTGGTTAAGGAAATATAATTATGAAGGTGAATCGTTGAAGTATAAAAACTGAGAGCCGCTTAGTTGATGGCTTTACACGAATACCGATGATGTAGAGGACTGTGAGGGTTTTGAGGGAAGAAAAGCGTAGAGAAAGTTCCTTGAACGCGAAGTAGGCCAACCCCCTACTTCCGCTTCAGGCCCCGTATTCATAAAACTACTTAAGTCTAAGTATGACACTTATCATTTGTTCAACACAAAAGATAGGTATCATACTTTGACTTAAGTACGTTTATGAATACGGGTCCTGATGGGTCGCTGTTGGCCCGTTTGTCTATACCTTCTACATGTAGTATCATTTTTTTGCAGAATGTTGTCGATAATGTAAGTTATTCGAAAAGGATATGGATGGACTAGAATGTAAATTGCAATGCGTCTGATGATGTTCAAGGGAGTTAATAAGAACAAGCATTTTGTGGAGCTGAACCGGTAGATGGTCTTATCCCTTGACACCACAATAAACGTCTGAAAAGAAATTAGAAATAGAAATGTGAACGTTTGGTAAACAATATCCAGAAAGAAACTGGCACCAAAACCATTTACCGCTTTAGTTCTGCGTATCGTTCAATCCACAACATACTTATATGTACATGTACTTGCGAAGTACATGAACCTCACAGCAAACTGCCCATCGAAAGGAAATTTTTTTTGCCATAGCTGGAACTACGAAATGTACACTTGACGACTGGCCAAGTGCAAGCAACTGCAAAATTTTCCATATTCTGGTAGGCTCCTTCTCGACTATTAGCATGCGTATGGACCAAACGAAGAAAAGACTCCAGCTAGCTGTCCATCAGCCCCATATCGTTCACGAAGTTTCCATTCAAACAAGATATAAAAATAATTCGGTCGCCATATATAGGTAGGAGGTAAGAGTAGGGCTCAGAAAGGAAGAGCAATCACACACGGACGTACATGTATATTTCATGTACCAGAAAAAGCAGCAGTAAATGACAATAAAGGCCGTATACACGGGATCAGAAGTAAAAAAAACCCATAGATGAGCAGTTACGTTAGGTGACCTGAGTAGGCCTACATGTATGTAGAGAGAAACACGTTGCAGGAAAGATGAGCTGAATGGAAAGGAGGAAACAAAGGCTCGCCATCAATATGATGTGAACAACGCGATGCCTAAGTATATAAAGAGATGTGTCAGTTTAGAACTCTATCAAAGAGTGTCCGCCGAAAGCGTGCTAAGGGACGCAGAAGTTGTTCTGCTGTTGTGGCAGTTGGTCCCCTTCGCGGATTCTGTTGTTTACTCAAAACGGTCCTACCAGCTTTCCGTCATCATTATATTGGAAAGTCTACCATAAGACAGAAAAAGCACACACGATACTTTGTGGCGCCGCATAAAATTTATGCTCCTCCTACTAACAAGGAGAATAATGGAGGAGAAATTCTGCATGATTGATGTGGTGGCCATTACTGATTACAATGGACACGACATACACACTGGACTACATAATGGATCGCGGTGAAGCCATCATCACGCTTTGACTTCCCCACCACAGCGTGCAAGGACATCGTGATGGACCTGAGTACACGAGGTGTGGATGTCATCACCACGGGATCTGACCACGGCATGCGACTGTGAAGGAGACGACGAACCATTCCACAGTCTTCGTATCCTAGTTAATGGTTACCATCAGTAATATTTGTCACACTTGGGCCCGTGTTTTAGAATGCTCCTCAACGTAAAGGAGTTCCTCAAGGCAATTGTTCTCCTGTTGAGAACAATTTATAGCCTTGAGGAACTCCGTTGAGGAGCATTCTAAAATACGGGCCTTGGTGTTGGTGTGTGGGTGAGCAAGGCGCTAGCGATAAGTAGGCTATAATAAGGGCAGCAGTATTGTGCAAGGAGATTCAGGAATGGCCGAAAATACCCCAGAATTTGTCTCGTTTTGGACAGGAAGAAGAACGATGCTGGTTTTTGGAACGTTACACTGGGGCATTTCCCATCTGCTTCCTGGTCCTTGGTGTCTTTTTGCTTTGCAAATGAGGTGCAGGCGGGCAAAAATCGATGCTGGTCAATCAATCACAAAGTTCATGTTCATGTACATGTACATGTATGTGTTGGGTATGATCTAAGGGGCCTACTGTGTGAAGTTTCAATTAAGTACTGTAAAAGGGAAATCCAAGTTCAGAAGAAGATTCTCTTCTCGAACCGACAAGATTATAAAATAAGGTGGAGTACCTTAAAAGGCGCCAAATTATAAAGTCTGGAGACAAATTTGATTCAGACTGCTTCTTGTCTGTCCAGCGAAGTCTTATCATTCAAGGCAGATCTCGCTTTGAGACAATTATTATTCAACCGGTCTGTAAAAGCCAGTTCATACAACACATCAGTAACACTTGCTTATGTCTCGAGTCTATCGATCCTAGGGGCTGTTCCAGTTATCGGTCTGCTAGCCCCGGGCTTAGTGACAGAGATACATGTATTACCACGGCAGGGTTGGGATACCCAGCAGAAACGTGGTCACCGTAGAGACATGGTTTTGGACCAGATATATTCACCACAGTTGCATTTCTATTCACAAGGGAGTGCGAAAAGCAACAGTGAAATTAAACTGAAGATACTGAACAAGAGCAGTGTGGGCTTGGATCAACAAACAGACCAACTCCCTTCGTCAAAAGCATGTGTCAAAACCACACGACTACATTTCCATCCTAAGCTGATGTCGCCAAGCGCTTATTTCCTGTTGCTATTAGCTGTTTCAAGGTAACGCCTTGATGATATCAGACGGACAGCAAATATCATGTGTAGTTGTTTTCGTAATGATGACACGTCAAGTGTACCTAAGGTTGCTTTGCATCAGCTCTCCATAGCTACAAGTTATTTCAAAATGTTTTTAAAACGACAAGAATTGTACACAGGTTGGCATGGGCTCACCATTCAGCGAGTAATTCAAATCTTCTTCCGCTAAATCCTTTCAGTCTATTGCGGTGCAGAAAACCAGTTTTCACCATAAATGGCATAAAGAGAGCGAAAGAAGATATCTTACACCAAAAGCCCGATGATAGTCCTTGCATAAGGAAGACATCACAGCTAAAGCCACGGTTCTGCCAAGACCGAGCGAAGCCTTACAATGCAGAAGATTTGACAGACTGGTGCCGGATCTGGTCTCTGTAGGACATGAGAGCATTAATTGCGCGTGACATAGCGACGTCACATCCAAAAATCAACTGAGGACACCTTCCATTGGGTATTATGTTTTGAGGACTACCACGTATTTTTACAATTCGTGACGTCATTTACAAAGGAATCCATTACTGATGCTCTCATGTATCGTGGCAAGATGACCGGCAACCAATAATATATTGATCAAACACCGAAAAAGCCTGACGAGCTGTACGCGAATGAATGTTAGAATGATAGTGCATAACAGCGATAGCCTGAAACAGTTCCAGGAAGCAGCCACAGACAATCCACTCACCTTCCTCTGTTGTACATGAAAAATGTGAAAAAAATTGAAAAAACACCAACCAATTTTTTTCAAAAATTTAGGTTCCATCGGTGACATGTTCCATTCAAGATAGGTGCCAAAACATTAAAACTTGCTTTCCTTTAAACAAGTTTGCAGACGATTATCCAGCTGTATCTTCGCCAGCCTTCGGGTTCGTGTTTTCCTTTGTTCGAAGCTAGCGCTACTGCCCGGTAAAATTGGGTATTTACCCGGCGAAAAGGATTAGTGAAATAGGATGGTTTTGGAAGGCATTTTGGACTAAAAATATGCGATGCACTGTGAGACCAAACAATTTTGTTTTTATATTGGTTGATATTCACCCAGCTATTTTTGGTGCTTCGAGTCAAGAAATTAATCAACTGGATCACCGCGTCATGATTTTTTATATGCTTGGCACAATATTAAGCCATTTATTACAGCACGTACAATATCTAGTGCGAAAAGGTGGTATGCATGAAGAATATGGATATTTCCTCACTACGTCATGTGTAATTTTTTATGTGATATGCTTGGTATAATTATATGCTGAGCATGTTCGTCTCGGAACGTTTCTGTTGCTTACTCAGATCGGGGAATCCGACAAAACCGAAAGATAACAGTGTCCCTTTCTGCTTGGCTTACTATCGTTCGAAAGCGTTTTTCTGCCCACAGCGGTGTTTGAAAATTCTGAATGAACTCTAGAAGGACAACACACATATTGGCCTATTCGAAAAAAAATGTCTGGTGAAACCAATCTCTTCGTTGGTTCTTCAAAGAATGAACTGATTATACAAAGTCAACTGGACTGATAACCACAAGACGATACTTATGGCCAAAAGTACATTGATAACCCGCGAACGTGTCCAAAAACGTCATATACACATGTACATGTACTGTACACGCTATCCGTACATGCTTATCAACGGTGCTGATGTGCATAGACGACAGGAAGGTGACATGTACATGTACCTCAAAGAATCCCTCGGGCTGATATTTAAGCACGAGAAACGTTCATATCAGCCCAACAGTAAGTGACATATGACAGATATCAGATGGGTGTCTAATACAAACACCGTTCATGCAAGATTTCAGCAGGAATCGTTGGCGGAAAATAAGAAGTTTACCTTTTTGTGCTCGTAGTAAGGGTCGAATTCCTCGAGCGGTTTGCCTGCCAATGCCGGTGGGAAGTAGTCAGAAAACCGCGGAGGTAATTTCTTGCCGGACTCCAACGTTTTATCAGGGTGTACTTCATCGTGTTCGTGTTCGTGTTCATGTTCATGATGTTCAGCCTCGTGGGGTTCTTCGGCGTGAACTTCTTTCGACGCCCCTTCCTCCACGTCCTTCGACTCTTTCTCGCCCTTTTCATGCTTCTCTTTGTCTTTGTCTTGTGCAGCTTGTCTATCTATAGTTGCTCGACTAAACAAAATGAAACGCCCGCCCCCTGTGGAATCCATTTACCAACTGTGATCAGACTGGTATGGCTCATTGATCCTGTCACTGAAACGATTCAAGAGAGAGTTCATTTTAAACAACTTTTAACAGGAATGCGTCAAACCCCGCAATACCCGAAAGGATTTTCGAGTTTTTTCGCTTTTCATAAAGTGCATAAGATACTTGAGTTCCTTTGTTGCAATCTCGTTTTCCAAAAGCTTTTTTGTACTTGTCCCTACAGCCAATATTAAAAAAACACACAGGGCTGTAAGCATTTTGAGTTACGTTCCTGAAAAGCAAAAAAAGATGACACTCGTTCATTAGGAAGACCTGCTTTTATATCATGCACGTTGCTTGCACGGCAACACTAGGTTCCTATCAATTGCACCATCGCAAATATCTGAAGCAGCATCATAAAGGACTAAAGCTCTGTATCATGTTGCAAGTAGACTGAAAATAGACACCGGTTTATAATACTGTCTTGTCGACATATCGGTCCGTAACCTTCGCTGTATCGCGACAGAACAGAGTGGCACGACACCTCACCATGGGCTTGCTGTTCTTCTTGGCGTGTTGGCGACGCAAAAACATGAGACAGCAAATGATCTCGAGGAGGGAATAGATAGAGGAATAGTGGAAGGGGCCAGACAGAACACATGTCAAGAGATGACTTAACAATATTACGAGGAGCAATATTGTTTTGCCGCCAATCGCCAAGAGAATGAGCGAACACGACGATGACCATTGTTACAAAGATATCTCTAAGAAGATGTCACATGAACATCATGATAAAATGTTACATGTGTGCTGTGCAGCAATCACAGGATTGGTGCATTATGTCAAATACACGGTACAGCATACATGTAACGCATGATATGTCTAATTCTACATGTAGGCCCTTCAAACCCGTATGATTATGATTGATTGGGAATGTGGTATGAACTTTCTGGCAATATTGCATTATGCATAAATCTGGATACAGAAATTCAGCCAGTGAATGATCTAATTGCTCAAGGATGCGCGACACTTTTTTTTCATAATCCGAAGCCTTTTCATAGCAGAATCTCCATCCTCCCACAGCAGGGCTCCGGTCCTCCCATCACGCTCCGACAGAAATGATGCGAGTGGATGAACAGGATTGAGGTAAAAAGCTCTGCGGTGGGAGGATAGGATCTCTAGCCCAGTCATACGTTAGGCCATGTGTTAGAACACATCTTTATATCGCATTGTTTGATGTTCACATCAATGTGTGTGATATCTGATTATCATGTCAAACATCCAAGGTTCATTCACCTCGATAAGTATAGCAATTGTGCGCCTATAAAGGGAAACGCCTACGACAACTCTACACCCCTCAGCGATATATCAAATTCAAGGTAACTATTTTAATTTTGTTAATAAGGGAGAGATAGGAGAGTAAATTCATGGTACATAAAGGGAACGTTGCGTACTCCGACAATGATATGAATAATGCTTAATCTATCAATGCCTCTCCAGGAGCTGATTGATTTATTGATTTCTTTCCCGAGGTTATGAGCGGAAACCGCGTCAAAGGTGCCGATAGAGAGATCAATCCGTTTGCTGGTTGATACAAATATGTTGGAGTAGTGACCGCGTCTCGGGGTATAAAGGTTTTAGGTCCACAGACGAATGAATTTTCGGATAGTTTTTGAAAAATTTAATTCGCGAACTTACACTTCTCATAAGAATCTCACACCGTGGCCCGTTAACCCCAGCACGATGTAACCATTTGTCGAGCAATCTCTTGAAGCAATCTCCAAGTATATCCAAGTCAGTATACAATAACTCACTTCTTATTGGCCAAACACGGGTACCCAATATTCAGAATACGCCATGAAAAGAACTATCTCAGCTGTCTTTCCGCAGTCTGAGCTCTGGATCGTCCAGTTTTTAACAAGTGCAGCACATCGTCAAGACCAAACCACAAGCTTCAAATGAGAAACGACAGCCTTTTAGTGATCATACTTCATCAGCATCCACGGTACTTCCAGAGTAATGGCACGAGCAGCGATTTCAACGGGACACATTCATCTACACTGCTCAAAATAGGAACAGAATAGGTTCCAATCTAATCTAACGATCCTGTAACAGATCTCTCCACATATGACACGTATCGAGCCATCAATGTCTCCTTAGCCTCATCCGCAATATTTCATCGCCATCACTTGATATGTATCCTGACCGTAATCCAAGTATTGTGCGGGACATTCGTCCAACAACCATCGATTATTCCGGTCCTCCACGGCCAGGCCTAGTTGAATACAGCGAGTAATCATAACAAGCAATTATACAATATGATATCGTTTCTGCGGCAGCCAACAAAAATCGAACTGGAACTCTTCGGGAGTGAACATGTGCGAAGTGGCTGTAACACACGTTTCCAGTAGGCCTACTTAAATGTTGTTGAAATGTTCGGCGGATTATTTGCTGTGGCTATGTGTACAGAGCTGTGATATCACTGTTTCCATATGTCCCAGTACATGTTCTTTTACGTACATGTACATGTATATGTACGTTTCAGCTAGTTCCTCTCTACCCCTGAATGCACCCACATATTCATATACGTTGCCAGCCAATCACGCAGATTGATACAATGACACAAGTCATCGTCAATGATGAGGGCTCAGTACGGAGGTATGTCGAGGTCAAGGATTCCTTCACCAATAATCGATAACCAGTCATGAAATTTCAGCATCAGCGGCTGCATGTCTTAATCAAAACGACCAGCATCCTAATTGGTAAGAGTCGGAAGCAATCAACCGTGATCTGAAATAGCCACTTCATTTCATTGATACTCTCAATGTACAGAAGATTGTTGTAAGTATATAGACACAGTGAGTGCACATTTCACTGTAGACAGACCTATTTCATATTAAAGCTCATCGTGGGTTTCTTTTTGCATGTACATGTATATTTATGTGTACAGCAGCATACATGTGAAATACACAACCGGAAAGGAGAATTGGTGATCCATCAGGAAGCAATGATCGGCAAAGTGGATGTATCTTCCCATTTTGTTTTACCGGATACCATGCGGAGAAACCAAGGCCATTCATGCCATTTACGGTCCTTACCGCACCCGCCAGTGAGACACGTGCGGGAGAAGGAGCATTTGCGCAGGCCTTGATGATACAGGATGACGGATACGTGCATGCCAGAAACAAATTTCGTCAGTTCAGATGCTGCCTGGAGGAAGGAATGCTTCTTCGTCCACGAGGTTGAGACATTGGACAGGCTCCTCCAAATGTATACGTAGAATCTTCAGAACTGCCGTAAAGGCTGCAGGGTACAGGGTGAATATGTGCCATGCCACTTAGCCAGAAATACGTTCATGTGACCTCAACAGATTGATGTGGCTTCACTGTAATCATTAGCTTCGTAAGGATTAATCCAAGGACTCGGCGTAATTGAAGCACACCACAAGAGGCACACAGGGTGAATTGTCATCCCACTGGTGGTGTACATGACAGATGATTATTGTCACCCGCCTCGTTATTTATATGTCCTTCGATCTATCTTTAATTAACGTTGCTTCTGTATTAACAGCACTGCCGACTGTATGTTGGGGATGATGTGTATGAGAATACATGTATATACAGATGCAGAACAGGCATCATTCAGGGATAGATCTTTCGACTGACTGCCCACCAGAGCAACCTGCATGGTGCATTATGCTATCAAGCAATGGAGGACGGGGCAGCTACACCATCCATCATCTAAAGGTCGAGCATCTACGATCGTGTACATGTCATGCATAGATTAATCAACTATACCCAGCTCAAGTTGGGAGAAGACTCTTGATTGTGGGTTAAACTGAATTCCTTGGAATGTACCAGAGATCTTGGCGTTAGATGGTGATGGAAATGGAGTCGCCAGGTCTCAGCTCCTTCAGGAAATTAATGAAATATTAACCACCCTAATTAAATCACGGAAGCTATTGGCAAATTAAAGATGCACAGATTTCTTGTTAATTGCATCACACACCGGCGATAAATTGCATTAGTTGAAGTCAAACGTGTAACCTGTTTCTTGTCTTCCAGTTACAAGAAGTGATTCCCGAATGTGAAACAAGGTGATCTACAGTGTGTACCAGAAAATACTGAAGGATTAAAACGGAATAAAACGATCAGTAGTTGGCCCTCGGAGGGTTAATACGAGTCGTCACCGCTCTTCTCATTTATAATAGCCAATGGCTGGTATTCATAAAAGTTAGTAATACAAAAACAGAAGTCGTCTTCTGAAACTTGCAAATTTTCGACCCCAATCGAGGTCTTCCTCAGGCACTTTCTCGAAGATCCAAGAAGTGAATGAGCTGGATCCTAAAGGTACAGAGGTTATATTAAAGAAACCCTAAAAAAACAAGTGTTTCTTTAATATATTTTTCAGGGTTTCTTTAATATAACCTCTGTACCTTTAGGATCCAGCTCATTCACTTCTTGGATCTTCGAGAAAGTGCCTGAGGAAGACCCCGATTGGGGTCGACTATTTGCAAGTTTCAGAACGACTGGCCGTTTTATGCCATTTAAGTCTAAAGCCGGTGACAGACTGGGGCGTACGCGACGCGTCCTGCAGGCGTTCCGCCAATCAGACTCGCCGGTAGATGTTTCGGCCCTTGTTACCGCCTCCCTGATTGGTTGAACGCTTACGGACGCGTTGCTTACGCGCCAGTCTGTCACCGCCTTTAGTTCTTTCAAACGGGTGACCTACTTGCCACTGTCGAGATGAGATCTGCTGGAACATCATTAGGTCTTCTCTTAATCTGGTGACTAAAGGTTCCATCACACCGCTGTAATCCTGTGGAAAAGCTATTGAGCCGTGGTTTGTGCCTGTTGTCAATTCCTTGCATGAGAATAATCAGAAAGAAATGCTTTTGGTCTTGTGACGCAAATTATCCCATAATAGCCACAGAAGGGCATAGTCCCTTCAAAAATACTGTGAGACTGAGAGCCTCAAAACACCGTCCCCATCGATCTCACACAGCTTCTTATAGAGTTTATGGCCAAATAAAGCGTGCTGAAATGTCAAATTAATCAGACCGTTGATTTGAATTACCGGCTTATTGCACTTGAATCGAGTGCGTGGTCGAAGCGGCTATGGGAAGAGAATTCCAAGTCAGGCCGTTGACGGAAGTGGGGTGCATGTTCTGGCTAGGAAGGAGTGTTGAGAAGGAACGTAGGTTTGGATGCATTGATTCGTGTCAAGAAAGAAGCATAACCAGCGAAAGCTCATTGGACGGGTTAAAACACAGATCATTTATCAGAATTCAGAAAAAAGTTAAAGATTCTCTCGGAGCGTCTTCCTTGCATCCCTAAACCCTCTTAAATAGCTTTGGTCTCGTTCGCCCCATCAACCACCGTCTGCACATCAAATGCTCTGCCTGATGATGGCATGGGGATCAAAGGTTCGCCTGATGAGAATGATTAATTACCTTCGATTGCCAAGGTAACTCGTAGCATCCGCAATAATCATCGCGACTACAATGGTAAGGGCTATCGAATAACTTAGTAAGCAGAAAGAGATGATATTTGCCGATTCGCCTTGGGTGTTCAGCGTCGGGTATCAAAGTGTAACATACCGGTAAGTGGACAAGGGAGGAGGACAAGGTGGGCATTCTTCAATTCTGCCGGTCAGCGGAAAGCATCCCTATCTAAAAGCGATCAATTTCGGCCAGCGGACCAAGTCCGCTTACCAGTATTCGGATAGATGTTCGATACAGACTACTATTTCCGGACCCCATCCCCATCATGAGGATTTCAGTGGTAGCTCTCTTCGTCACCTCAAACAATATGCGGTGACAGAGGAAGCAAGCATTAGAACCCTTGGTTAGGATGCGCATCCTTGGTGGAGGGGGTCTGGGAGGGAGGAGTCAGTCCTCCTGTCCTTACAAACAGGAGGGATTTATCTGCGTTCTTACTGACAACATGCGCTCGGGCCTATGGACGTAATGGCATTTTTTTTTCAACGCTGGCACGGTCAAGGCACACATGGAATATGTCAATTACATGTACATGTTGTGACACACCTTGTCTTCGCTTTTGTCTTCGCTTTACCATTCGGTTGTCTCTGGTTGCGTTCGCGGCCGTCAGGGAGTTAAGAAACGACAACGACACTGGGGCTCCCGCGTTTTGACATGTGTGATGATTTTCAAAGGCTTAAATACATGTATCTGCAGAATGCTCCTTTGTACGAAAGATTCATTTTCTCAATATATGTTGTTTTGTTAGATGAAGTCTTTCTTTCTTTGTTGGATGACAGGATTTTTTTCTTTTAGTGCCTTACGTTGAGCAAATAAAGTAATCCCAGTGACGGTACCAGAGGTGTCAACCACAGCATGAGGACCTATCTTACACAAGAGTCATCGAGTACATCATGATCAAGGGGGCCCATTTATCACACATTAATAATTAAACGTATGAAAATTTGATGGTGATCTACATGAGACAAGAATACACAGTGCTTATATACTGGTGGAGGCCACTCACGAATTACCAAGCAACAATCAATATCATAGGACTCTCGACAAGATAATCTCTTAATGCGTCTGGAGGGCGCGGACGCATTAAGTCACTGTGGGTATGACGATTCCGCCGGATCCACAAGAGCATACTTGCAGTGGTTCACGAAAAAAAACTCTGTATTTCGCACATTTTGCCATTCCGTGCGGACGGTGAGTCAGGTCCTTTATTTCAGGATCTGGGGGCCAAGGGGACAGTTAGGTTCGTCCCTCGGTTTGGCCAACTTGTGTTTGTATGTAGGGTGCACTATCATCCGTGGAACAATGTCTGAGTTAATTTGATGACAAGCCTTTTGATCATCAGGCCTTGCGTCCAGCCTGTCAGCCGTCAATTTCAGACTGTGATACGCCTACAGTTACTGTCGCCGAGACGGCCAATCCCCGGCTTGGATAGGTCTTTGATCGGAGCCTTGACCATTGCAGTGGGCGTTGACGCTCCATTCCGATGAATCTAAAGATGTGAAATTAGGGGACAAAATGCGTTCCCTCAGTGGACATCAGACGGGATAGGAATGTACTCCCTGAGTCGTGGAGCTGGAGTCGGTCCTAAACAAGAACGGCTGTGTCAACCTCAAGCTATCCTTACCGCAACCAGGATGTCATGTCCGACAAAGACCAGACAAAATGACCCAATGTCAAAAATAGGAAAAACAAGGGCGTTGATACGACCAGCCAATACCGAGACAACCCAACTCAGTAGAAAGAATCACTGTAGCCGAGCATAGATGCCCGTGGAACATAAAAGGCATATTCCACACACGCTCGCGTCGCCATGGAAATAGAAGTAGTCAATGGTCCGCTGGGAACTGTACCCTGTATTTGCAAATGTTTCACATGATATGTTTACCACGGGTTCCGGGTAACATTTTGGTAGGGTTTAACTGGATGGGGATTTGTGATCTTGAAGACAAACGTCTATTTGAAGACGAGACAGTGGATTTGGGCACAAGGAACTGGACAAACAACATAGAGATTGGTCAATTTGTCATGTAGAGCTGCCAGAGTTACGTATTCTGCCTTATTGGTCACTGGGTGTGGGCGTGTGGGTGATTGACTCTCAACATCACAGCCTGAGGTAATGAGAAATCTTGTTTATCCACCACCCTGGCCCTGCATATCAGAATATAAGCGTGCGAACAATGAGTTCTGAAGGACCTAACCAACTTGGGCTTTTCAGCGACGCTGCTCGCTGCATCAGATGGCATGAGCTGCCCTCTTTCTAAACCACGTACCCCTGGTACACATTCATTAGCAATTACAGTCGTTAATTACCGTAGAAGTTCATGGCAATTCTGACAACATACAGCCTTCACCGATCTCTGCGATTGGTACGGCGCTGAAACAGTGTTCCTAGCGCTTGAACACATGCTATCTTGCTGTCGCTTTTGAAGCACAGGAAAAACATTGACATGTTTACTGACACCCCCTCCGTTTCTCGCTATCAGAGAACAGATTAGCGAGATCTTCAAGCTTGATTTCATCATGGACGCCTACAACGGCTGCGTAGTTGTAACGCAGTGGAAAATGATGGTTGCTTAACCCATTGTGAATGAGGGGTGCTTGTGCATGGTGGAAGCTCCGACCAGAACACCAAGTGGAGGGCGCGGTGGCGCAGTGGTTCAGCGCCGGACTGGAGACTGAGAGGTCACGGGTTCAATTCTCGGCCAAGTCGCTAATTTGTAATCTGAAAGAATCAGATCGCTGAATGAGCGCTCCTCGAGTTCCCCATTAGGGTTTCTGGAGAGACCGGTCGGAGTAATAACGTGAAGCAATGTGAATGCTTTAAAAAGACCACTGGCACACAGCAAATGCCTCAGAATCAACAGCCTTTCATCGCCTGCCATACACAGAAGTATTTTCTAGGAAACTGACGTAATACATCTTCGGTGTTGAGCCCATTCTAATGTAAGTTTGAGTTTGATCTTACGTCTGCTGTCTGACTGACAGAGTGTGCTCCGCGTCGTGAAAGACGCAGGAGGGGTCAACAGTAAATCGACCAAGTTGCCCAGGCAACCATTTAAATCTGATTAATTGCCTGCGAAATAAAGTTTTCAATAAACGAAGCAACGTCACTTGCTATAAACAGTATAGAAATAAACTCGATTCATTGTTGGGCGTATGATTGATCGGGTGTTGGTGACGGGGTGGATCTGGGTTGGGGCTTCAGGGGGCCCACTTCAGAGATTCATTTACGGTCGCCACCTCCACTTCTTCCCATGCTACTTTAGAATGATCGATCACTTCCAATCTCTTTGATCAATCTTAGCAATTGATTTGTGATAGGTCTATTCTGCGTTCTACCATTTTTAAACACTTACGCGGCAATGAAAAATGATCTTACCAGCCATAAGATCGATTATAATTGTTCATGTTTTTGGCGTCAGTTCGCAGTCCTCGTCATTTTCATTGCAGCGCTGTGTTTTATGCGCTGCGCATGCCCGGAAGTCGATCGTCAATCACAGCTTGTTAACTGGATCTGTTCCTCGTTTTCTGACAAGATGCACTGTTCAACAATGAAGACTACAACACTGCAACCAAAATATGATTCAGTGACGTCCCCTTTGTGCATTAAGAAACACTGAAATGCCATTAAAGGACCACAGTATTGCTTCCCAATCCTGCGTTACACCTACCCGCGTTAAGGGGGAGACCTCTATTAACGACTTGGTAAACTACCGCATGCAACTAGTCTCGCGCAGCCAGCCGTTTCGTTCCGCAGTACTGCTACACAAACTTGTTCGATCCCCAGCGGCTGGGTGACCGAGACTGTAATCATACATTCTCCAACACTGGGGCGAAAGGCTTAACTACAGTATTGGAGCATGGTGCCGGTGGCGCCGGCTGTCGACAGAAAGATGCAATACAGTGGTCCTTTAAGTGGAACAATTTACCAGATTGCAGGTTTGGGGCATGCCACTGACGCCAAAGAATGAAGTGTGGGAAAACTGCCTTTACATGTATAAACCCAGAGGGTTAATGTTTATGGATTAAGGGAATGAAATTGACCACCCTTGCTAGTTCACTATGGGCTTACTTGCCATAATGAATATAATCTGTAACCTGCACCATTGTCACTGCGATTCCTGCTAACACTAACAGAGCCACACATTTATACCACTATGTTTGGGAAACAAGTGTGTTTTTGTGACTGTAACGTTTTCCCTGGTGCTCCCTAAGTCCTTGGAGGGGTCAGTATAATTCCTCTAAGTCCAAGTGTTTCCGTTCAAAAGTAAGCGGAACCATAACCTATACCTTTCAACAGAGGGACACAGAGAAATCTGTCACTCTCATTTCGCAGTGTTCCCAATACATTGAGGGGAAACACTAGGAAACGGGAACGCCGTGGCACTTTACATCTGGGCCTCATTTGTACAACCATCAGTCAACCTTCCAAAGCCGTGGTTTCAATAAGTTACCCTGTACATATTATTGTTATTATTCACAATAAGGGGATAATGGTGCGATTCCTCCAGCCGCTGTTTAATAACCCATTCGTTAATTGACTTTTCTTGTTAGGTAACGCTTTGCATACCTCTAAATGCGACATCGAAAATGCCAAAACCAATTGATAATTACATGTGGAAGGTTGTGCTACGATGCGTTTCTTACTTGCTCCACAATCCACTCGTAGTTCCACGTTGACGTGACGGAGAAAATCTAAAATTTCCTTCCGACCTGTAAGATTAAAGGAAGGTGGGGGAGGCAATGTTAAAGCTTTGTGTTACAGCTGTAAAGGTCTCCCCCATCAGCAGGGAGTTCGAAATTTGACTTTTATTCTTTGTGGCGTTTAAAACGAAACATAAAGCTGGTTAAGAAGTCAGCCACAGTGTAGTGGAAATGCCGTAGGTTGTAAAAGCAACTAATTAATGTCTATTTCTGTCCTGTTTAAACATCTCATATGGCCAAGACCCCTAGAGGTAACAGATTATCAATATCTTATGACGTGTTTCAGCGTTATTCTGATGATCGCATGAGATGAAGCAGGTTACGAGCACTTTCAAACAGTCTGAATTACGGTAGGCCTACTGGGAGTTCATCAATACGACACCATGGTCCCAGTCCTGCACAGAAAAAAAAGTATGAAGAGAAAGTTGACAAGGCTGTTTTGGGTCGAAGGTGGAGATGTTCTGACTTCGTGGGGG
>NMRB01000003.1:547054-628575 GCA_002633025.1 Notospermus geniculatus | reverse complement strand
GGGGTGGGGGGGGGGGGGGGGGTCCACCCAAGATGCTACCACAGCGTGATGCTGAACAGCACCAAGGCCTTGGAAAAAGTTTCGGCTATAAAGAAATAACTGTACCACTACCAAGATAATCAGCCATGCCTATCAAGGATGTTTACCGGGAAAGCAACAGGTGTTCGCGAAGGCTGTCAATAAGAGGGACCAAAAGCTTAAAAACACAATAACCAGCTCTGGTTTTTCCTGAGAAATGCTTGGCAAAATGCACATGACGAATTTGGCCCACGTCCATATGACTGTCTTAAAGTAAGCCACAGCCGTTCCTTTTGACTCCTTTGCTGACACTTACTTGCTCGGAAGGTGGGATGAAGTCTTCGAGGGTTTCCCTATTAGATTGGTACGTGACTTCAATAGCCCACCACGGCTGAAACCCATTTCTCTCCAGTTCTTTGAGAGTCCAATTGTTGTACAATGACCACAGTTGTCGGAGCGTTAATGCTCATTGCAAATGATGGTTCGCGCTATTCCATGGTCGTAACATCGCGTTGCCATGGAACCGACATAAGCCTTCAATTTAGCAACCTCTAGCGACGAGACAGCCTTCTATTTATAGACTCGATTATTTTCTATAGCCAGTTTAGGACAGTTTATCATCGAAGATGAAATTTGACCGGCATTGCCGATCAGGTTTGAATCGGAGGGAATCTGCTACCCTTTCTGCCAAATTAATTGGAACGATATATATGCAAAGGATCACGATTTATCCGCGCCAATACCGTAGGAAGGCGTTCTATTGATATCGCCAGACAGATTTAATCCGATCGACGACTTGGACACCAAGACGGATGACAGCACAATCTTTAAAATCAGACTGAGCAACATGTACCTATAGGAGATGTGAGTAGCGTATTCCTCAAACTTGGTAGTCATTTTAGAAAAGGAACAACTCGGATGGGTAATTTGGCTTGTCTCGCCAGGTTTTTGAAGAACAAAGGGAGGTGCATCCGACGACCTTTCTTCGCATTTGAAAAGGAGTGCCACATTTTTGGGACGTCAACAAGGAGGACCAAAGCTCCAGCTGCAAAAGGAAAACCAGGAAATAAGGTTCCCTGTAATTTACCCCATAACTTGCTGTCCCTCTTGGGAGTCAAAATCAGCCTGAGCATATTAATAAGAGGTATCTGCTAAGAACCATCAGCAATATCGAAGACCAACCTTCCTGAATTACTACACGTAAACGAGGTGATGACCTAACGTTGTACATTTCTCCTGGATCGTTGTACCAATTGACCTGATACGTGATCAAACATCAACGATATACTATCAACGCCAACGCCTTCAACCCAACCCAAAAGGTCAACATATCACCACAGGGACCAGTAATAACACTGCGGGAATGCTGGACACCGTTTGGCGTGACTGGGAATTTAAATGGGTTATGGCGCTGGTGAAAGTTTACTCTCGACGAATCGGTATCTTCCACGGAGAACATATGATCGTCTCCTGGAGTGGGGCATGTTACTATTAATTGCTCTGACCGTAGTAATTTCCCTGTAACCGCACGAATACAAATGCTAATGAATTAAATCACTCCTATCATTATTTTGTCACATTATTCCATTTCGTGGATTATTGCTCTGGGTTAAATATTCGATAAATCCATTAGGCCGGCATTGTTTATGCGCACCAGTCACGGGAGATCTTTGTTTGGACGGTGTTGCCGTTTGATACGACCCATGTATGTGTTCTCCCAGTTAATACATCGAGCAGGCTGGTTGACAATTCAACACGATTCGAATTAATGGTATTCAACGTGACTACCTGCTAGGCAACCAACAGCAGTCGCCAGATCCGACTGCAATGCACTTCCGTTACACACATGTACATTCCGAGGTGACCGATTCCTTTTGGCATTTAATGCCACGAATGCCAAAGAAGGACTCAAAGGACGTACGGAATCAATTGCCATGGATTATGTGTGGCCTGAATAGATGAACAGCGATGCAAAAAATGGTCCGACTGTCCATCAGAAAGCGGATGAGCTTTTTACAAGCAGTAGTTGAAGCAATTGGTGCATTGAATCGTTAAACAGCGCACTGCACTTGACGTCCATTTGCCCTCAATGTGATACCCCTCCAACCCTTCGGTAACAAAGAGCGAAACGGAGAGTGTAACATGAAACGACCTTGACCAGCCTCCACTGGCAACTGCAGCATTGAAATCATTAGACGACCCTTAATTGCCTACCCCACGGTCGTACTCTACCACAGTTCACAAAGCAGCTGACCCCCAATGACATGCAACAAGTAGCAGTTGAGCACTTGAGCTAACCGTGTCCGAATCCATGCCCATTAGCATTGCCGCATCATTAGCAGCACAACTCTGGTTAATCAGATTTGTCTGATGCTGTATGCCTCATTCGCTATTAAGTGCATTACAGCTCAAGGCACGACGGTTTACTAACACGGTACCGTAACGCCCAAGACCATTACCAAAATGACAAAAAAAACACATACGTTGATGAAAATGCTTGGAGGTTTCGAGAACTGCTGGTCGATTACCGGACGATAAGGCTCGGCTGATAGGGGAAAATTGACTTGCCGTCCATTGAGAATTTTTATGCCATTGGGAATCAACGGCAGGAAAAAAATCACTCACAAGAGATGGCACTTAGTTTTGGGTTCGGAGAAAATTCATCGACGTTTTTAATGATGACCAAAATGCAAGGTTACACTGGAAGCAAAGTACGGTCAAATGAGCATTTCAAGGACAACTGATTAAGCAACGTGATGTGGGCTCTTGGATTTGCTTACAGCGACCGTAAAGACAAGTACTCCATAAACAACATCGATGAACCCCAATCATTGATTACGTGATTGATTAGCAATGGCATAAAAGCTGACCAAGATCACGGACATCTGAGTTGGCAAGGATCGAGAGATCGCGCCATCGGCGTTCGTATTCCGATGCCCAGTTAGATCTTGCGACCAAAAATGTCACTACAAATCAAGTTTCCAATAACGAAAACTACGACTCGACGATATTACATTGGTAGATGAATCTGCACATTGATTGGAGATATGAGACCCCTCAGCGTCTGGCGAGCCATCACTAGGATCACCTCGCGTGTCACTGAAGTCTAATTGCTCCTGGTTGGTCTGAGTAAATATTGACACATAACTCGCAAGTATGACCGAAATGAAATTTACCGAGCTGACCAGCACTTGTAGAGTGGATAAGCCTCAAGCGGCTGAGGTTGACGATGACTTGTAATGTGCTTTGGGGTACTCGCTAGTCCTTGACTTAACAACCACGAAGTTCTTTGAGGATATGGTTAGGTTTCTAGAAAGTATTTGTCACGTCAAGTGCATACAAATTACACAGGAAAGTAACTGTCGTGCTAGTAGGTGGTCTGATCAAAGAGCATTTCCCTGCAAAGAACTCCTTCACTTTCCCTTAGAAAGAGAGCAAAGACACGTACCATCGAATTGTACGAGTACAATGTTTCCCTTTGATAAAGACTCGACATTTAGGAAGAACTGAATCAAATGGGTGTGAAAAACGCCCTTTGAGTTCTCAGACAGCAACATTCTGATCAAAGGTGCGTACATTTGTCCCACTTTTACAACAGTTTGGTATCAAATCTTCTCGAAGTGCAAGCAGATGGCGCCAAAAGACTCCTTTAGGTTCCAAACGTTGGGCTTACGAAACGATGCTCCTCATTTCATAACAAGCTTTGGTCGGCACTAACATGGAAGGCTCATTGGCTAAAAAAATTGCTTATTTGGCATCAAAATCCATTCTTGGTTCCGAAACCTATATCCATTGGATATCACTGACGTCATGTTAATATTGCTCGTTCATCTTCTCCTTGGCCAAACAAGAACAACTGACCATCAAGTTCTATTGGAAAACAGCCCAGGCGGAAGATGAATGGTCCTGTTATGTAATTCTAAAGAAATATACACTTGTTATGTAATCGTAATGAGTCGCGTTTGTCATTCATCTTGGTAAGAATCTGTCATTGGCTTGGTACCAAATGAGGAATGTGAATGTAACATACAATGAACGACACTCGACGATGACAGCAGTGTCAATTTTGAAGATGGACTGTGAGTGAATGACTAAGATGAGTATTGTTGATGTCAAGATACTGTTGAAAACACAAGTGTTGATGATGATGGGATCGTTTGGGTACGAAGGGAATCGCCATGGTGTAATCGTGAGAACAAAACAGGCCACCATTTTGAGCACAAACTCGTGGCTCCTTCTTCCGGCGATAAATATCCGACGGGTGTCAAGTTTCTTGACACGAGGTGGGAGGAAGGCGACTAATAACGGAGCAGAGGTCACAGAGGAAAAGTAGCCTACGCAGTACATGTAAAACGTGCGACAGTAATTCTACGTTTTAAATTATTTTTTTGGTGTTTGGTGTTAAGTTAAAGAATGACTATAGAAAAGGTTTAAAAGCGGATTCCTGAACCGAGCAGTGTCCAATAAGTCGATGAAAAAAGACGAAAAGATAGAAAAGGAACGAGAAAAGTGCGACGGGAAAGTTTGGATTGACAAGATTAGAATGACTAGATCTATCTCCGGTCCAGTTTCGGACACCTGTTGTGCGCTTTGCACTATTTTACAGACTATATACTCAAACATATCAGAGTGACAGGAAAACGAGAAGACAAAATGTTTTAATTACCTCCAAATCACCACTTATGGTGTCCTATACATGTATATCCATAATCCTGAGTTAGAGGGTAGCACCAATTCGAAGATAGGGGTTACCCCAATTTGTTCCCATATCTACCCGTGCAATTTAACTATAACATCCAAGCTCTATAGGGAGTATGAGATCGTTAAACGCGTGTTATTCAGCCGGATGGTGATGTCTGACCGGTCAATCAAATTTCTAATGTGATTAGTGGAACAACACTTAGCACCAGTTAATCCCACAGTCACTACATGCGGCATAGAATATTCTCGAAATCTACACTGTACACGTATCACAAAACCCACGAAAATGCATATCCAAAAGAAGTCCATCCAATACCATACATTATGAACATAAACGGATCAAAACACCAAAAAATACCAGTTGCTCTCCAAATATCCAGTTGAACCAATGAAACCTGGATCATTAACGAGGCCGGAGAATGATGCTAGCTCCGCAGCGAATGAATAACGATTTCCTATTCGCCGAGAATGCTGTGGATTGTGACTCATCTTGGTAATGAACCAATATGGAGTTGATGTAGATGGCCCGTGGAGAAGAGTGAGACCACTAAGATAGCAGTTCCACGGGTGTGTGCTCGATCCATCACAGCGCCAAGAAGCCCATCGCGCTGCCTATTGAGCGCCCGATCAATCTGGTAGCAGAGGGGATGGAGGTCAAAAACAAGGTTTTACAACGTTTTAATCTCTGGGTGAAGATTTTATTTTGGAGCGAAGCCGCATCTTTGAAAAGGTCGATACCGGAGGCACACTGCCAACCATGAATATTTTACAAGGGACTAATAAACGTCCAGCCGACAGTGGTCGATAGACCTGATTAATCATTGTCCCCCTCCGTTTGTTGCGTGAATTAGGGGACGTCAGCGTCACGTGGTGGCCTCAATCCAAATATGAGTTGGCAAAGGTGATGTGCACTAGAGTTTTACTTGGAACTGCCCATAATTTGGGTTTGCAACGACCGTGGGTAGTCTGAATTAACACAAGACAAAGGTTTGTGCTGTACGTATAAGTGGCCATGAAACCGACTCTTAAATGTAGGCCTACGTACTATACAATGTACTGTACATGCATAGGTTTTATGCGAAACCCGTTATGTCGAACATTTAATTACATGTACATGTATGACACACAGAACTCCTATTGCGATGACGGAAGTTCTATACGTTTTCAAAGACAAGGATGTCATAGATGTTGGATGACTGCTACTTTTTCGGTGATGTATGCCGTGCCATGGGAATTGTTAACATAGGAGGTGGCCTAAGCATTGGTTATCCATCTTCCCACGGCAGAGCTTTGGTCTAGCTCTTCTTCTTTCGCCGCTTGCAGCGTCAACGTGGGCGACGTTCAGCCCAAGTCAGATCATGTCCCAGGTTCTCTCCATCCATGGTTCCAGAGCGAGTTCAGAGGAGACCAAAAAGTGAAGAGCAATCTTCGCCAATCCCTTCTCTACCACAAACCAAAGAGCCATCTTGACTAAGCAGTTTGTCGATATCTTCCGCAAACAGAATTAGAATCTACTCCAGCGCTAGCATCGACCTCAACGATGTCTGTAACAATATGCAATGAAGCCGTGAGTGGAACTATTTACATGTATGTGTGCAGATGTAGAAGCGTAGCTGGTTGAGTTGGTCAATAGAATGCATGCATTTGCAGAGCAATGTGATCATTGAAACAAATGCGACGTCGTCTGCTGTGATGTGGTGCGGTTGAACAAAAGTCAAAAGATGCCCTATCACCCCGTCCTTCGGTCTGGTCCGGTGAAGGTGGAGAAGGGGAGACGCCCAGAGGATAGGATTGCATGTCCATGGTGGGGAAGTGCGGAGGCCGAGATGAAACCTTGAGGGAGCCATGACACTTGTGTACTTCTGGAAAGATGGGTCATGAACATCATAATAATCCAATCTGAAGAGGTCGCCACCATCGTTCCTCGGCTAAGACCTCTGAAAAGGGCTGGAACCCAGCACAAGATTCTTGTGCTCATCGATTTTACAAATTATTTGATAAGTAATCGTACCGAAAAATACTACTATTTTAACATTCCGTTGGCGAATAATTGTTTTATTAAGGAATAGAGTACGAACTCTTTTGAATCCCTACGCAATTGGTTGTGCAACGGTCAGAAATTCATCCGCCGTCAGCAATGCATTTGCACTGGGCAAAAGTAGTACCGGTGTCGTAGAATGTCATGCCCCCCGATATGAGATGCCCCACAACAATAGATTCTGACGGAATAAGCGGCAGCTACAATAGGCCGGACACTAACAGACAGGAACTTCTGTTACCAGATGTCCCCTGAACAAAAGAAGCGGGCATCTGATATCGGGGGCATTACATTCTATGACACCTGTCTAGCCCTTTCCAGAGTTTAATGTGACATTGAACTCTGGGTACAAGATTGCATAATAATCGTCGATTAATATTGCGGAACAGATTCTGACTGTCTGGGAATTAGGACTTTCAAAAAAACATGTACCCTGGACGAAAGGTACAATCTGTCTTTTTCACTGCCAAAGCGGCGCCTGTTACGGAACACCAATCGATGCATAGTACTGAGGTATAAACAAATGTCATCCATGAGTCAGCAACCGTTAAAACAATTACGTTGAATCATTACATGATATAATAAGTATCATTTCTGGTATATATGATGAGTGTAAGGCTCTCTTCGGTGACAACCACATAGCACGCTATACGATTCAGAGCTATTACAGTCGCGGACCATTATAGAGTGAAGCAACGAAAATTACTAAATATTATTACCAGTCAACTAGGGGTTGCCTTTCATACCTCGGGGAACTGTATCTAATTATTTCCTATGTTTCTCAACGAGGCTAGCGATATAAAATGTATCTTATGGGGATAGCAGTATGCATTAGCGCTGTGGTAATTATTGAATTAAACTAGAGAACCAGAGTAGACAGCCGTTCTGCGGATGTGGATGTATCGGGCGGGTGGCAACAACCAGTTGCTAGTAGAGGGCGAATCCAACATGGCCGCCTCTGACTTGCCGTTACCCAACGTGAACGCGGGTGGCTAGCTTTCAAAGAAGAGATGAAATGAATTCACACTATTTTTCCTCCAGAAAATAGACCGAACAACGCTGATTCCATATCCCTACCAACCAGCCTATACAACCGACCATGGAGCTGTGCATGAATTTATCAGCAGCCCCTAATGAATCGTGGCATGTCATGCAGAAATATGGATCATCTCTCAGCGATCTCCGATCAAAATGGAACAAATCGCACCGGATATTAAATTGAACGATCGCATTTTACTTCGAAAATGCCAGTGGTATCTTCAGTGTAATGGCCAGACATCTGGTAGCAAGTAAAAAGAAAAAAAAAATCCAACTTGACACGGTCGTCCTTGCGATGGACGAACCAAAGTTTCACCATTTCGCCTCAGCTGGGGGACATAACTCGCACGAGTGGCCTGTTGAGAGTCCGACAGTCTTCTGTTCCTCCGTCTGACCTTCATCAAAGCCATCCAACATGTCCACCACGCATTAGCCTGCGGGATAAAGGATGTTCGTTGTTTCCTGCGCCATATGCCTCAATGTTTTCCAATTAGACGGGCGAGGACCTGATCGTCGAGCACAGGTTGCAGTTGGTGATCATGTCAGGGTCTTGGCTGGTAAACGAACCATTTCCTCTAAACGACAAGGACGACTTTGCTTGGTAGTTGATCCGAATGGGCTGAGTTAGCAAATGCTTTTACTTAAGATTTGCACAGCGAGGTCCAATGTAAATGCACTACAAAACTTGAAGTAAAAGCATTTGCTAGCTTTTATGAATATCAGCCCATATCACGGAAATACATGAAGGCATGACTCCGTACGAAGTTACATATACGCTACAGGGACACGCCGGTTAACGAAGGCTTGATGGTCGCGAACTCCTTGTGAAGCCAGAGTTAACCGGCACAGGGTTGGAGATACCATTGTCTTCTTTTAGCCAAAGTAAAGAAAAGCCTATTGTTCAGTAGTGTGAATAATAGGGATTTTTACTTTGGCTAAAAAAAGTAATGGTAGCTCCAACCCTGCCGGCATGTCTGAAGGGGCCTCCCCTGTAGCTCAATAGCTTATAGCATTCACAATACAATAATTTTTTTTTCATACCAGAGATCATGCATTATCACCATGGCTATGTAACACTATAGTTCGTAATAAGTAAACCAAAGGTTTTACATACGTGGTGCTATTGTTAGGAAGTCACCAATAACCAAGGTGGATTATAACCGCGCCCCAACGGCTTTGTTGAATGGCCTATTGTTGACTTCAAGCCATTGTCCAATCAGCCAGTAAAAGGGCTTATATCCAATGTACATGTATAAGCGTGGGAGTCGTGCTGTCTTGGGAATTGAAATGACCGACACTAAAATGCATACCTATTTCAGGGGTAGGCTAATGTATTGAAATAATGAACCAGTGTTACACAGCTGGCAATAAAGTACCAGGCAACGACAGGTTATTTTTAAAACTCTGATTGATCAAGAAGAAATATTCAAACCAATAACTCCTCCTCCCTCGCTGTTTGACTGCAGGGTTCTGCACATCTTTAATAACCATTCCAAAATTGTTTGCCAAGGAAGCAGGCAAATTGAAATCCTCTAAAGGACCCACGGCGTATTTCCATAAATCTCGTCCCAAGAAAAATTATACGAGTAGCTACAGGTAAAAACACTTTCAATTGAAATGATCTGTCTGTTTCTTCATCGAGGGATTGTTTGGTAAAATAGTGGGAGACAGAAACCGCCTTTGGTGAATACGATATCGCGGAACTCCGGAACAAACAATGCTGTGCTGCCAACGGCATGAACTAATGCTTTATTTTCTGCCAAGAACATGTCGTCAGTTTACGGTCGGTAAAACGTACTATATACTGTTATTTTTTTGGAGACATAATTACCAATAACAGAATAGACGCGAATCAAGCTGGGGATACACCAGTGTGGTCAAATGTCAGGAGCTCGGAATATCATACTAGGTGTCGCTGAGACCCTAACGTCGGTCGATACTTAACACCAAAAGAAACATCATGCCTCGTGAACAAGGCGTTTTTCCGTCACTGACATTTCACCCAGGTTTGATGTAGTTTTTGATGGAGATGTTCAAAGGTTGCTACCTTGTGATAAGAAGTCAAATGACACCGATGAAGATGGACATTATCAGATGTTAGAGCTTGAGGCTGGGAAAAAGATGGCGGAATTTAATGTCACGCCTTCAGGTAAATGTACATGTACATCACTGTACATTAAGAGTTTCTTCACTGCTGTGCTGAGTGGTAGATTACAATTTGCAACATACATGTAATCAAATGGCTTTATATCGACCAAGGCCAGGGTGTTCAATGCTGAACCTTCGACCCTAACTTGTGTAGGCTAAATGACGAAGTTTAAATTATCATGGCATTCTTTTCATCTGTTCATGGTAGGAACGCTAAGTTGATGCCAGGACAGCAATTCTGTACTATCAAATTTCACAGCCAAGCTCAAGACTGTTAAACACTGGCACATCTCTTTCCAACGCAATTAAAGATTGGCAACTTCTCGCGCATTCACCATTCGGCTTGGCACAGGAACCAGCATTACTCTCACTCTTGTAGACTGATTGGCTAATTTCCTGACTTCTCTGAGTCATGGATTACAAAACAAAAAGTTGAAAATCGTGTAATCACCCAGGAACTCACGCGACGCACCCTACTCACCCTGTGAGTGATTGACTTGTCTTTAGGCCACTGCCTTGCTTACTTACCTAAAAAACAGAGACAAAGAGAGAATTAGTCAGACCAATTTTTCCAATCAAATTTCATTAGGACACTCACAGAGGCTGGATTATTGATAAATAAATGATAGATTCCCTGTTCAATAATTCTCGTGAGTCGCCATTGTTATATTGAACAGTGCTTTGTGCCTGCCTGAAAAAAATTGAACCGAGTGATGCATTATTTATACGAGTCGGTGAAAAATTGAGTACCTGGTTCACGCGGCAAATGGGACACGGGTGACTGCGGGTCGCGCTCCCCGGTGACACGCGGATGGAGTGTTTCTTTAGCTACACCTAATTACATGCATGTATTTGTAGCTTAGATGGAAAAGTTGATGAGATAGCGATATCCCTGGAGATCTTCTGTTACTCGACAGAAGTAGTCTACCGTGTCGCGAATGCGTGTCGCGTCACTTTCATACGAGCAGTGCAAAATGAGAGATTCAGAAAAGTATGAAGATCTTTTTCGCTTCATAAGATTCATTTTGAATGTTTGGGAGAGAAGTTCTTATGACGCTGTCAGTAGAACTCAATGACGACAGCCATCTTGGCCCAGGCTACGAGCAGCAGGAATAGTGTGTATCGAGAAGGTGAAACGCTGCCTACGAAGTCAAGGCAGGTTTTAATCTGCCGCCTAGCGTTGGGCTTCTGAAACCCAAGCGTTTCATTTTGCGCCTTGCCTCTGCTTTTGTGTCGTCTTAGCTTTCTGGCTTGCGGTCCCTCACTTTTTAGCAAAGGGCGGCGGACTAGTCACTCTCGGACAACGACCCAAAATTGCAAAAGCAAAAGCAAAGCAGGCTGCAGTAAAAACAGTGTAGCATCGTATTGGAAAACTAGGTTCAGGATCAATAATTTTAGTCTCCATGCTTGTTATCAGCGCAATCAGCACATGATGAACATATTCGTCTTATCCTGTATGTAGTGAAAGCAAAGAAGAACGAAATCGATGCCTCGAGAAGCAAGCCCCGCTCCCCGGAACACAATACGGTCGACATCTTGAAAGCGATACTCTGCATACGAAATCAGCAAACTATTGGCAAAAGGAGCCGACCTCTCTTAAAATCGAACTGGATTGCAAACTTCCAGGAAGATTATTCCTCGTCATTGGTATTACATTGAAATGATTTGTTTAAAAGAACTTCTAATATTCTAGGAACCTGGACACTACGGCCGACACACCACGGTACTCGAAAGACCAAAAAGAACCTCGATTAAAACTCGTAACTTCCCTAGATACGACTTCGTATCGCCAAGATATAATTCCTTCATACGGAAGATTTAATCCGGGTACGGGACGGAAAAATTTTACTACTGGGCGTAGAAGTTACAACCAGGCTTAAATGTAGGTGGACTCGGAAGAACCGTCAATGCAAGCCGGACGCGATCCCGGTCTTAAACTTGGCGGTTCACCCTTTGATATTCGTTCGGTCAAACAGAGGAGCACGAACGATTATATGGTATGTGGAATTCAATCATCTGCACAGACGAACCAATAGTACTCCACCACAGTGTGTGTCTACGGCAAAAAACCGTACCTTTACAATTCCAATTGATTTGCAGTGCCAACTCAGTGCTACCACCTCGAGGTACAATCATTCTGGGAAAAGCAGATGATACGTATGAAATTACACGTGGCGTTATTGATAGTCATGTACATGTTTGTACATCACCTGGACAAAAACCTTGACGATTATACAATCATGTACATGTATGGCAACAAGATATCACGCCCAATGTCAAAGGTTGCAATGCTAAGTTGATATTGAAACAATACTCATAATATATATTGTTGCAATGTTTTCTCGCCAGCATTGGCTAAACGAGGTCATCCTTTTTTTCGTCTCAGAGAGTTTGCTGTTTAGAGTTCAACGCTCACTTTCGAAAGACTTTGATTAGGGCTTTCTGGGTTGTTGAGCGATGTACCCGATTCTGTCATCAAACAACAGAGACGAACAGTTTTCACGGGGCATAATTTCCTTCCACATCGTCAGTCAACATCCAGGAATACTTAAGGTAACGCTTCGTAACACGAAAGCGTTCCGGTTGTTGGAAACTCCCAGATGAAAAAAAGTTTTGACCTCAAGGAGGACCAAGTCAAAGTCCCTTTTTCACTTCAAACTAAGAATAAACTGGCTACCCCACCCACCCCCGAGATTCTACGCCATAATCAGTTACATATTCGACTCACTGGTTCCCCGGATGATCCTAGCCCAGATTACGAATTCCCACGCATGCGCAGATGTGGATCTACTTAAATGTATCTCTCGCCTTCTTGATGTTTTATGTTTCGGCTCGGTCCCTGGCGCATGGCGATGCATACCAATTCGAGTTCGCTGGTGCTATATACAGCTCGGGCCGTTTCATTTGGTATTAATGTTATTGATACGTGGCGGCGCAATGGCACACTTACCGGTGTGAAATGGTAATGCCTTTTGGCCTGTAGATTTGAAATTCGAACGAGGGAGCATAGCAATGAGATGTACGTAAAGAGCTGGTAGACTGAAGACTTCAGGAGGAGGGCGAAAATGGCCAGCCCGCCGACTCCTTCAGCTGCCCGGTAGGAAAAATCAACCTTTCGAAGCATACAGATAATAAACAAGAAGTCAATCTCCAGAATTCACGAATTTTTGACCCCAACCGGGGTCTTTTTCAAGTGGAACTTTACAATCTGAAACTCTAGAAAAGACTGAGCTGAAACCCGAATGTAGAACTACATAGCCTGTGTAGACAGGACAAACAAGCAATTAAGGAAAGAATAGCGACCAAGCCCCAAAGGTGGCCGCTGGACAATTAAGGAGAAACTAATTCAGCTGAAAAGAAGGGTTGAATAACTGCAGGGCCTCTCAGTCTGACCACAAGCAGAGTGTAGGTAACTGGCGCAGAGCTTCATTTGGCTGAANACTGGGAGTTTCGCAAAAATCTCCTGATCCGCGCTGTATCAGCATATTAGGAAAGAACATGGTGATGTTGGAATGCGTAAGGAAGGAGATGACATAAACTGTCAAGACACAATTCAAACCAAATAAAACTGATTGTCGACACTCGTGTCACTTGATCTAAAAAGGCATCTTGTCGACGTTCTGGCTGCGGTTTGATATCTGGACGTGTTTTTTTACGAACAATCTATTCTAAGAGTAACAAGCCTTAACCTTGACCTAAGCAACTGTTCAGTACACTTGATAGTATAACCACAAAAACCACTCCCTCCCTGGTCGAATCTAGGGAGCCATCATATATCTCAAGACCTATTGAAGATGCTGACTCTTTGTAACTACCACTGCCACCATAAGCATATTCCTATTCAAAGAGCCGAGTAATCCCAACTAGACAAATTGATTGCTACGGAAAGTACACATATATGCACGACCCTCAAAACTATCGTCGACAATCTCCAACACAGAGCATGCCTTTCCGATAACGACTCCTAGTACCAGAAGAGTGAACTCTCTCCCCGGAGAGTCTTGGGAAGGAATATGGAAATGTGTTACCAGAATAAGTAATGCATTCTTCCTTCCAAGTGTAACAAGAATCGATAACTTCAAAAATTGTCGAAACATTATTAGGACAGCCTTGTGTTTGATTAAGCCGAAATCAGACTCAGAGCATCTTTTTACTCCGCGCCAATATGCAAGATGAACACGTTTGTAGAGGGAAGGATGTCTAAGTTCTGTACATGTAGCTTTCGAAGCCTTTATTTACCGAACTGCTATACCGACATATACGTGTACTTGGCTGATATTAATCCTGTGAAATTAAATAGATCTTTTTATTACGACGTAAATTATTGAATAGCTTGCTCTTGAAGATGGCGTCGATGGCTTTGGGATGTCGCTTTCTTATCATGATGTTGGCATTTCGACAGTACATGGATTATATCCCACTTGCACAGCGATTTGATGAGTCAACGCTGAGAGTCTTGCGCGTGAGTTGACATATGCGGTGGTTTCGTGCTCTGGAATACCATTTGAAAGATCTTCAGAGCTAATATAACGGCTATGTATAAGGTGCTCGGCTTAGATGATTAATATTACCAAACATAGAACATGATAATGATCTTTTTCTGCTAATACACTGCATTTAAACTTTCGATGATCTACACTGACATTATCTATACCATACTTGACAACATACGTAAGAAGAGTACCATACATGCTCCAGCGTTCTCCTGCCTGATCCATGCATATCGTAACATGACACGTCGCTGTTCAGCTACATCTACGAAGGAAGCACTGGGGCGTGGACACATCATAATTGAAGACTGTAAAATCATAATAGTCAGTTGTATTTAGCTAAATCGCTTTCCCCATTACATCAATGAAATATCAAATCGGCTAGTGCATGTATCGCACTAAGAACATTATCGAAAATAATGTGGGATTGACTGCAACATTGATTTGGTTCTGATGACTCAACATCGTTGACAAGAAATACATTTAAATGTTGTATTACTGAATTGTTGCTGAATATTTATTGCAAACGATTAGTAATACTTGCACTTGATTTGCCTTTCTGAAACAATCAGGTCTGGTAGATAGATAATGTGAAATATACGAGCGACCTGTTCACCCAGGGTGGTGTCAATGCCGTGTTTGCCAAAGGAGGGGATTGCTCGATGGCAGACACGACGTCGACCACGATCACCACTGTGGCAGAGATTCATCCGTCGCCCACATCGCTCTGCTGACCAGCATTTTAACTCTCTTCACACCCACCATACTTCGGAGAAATACATTTCCGCAGTGTAGGAGTCCATTTACTCCAACACCGGAATGGGTTGACTTCTTTATTCAGATACAATTGTACACTTCATAACACTAAAATAATTATCAACCAATCCATATTTTTATTTTTCACGTGGGAAAGTTGTATGTCAACTTATTTTTCCACGTAGGCTACCTTTCGAATTTTTTCTTCTTCAAAACCACACATTTTTCTAATGGCTGGACCAAATATCACAGCCGATTACACGGATGAGCACATTTTTAACATGAAAGCAATTGCTTCTGAACCAAGTAGACGAAAACAAAACCTTTTCTCCATTTAGCAAAGTTAAAGGTTTCGACATTGCCTCGCAGCGTAATCTTTTATGATAACGGAGAAAGAAAAACCAATGCCAGGCATTCATCCCAACCGACGCGTGGGGACTTTATTGTGGCGTACTCTTAACTGAAATGAATTTAACAGCTTCAATGCCATTTTGATTTGAAATGATGCGCTGTAACGCCGTTAGCCCACTTTTTGCCAAGCCAAGTCAAGTTATGCATACCCACCAGGTCGTAAAGCGTCTGGTGCGGGGTATATGGATGGTTCAATCGTTAACGAGATGTGGACATCGCATACAAATGATGTTAAATTGCCTGAACAGCTATCCATCCATCTGCTAACGCACACTCAATGGGCGACGCCTGGCTAAAATGACCGCGGATTACACTGGCTCAAGTGGCCAATGGGCGGCTACTTGGCCGGCTGTTGATGTACAGGGCGTCACAGTGCTACCGATGCGCTGAAAACAATAACCAGCACACAGTCTACATGTACAAGTACGTCATTATGCTTGAAGTCTATCATTCCCTAGGGAATACAATCATATGATCGTGAAATTTGAATTGTCCCCAGGTGAGATTTTGATAAACAATATACATGCTAAAGTCACGTTTTTACATTTGCTGCTGCTCTTTATCAAATGACAAGTCCTTAATATACCAGGAATAATCTATTCACGTAAATATTCAGGGACAGTTGTTGGCTCAATCATGCTTTTCCGAGAAAAAAAACTGTAGTGGAAAATAAACATAGTGATAATGATTGGCCTGTTATGTAGAGTTTACTCACGGACCAACAAGAACGTGAATGAAGGCATGTACATTACATATAATGTACTCTACGGAAAAGAAAAATGAATTCCAGGAGAGATCGACTTAAAAAAGGGAATCTAACCTACAACCATTACTATCAGATATATATTATCAAGCGAAAAACCTCATTACCAATAGGCAAGCTTTGAACACACCAATCAATATATTGTTATCAATCAATCCTTTATATAGATTTAATGTTCAATTTCACAATGTTTTCTTTATAGTACCATAGACATCTCGCTGTTACACTTTTTCTAAAAAACAACGTCATTTTTATCTATACGTATCTGATTATTTTGTTTAAGAATATTGTATTTCACGTGGTGTTAGATAATCAATAAAGATACGGTGGTCGAAACTTCACCTGTGATGAGATGATGACGTTTCTTAGACAATACCTAACACGAACATTTAAATCTGGGACTTGACTTTAAAACTTTTTCACATAGTTCGTAGTAGCATTTAAAGGGTGGCAGCACGCCATGTGTTGAAGCCTCCGAAAGAGCGACACGTGCACCATTTGCATTTTGTTAGGTACTTGGGAGTCAAGGTTCATACTTCAAGGTGGCTCTAGGTCCTTGATGCTTTTCGTCCAAGCGTACATTTGGAATCCATCGTAGTATACGATGGTAGGCCTATACATAATTTAGCCGCCAAAGTTGGTAAACCAGCATTCTAAGTTGATGATGAAGAAAGCTGAGAAACAAGAATGATGAAGGTTGCTAGTGAAGGTAAAATTGATATAGTTTCACTTACGTGGTAGACCTATTGCAGTTTTCTGTTAGTCCTCAGATGTGAGAAACTCCAAGTGTCCTTTCCTCATACATGTAGTAATGAAAAGCAAATTCTCAGACTCTTCTTCACATCAACTACATCGTATTAATGCAACATATCATAACCGCCAGCATATGGATAATTTGATAGCAGCGCCTCTTATCACACATACATCATGTACATAAAGTGACCTGCATGCTCGTATGTAACCATTACATTCGATGATCACATAAACGGGATAATCAAGAAGTTAGGAAATGGTGCATGAGATATGTACTCTGGAATTAGGAAGATCACAGCTACATTTTCATTTGGTTTATTCCCAGTTTACCCTTTCCCAATTCATCCTCAAGTAAAAACTCCCTGGCAACAAACCCTTACCCAGTCGACTTGACCATTGGATGGGGAATTGGGAAGAGGCGAACTTGGGAAGACAACATTCATTCCAGTGCGAGTGAATGGCTCCCAATCGTACTCCATCTGCAGAAGTACACTTGGCCTTGCCTTATACGTTTGCATTTTGGTATTTTAAGAATGCAAGCTCCTTTTCCAAAGAATTTGGTACATTTTAATGTGCAATGTACTTTCATTGCATTTCATAACAAAGTGAACAACGGTACTTTACAGAGGATGTTACTTTCCAAAGTGGAAAAAAGTACCGTAATGAATAATCGTTTTGCATATTACGACAAAAGCTGACACGAAAACATATTGTGTAATTCATTACTGTTTGTCGCCAGCGAAAGTTCCAATGACCGTATTACGCAACACGTAGACATATCATGTAGGGTCAGTCGCCTAAGGCTGAATTTTTTATACTAATGTTGAACACAAGGTCATAATTTGACTCTTTCCCATTCCATATGGAGCGGGATCGCTCATGTGGGGAACTTCAGTGAATCGGCACCATATTTCCCTTCGGGACCGCTTGCGGCATTTATGAAATAATTGTGTTCACTAATCCCATCACGGTATCGATAAAGTTCTTGACATTCTGAACGTAACCCCTCTTGAAATATTTTATCATATGCAATCATTTGATCAGGGAACCACTTGCCCGTTGATGAAGGACGTCTTCTTGGAAACAAGCTTAAGGAACGCAGTCCTAGTCTGATACATGTTTCCACGGTATTCCATTACATGTTATCATCATGTAGTTCAATGATATTGACTCTGTATTCGAATGATACTTGTAGATAATTGCATTAGGTCGAACGTCCTTTCTTTTTGTAGAGTAGGCACTCTCATCTGGTTTACCCTGCAACAACTCAGTTTGCGTATGGATGTATGCATTCAAAAATTGTATGCATTTACATGTATGATGTATGCATTTAAAGGTGCAATGCTATCACTATCGTGTTGGCGGGCACCAATCGAAAACGAAGCCCCCACTACCCATCACACTCTATTGATTCTTTAGCCAATGTTGTTTTAGAATCAGCGCTAGTGGATACAGTGGTCCTCTAAAAACACGTCCATACACTCCTACAAAAATGATGTAATCAGTTCGGAAAACTTCGTTACTAATTGATGACGTTTACGTCTGATGGCGGAAACATTTCGTAACGTAGGTTAGCATACCAACGTTTATTCGACCTTTCTATTAACTATTATCAACCTGTAATTAATGTCATCGGTGTACATTATTCTTAATTTTCCCCCTGTCAACACCGCTTTAGCGTTTTATGAACCAAATAAAATATTTTTCAGACAAACACAACATAGTGTCGCGAGATTTAACGTGTAGTATTGACGTAATGGTACGATTATGGTAGCTATGAGGGGAAATATTTTAGTGACGACTCTAACAGTACCACACTATTAATGCCTTGTTGCAACTGCAAATCAGAATCGGGCCGATGTATTTGCTTGGTTCATTTTGCAATATCGCGTAATTATGAAATGATTAAACGACCCGGGGAGGGCATATGGGACTACTAGGGACTGATAACGGGTGAAAAGTTCATCTTCATCGATAAAGCAGGATTGGACGTGTCTCTCTGTTCGCATTTTCATGGCACAGTGAGAAAAATAAACACTGTTTGCGACAGGTGCTTTTTGCTGACTCAGCAAATATTGAGCAATTTGAAACATCTTTTCGCCGAATGGCAAATTGATTCACTCACTTTTTCTACTTTTCTAATCAATGCTTTAAAATGCATCAAAGAAATGCTGAGTTACAGAAACCAAATGTGTATACTGCTTTCTGTAGAAACCACCTGTCGTCGAAACATGACGTCATCGAAAAAAAACACTTTCATGACTAAACACAACATCAGCATTTGAAGTCACATCATAGGATGGTTCATAATCATTAACAGAACTCCAATTCAACATCTTCGATTCGCAATTCACGATTATCAACTTATGACTATAACGCTGTCCCAACAACGGAAAGTGCATATCGCAACCGAATGGTTATATCCCGAGGGAATAGAGTTGTAGCTTGCCACCTCCTAGCTGTGTCTCCTTAATTCGAGATATTATACATAATCTAATTTTACATGATAGCGCGAGCAACTCTCATAACTTGACGGCTTCCAGCGCCGGAGGCTTGTTGGCGGAATAAACCTGAAACTGTGCATCATCGTCATCGATATTGTTTTGCCATTATCGCCTAACTATTGAAACCAATATGTGGACCGACTCTAGAGATCGGGCCGATTCTATGGTAACGCGTAGATGTGCGGGGCACATCGTGAAATAGACTGCAATGGCGCCTGAAAGGCACTCAGTTAACCCTTTGGGACATCATTAGTGATAGCATAATCAATGTTTCACGGGAATCACACAATAAAACCGATGACACTGTTGGGGGTAGCGGCCATTGCTCTCGGAGTGATCATGTCGTATTAGGATGTTCTAGAGAAAGAACGCCGGAGGGTAATGATTAGGGTAACAAGCTCTGATATGTCAGACTCGGCTGGTCATAGCGGTGCCCTGTCCTACAAAACACTGACGCAGCAGAATATTCAATAGTAATTTTGCATTTCCTTATCGACGGATCTCGGAATTGACTGATCAAAGAGGACGGCCATTGCTGTTGTAGCCTATCCTTATTAATCAGCTGGACAGGCTCAGTCAAGCATCAGAACCAGCAGTAGGGGTTAATCCTACATACTTCTTAATCTCAATTTGATCTTTAATGCTTACTCATTTCAGAAAATCAATTTCATTTTGAAACTCGGAAAGCCTGGCCAAACGCCTCAACAACACAAAAACTGCAGTACAGAGTCTAATCCGAGGAATATTCCTCTCTCAAGAAACTGCACAGCAAAGGCTTTTCTTTTGAAAAGAAAGAAAATAGATAAACCTATTGTTGTTGATTTAGACCAGAGTTCACGCTCTACAGTGCCTCTTCAAGATATCACCTCGATTCGTTCCTGTGTTCTTTCTTGCTATTGTGATGATGCTACCATGCATAAAGGAAGGCTTGTACGAAGTACGCCTTCTCGTGGCTAAAGAAGTACACCGTCACGTTGCTTTTCTTGCAACCACAATGGTCTCATCAGCTCAGAAAGGGTCGCATCGGCGAGTAGGAACATGTCATGATATATCCTATGTAATAATCTACATAAACCTCTCAACCGGCTCTACTCGCCACAGTCTACAGCCGCCTGTATGCTTGTATGCTGCGTATTGATCCAACATCGATCTCCCAGCTCCGACTCGGAGACCGTATATTCGCGTAGCGCTGACACTATACGCTGGATCCGCCGCTCCAGACAGAATTCTCCTCACCAAACTGCCTAATACTTTAGCCAAGAGGGCCATCTGAATACGATTTGCTCGCGGCAGGTTGGACGTTCGATCAATTGCAGCCCAAGATGCTGTTGGTTGGAGAAATATCCAAGAAGTGACCATCTGACTCAGCGAACTGCTGACGAGATTCTTCGCTATTGTCGCTATTCAACAGGCTGTTTTGGCTCGATGGAAGTCAATTGTTAAGCACCCTGTTGAATCTCACATTAAAACACCACTTTGGTGGAACTGATTTGAGGTGGAAGTAAATGCAAGTAATAATGAAATTAATGAGAATACAGCTGGAAGTAGGAAAACCAAAGATTCAGATGCCTGACACTGCTCGTGATTCATTGGTAACGTTTCTTCTTCAAGACTACTTGTCATCGACTTAGAAAACTTCGTTTACCTTTGGTTTTCCCATACAACAACTGCTTCTTTTTCAGTTTCAATGCAAATCCAAAAGGATGCTGTTGCCTTTCGTATGGAAGCGGTATGGTTATGTAGTCAAGAGTTTGCGGCAAAGTGATCAGTAGTTACTACGTCAAACTTCGTATGTCTGTGTTTTTGAAAGTATGACACAACAAGGAAGTGTCATTCGCCTTGAGAATAGAAAACAAACATGTTCTTAATGATATCGACCTGAGCAAAATCTATGAAAATGTTGTCTTAGTGCGTGAATACCGGTATCGCGGTTCCGGCGAAACCCAATGCCAGTAGATGCAATTTCACGCTGCCACAACCAAGCTAATTATTTTTTCCTTAAATTATCATTATAAGGGGGCGTTGCAGCGTTGAAGGGCGCATCTCATAGATAACTGTGGATGGTACGTTCTATAGTCAATATACAAAAAACCAACAACAGGTTGATGCTTTTTTCACTGAGTATGCTTCGGTTCTATTTCCCAGTGCTGCATTCTCCAGCGGACTGGAATGGAGAGTCGCGGAAAGTAGGTGTGCTTCACCAGCAACAGGCCAAGTCCTGTGTGTGCCAACTAACATACCCTTGCTTCCAGACGTATTACTCTCCTTTATTCATTACTGATCAGGTATGTCAGGGTTCTAATGAGATTGAAAAGTAAGAACTCACTACTAAGAAGTGTTTTGCCCAGGGCAAGCGTGGGATGTTTACGAAATTTAATTGTAGTGATCTAGTAATCTGCAAATTACTCCGAATGCCATGTTGTCTCATACGGGCTGCGTCTACTTTCCCACGATGTAATTTGATTAATTATCGCATGTTCAAGACAGATACCGTTTCGATGAAAAAATGTGAAACGCCAATCACTCTGCTCATTAGTTTCTTGATGGGGAAGCCATCTGCTATTTTAGGAAGAGTAATCGCCCATAGATTCAAAGATGACTGGCTGCCCAGACCACATACGGCAGGGTGAGAGGGCATACGCTGTTCAAGGTTCGAGATGAATACATGACAGCTCGCTTGATCCTGACAAACTTCTTGTAAAGCTATAGGATTACAACTGCATGGTACGGACTCGCGGTCTTAGATTGGAACAAAGGTTCCAAAAGGTGTGGGTGTTACATCAGCCAGTAAACCTTATTGTACTCTGTATTATAGCCTACCTAAGTTTAATTATTTTATTCGTGTAATTCTGGCCACTGCCAACGAGAGTGATTATGTCAGGATATCATGTGGTTGAACAGCATGAAGTGGCCTTCACCCCAAGTCGTCTTGTAATGACAACAGAACTGTTTTGAGACGATTCCACAAGTTGCTGCTTAGTCGAGGACCGATTTCTTCACATGTTGCCAATTTGAGGACCTACGTAAGATTTCCTCTCCAGACTCACACTCAACCAATTAGAAAACGCGATGGCAGAGGATTTATTCAACACTCCTTCTTAGTCGATATCACCCTGGTGATGGCCGACTCCGGGTGACTTCTCCCTGCGTCAGTGACGTTCGTGTTCACTCCATACTCATCATGTCACTCTGGCTGTCAATCAATGACGTGCAAGCGTAATTGATTCCGACATTTATCTTGACTGATGATTGAACTGCATGTATATAGTATATATTACACGTTTTCATATCACTACCCACGTACACTAACGGGGTGACAGTCTTAAATCAGTTTTAGCTACATGTATGACAGTTTTGACTGTCGACAGAATCTACGATTCGTTTTGTTGTACGATCGCTGAGATATCATGGCTGATATTCATAAAAGGTAGTGAATGCTTTTACTTCAGGTTTTGCAGTACATTTACATTGGATATTGCTCTGCAACAAAAGCACTTGCTAACATTTATGAATACCATCCATGGTTGTTTATTTCTTGCAATTGTGATGTATTGAGACTGGGTTTACGTGAAGTTACAATGCCGGAAGGAACCAGCCATTTTAAAATTTGCAGGTCAAACGTTGTACGTTACAGATGTCAAAGACACGGATGAATTCCATGGTAGGTTCTTGGATGCTAACAAAGAGTGCGAAGTGTGCGAAGTGTGCTTGCACAAAACTGATAATGTACAGGGGCTTCCTGGACCCATACACTGTCAGAATGCAGGCCATCCAAACGAATATGCAGCTACCCGGTGCATTGCACATGGATTCACAAAACGAATACTGCTGAACGTTATTAAAGCAACATTGATGCAGAGCGTTCAATGAGTCCCACGGAGCAACGGGGTATTAGGAGTGAAATGGTTGCCATGGATGGAACAATTATCAACTGGTGCATTCAACTAATCCTGTTTGTAGTTGCATTAATTAATGATCCTTGCCTGAAGAATCCATGGTTGACTGGAGAGAAAGTTCGGTTTGCATGATGGGACCCAGAGCTTGAATCGCTTTTCGATAACCTATCGATTTACAATGCAGTTTCTTGGGTAGACGGTGATGACTCGAACCCAAACGTGCTTCTTGGCATGCTTGGTACACATGCGTCAGGTTGAGTACTATCTACGATGATGTCAGATAAGACCAGAGAAAATGGCTCTGCAGTCTCTTCATGTCGAAAGGGAGGTGACGAACAGTACCACAGTCTGCCCTATCTATGACTGTCATTATTGAGGAACCTAGCGGTTATCACGTCCGCTTAGCAAGCGCCAGGCCCCGGGTTCGAATCCCGGGCTCTTCAGTCCGTCACATCGGACAAGCCAAGCCACCTTGTACCTTGACATAACAAGCCACCGTATACCTTGTACCTTTGCAAGGGCAAGTGAAAGACCCCATCCAAGTGAGGAACACGTGCGAGTAACTTGAGATGGCCTCTTCCGTACTTACCAGGGCCAAAAGTGCTATGGACCATGAATGCTATGACGGAAAAATCTAATACAAAACAAATACTATCTTTATTTGGAAACTATCGCTCATAATTCTGACGTCTCCACCACTGACCCACGGTATCAGAAGCCAATCAGCTTCAGGGAAAATCAGGTTGGGCCAATCAGAAAATTCTCTTCAAATATCTTCATAGTTCCCTGAGACGACCGGGAATACATTTATAACGAACTAAGGATGTCAAATGGCCCCAAACGAACCTCAGTGCTTCAACCGTGCTGAATTCGGCAAGCATCCCAGCCGTCGGTCGAATCGAGACACAATGCTCCATTGCCGTGGCACACGAGAGTGGCTATCCAAGTATTGATTACCTTTGAATATCATTTTGTTGTATATGTTCTAGACAGCGTCATGGAGATAAAAAAGGAACCAACTAGTCTGGATCTGGTGTGGGCCAGACGTATACCAAGTATTCGGGGACCATATTTACCTCTGACAGAGCATCCGTAATGTAGGACCTGACTGGTGTCGTCTTCCAATCGTACATAAAAGTTCAGTGAAAGGATAGAGGACCAGGCATTTAACGGATCCGCAATTCCTCAGAAGGCTCTGTGAATAAGCTCAGGCATGCCAGGGCGTTTTCGTTAAAGGTTGTTTGGTGCTGTGCGTCTCTCGCAAAACACATAAAGAGAAGACATTATATACTCTCTTATAAAGTCAGTTCTTTGGTATAAATAAATGTACATAATTTTGGAGCCAGAGTTGCCCCAAGTTCGATCTATTCCTTCCCATGCATTCGATACGAGAGTAGGTTGACGCTGCCAATTGCAAGGATTGTCTGGGACATTTGTCATCCGCTTGCCAAGCAAACACAAGCAAACGTATTCTTAAGCTCTATCCCGGCCGAAGCAAATCGGCCCACGCCTTGGGAACGATTCCAAGATACAATGATTCGGATAGGGAATGAACGTAGGCGTATCGTCTTTCGTTCTCTCGCTGATGTTCCAGATGGGACCAAAGCAAGCAACAATCAGCCCGTCACGAGATCCGAATTGCAACAAGGCAGGTTTATGTTCAACTGTGGTAAACGTATACATCGTTGCTTTTGAAAACTAAAACAGCATGCAGCAGCCCCCACCATGGATTATAAACGAGAAGCCGACTTTCTTTCATTCCGAGAATTCATTAACACAGAAAAATACAAATCAAACACCACTGTTGAATGGTATTTCAAGACGATTCGAAAAAGGCATGTGATGTCGCGGTTGATTCCAGTTGTGTACATTGAGAGAACTCATTAGAGACTGGCTGATGAATAATATACGACATTGGTATCGCATGACTGGACATAGATAGATGGGAATCCATCTCGCCGCAGGGTTCAAACGACTCGAAATCAATAGAACGTAATGCACTTAATGCAATGAATTTATTGAATTCGTATTCGTTTCGATGGGAGAGGGGAAACGTCTGGTATGGTTACGCATTAGGGTAACTTCTTATTCTTTATTTGCTTGCCTTCTGTCATTTAGAATGATTTTTTTACCTTACATGACGGTAAGCTCAAGACAATGAGAGTTGTAAATATACCATGTTGTTTACTGTAAACCGGTCGCCAGCGTGTAAGTTTTTGCTAATGATGACGAAAAAAGCAAGGGACGCAAAGCTTTGGAGGCGAGGAAGTATAAGAATGCCGTGCGACCATTTACAGAGAAATGGAAGGACACAGTCATAGATGCGCGCTACTTGCCATTCTTATTTAATCAGTAGCGATCCATCGGAAAATAAGCTGGCATTGTTTTTCACCTTCCCCAGTCTAATGTCATTTTACCGTCGCCACCCCACCCTCCAAGTAACGTCACCTCTTCGTTCAAGCCGAAGTCAGCACACGGGTTATTTTTCCCTTGACGATAACGCTAATTGAATGGGAAAGCTGCTATACAGAAGACGGGAACCTTCTATAACATATCGATCTGTTGAAATGAGTCATCCATGGGTATTTCTGCCTGAAGGAAAACGAAATGATCGGAGGGCTGATATTGTACTTGTACTGTCGTGAAGATCTAAGAACTGGCTAGGTCAGTTTAGAGCTATCATCGATGGTTAAGTAAGGTTACTGACTGTTACTTCAAGTCATTAGGGCCTCTTGTTAAGGTTTCGCCGATGAGAAATGATATAAATAGGAGTGACTTTCTGGAGACGTTCATTCTTATCTGGTGTTAGAGACACAAGTGCGCTGATGATTCCCCGACATACCCGTTCAAACTGGATGTGGAATCGTCAGCTCCAGCGCCCTTGATAACGCTTCAACCATCCACTGAGAATGTTCGGATGATGTTCTAGCGCCTCTGTAGCGCGCCACCCCTGCAAGTTACCAGTAATAGCAGTAATATCCGCTAGCAGTGGATGATGGGGACCACACGAGGATGCCTCAATCAATAATGCATGCTGTTCGGTAATATATGACATTAAAGGATCATATTCGCGCAAGCTATGTCTCTAGAATTTCAACCATTACTTGGTCTAGTTGGCTCTACTGAATTAGTATTACTGCTTTGGTATGGTGCCAAACTGTAGACTGGAATGTTCCGTGTGGATCGCTGGCCGTATAAGTAAGTGAGACAAACAAAATTAAAACCATGGGCTCATAACGCGGTAAAGCCAGCCGCCTAATGTGAATATGCTCCTCATAGTCAGTCAATTCTCACGTTAGCTGGTAATCTGATTACTATGGTAGGCAACATGTTTTCGGCTGTTTCCTAGATAATTCTGTTTAGCAGGTGGATACTCTAAAAGCAGCTGGGCCTGTTCCGACAATGTCATGACCTAAACCCATTGAAGTGTCCGCCATAATTTTTTTATATTGACTTGAGAGTATTTTCAGACCATGTGATAGTCGTAAAAGACCGGTGCAAACGATATAATACGATCGACGAAGAAGCAGCTGCCAATATGGTATTTTTCTCAACCCGGGGGTAGCCTACGTAATGGCAATGCCATCGAAACTGCACGGCTCAACGCGCGTTCCGTTCCTCATCAGAGCCATGCAAGGTACCAAAACCACTTGATGGACCATTTCTTGATGGGGCGTAACGGTGAAAGCATTGTGGGTCAGGTGCTTTTCATCTTCTCCATGTATGGTCACTTGACACTGTCAACTGGATTCTGGACGAGTGCATGCAGCAATCTTTATCAGCACTCAGAGAAATAAGGAGGAAAGAGATTGCTGATCAAACACCAGCAAAGCGCGTCGGAGGAAATGAACGTAGAATCGGTTAGATCACCTGCTCAGACCCATAACACGAGTAAACTGTAGTCACAAACTTGGGTGTAAGTGTCCGGGAATACGAGATTTTACGGTAAGATTGTACGCTGGTGTCGATGGTGACCAGCTCCATCAGATGCAGGGAACAAGAACAAGAACAATCGACGAAGAACTGTAAAGTTTCAGATTGTAAAGTTCCACTTGAAAAAGACCCCGGTTGGGGTCGAAAATTCGTAAATTCTGGAGTTTGACTTCTTGCTTATTATCATTTTGTGTGTCAATTTTGTGCTATTCTGTATCTTGTAAAGTACACACGAATGCACTGCACAATGCATTAGCCTACACTGCGACTGTTGACCAGCCAGCCGAAGCTTTGTTCCGAGCTTGAATGGAATGTACTTCGACTTGATACTAGCTCTCTGTTTTAGAAAAAAGGCTAAGAGAACTCCCCGGCACGCCCTCTGAGACGAAAATGGCTCATCCAGGAAATAACACCTTTTCAATCATTCGTTCGTTGAATGTCAGTTCAGGTCTCATAGTTTCAACTGATATCAATATAATGTATTTTGTAACGTAATACTTAGGAGCGGTTTGTACCTAAAGAGGCAAGACATTTCAACATTTTATTGGATTTTGCAAATGAAATAAAAGGCCGGCGCCTGTTTCGCTCATTCACTATATAGCCTTAAATGGAATGAGAATTATCCGACAATAAATCGTAATTACATTGGACAAGCACTAGATGGGGAGGCGTCGATTGGGAGTTTCATGACTTTCGATGACATTGGATACCGAACTTTGTTCTATATTTACATAGTAATCAATTATCTTTACCATAGAAAAAGCTATCGACAGTGTATTGTGTTGGTGACATCGATTGGAACAGTTGATGCTAGTGCTGCTGCACACTGTCTCTAATATTGAACAACGTGCAATGTGGTGATGTTAGAATAAATGTTGCCCCGGGCGGCATTAAAACAGAGAAAGTATCTTTTATCACACGAAAGAAGAGCATACATCACGTCAGACAACCTCACGATTGGTCAAGTGATAGCGTTTTTCTCAAAGAACAATAGTTGATTTTTCACGAAGCTGAAAAATGTGACTTTCGTACGTCGATGGTAGGCTAGGCATCAACAGGGAAGTAAAGGCGACACCGTAATGGTGCAAAAATGCAAAGTGCATTTCAAACATTTGGTCTCGCTTGGATGTTGTATCCTGAAGCTCGCTGAAAAAAATTATGAACGGCTACCGGATAACCATTACGCCATTAGCCACTTGGCAAGAGGAGGTGGTCAACTCACTGACAGCAATGTATACCGCATTATATTCAACATCGCCGAGTTCAGCTGCCGGGACCAACAGGACAGATTGATAGCATAACACGGATCAGCCTTGCCTGGTTTGATACACCACTTCACTTCCTAACCCGAAGAATAAGGTCTTCCTGGTCGTTAAATACCTTCACATCACGAGACGATCGGAGAGTCTCGGACCTCCCGTTTTAGTATTTCGGTCTTGTTCGCTGGAAAAAAGCGCTGGAGATAATGGGGCATTTAATGACGTCAAATGGCGTCGCCTTGGCAACGGAGAGCGTATACATCAGCAGAGCCCCAAGAGTCCCAAGATCGGGAGGAGGTACAAGAATAACATTGCTCTCGGATTCCCTGGTAGACATGGCCAGGAATAGATTATGACATTATGCGAGAACTTAGGCAGGGGAATCTTCGAATTTCTTATTGTGGGGGCGTATAGATCTATAAGCCGTCTGGACGTACATGTGGTACTATCTTGATCACGCTTAAATCAGATCTAATGAGCGCAAACAGCCATGGTTTGACAGGACCTCTGCGTTTGCTCTATCAATGGTCATTTCTCCTTCTTCATTGACCTTTAATTTCGGACACTTTAATCGCCCTGTATGTAGATGAGGGTGAGGAGCAGTTTGTCCCCGAAATGGTACTGACTTCTCCAAAAGGAAGAATCTTGATAGCCTAGTGGTTATTACGTCCGCTTACCAGGCGGCAGGTCCCGGGTTTGAATCCCGGGCCATATGGGACTAATTATCCCTGGTTCTTCAGACCGTCGCGTGGGGCAGTAAACCGCGATTTACAAGGACAAGCAGACCCCACCCAAGTGAGGAACAGGAGTAGCTTGAGACGGCCTCTGCCGTACTTACCAGGGCCAATAATGCCTTGGCTTCGGCCCTGACGAAAAAAAATACAAATTTCTCCACAATACCACCCGAACAACTGCTTTTCACTGGCCCATCTCTCGTCCATCCCACTGTTTTTGCCAGGAAACCGCAGTGCTCCTCCATGCTATTCAGTTTGACAATGAGATAGCTTTATTAACACATAGATCCCTTAACATTCCTCACACCCAGACCACTGTAACCTAACGAGATGATTTACACCATGACAAAACGCGCTGCCTCCCGTGAAAATTACGAATGTCCATGAATACTAATGGAGCGAGAGAGCCGAGTTAATCCCCAAGTATATTTTACTACCGCCATTAAACTGGGCAAAGTGTGTTTCATTCGCCATGCTTCGTGCATATTCATTCGATTTATGTCTGCGTTGGGAGCGGCGCAGGACATAGAGGTGTTGGTGTACGGCTGTACGATCAGCATCATCCGTGTTTCAAATCATGTTTATGATAATGCCGATTTCAGTAGCTTTCAATACAGAAGCATAATGCGCTCAATCAATAATTCGAAATTGATAACAACAGGTGGTTATTTAGGCACATTTCTTCCCATTCAGCACTTGACAAACTACCACGAAAAACCTGAACATTCCACGATTTCTTCTCAGCCCTCAAAAGGGCGGCATGTATGCTCCGTACATTTAAAGTCCCATTTCCGTAGCTGTGACAACGTTAAAGCCTTCATCAGACAACCAACAGGATGTGAAAATATTGAAGACCCTTCTCATAACGGCGAGAACGTGCGAGGTTTCTGGTGAAAGGAAACTTGGCGTGTGTTTCTCGAAGGTCAGTAGAAAGTGCTGTCCATCACTCCTGGAAAAGGCGTAGGAGCTGAAGTCTTGCACCTTGCCATTACTAGATATGGTGCATGTTTGGCAACGGCTAAATCTATTCTCTATCTAAAAAAAAAACACCATACGCATCGTTAAAGGAAAGTGTACAGCAGATTTGGTCGACATCGTGGCATATCTAAGAACTGATATCTCAAAAGATGGATGAACGACTTGTCGGAGTTGGAACAAGTGTGATCCCATGAACAATCGCCTGTAGTTACCCAGGAATGTTGACATAATGGACATAACGAAGGAAGCTTTATCGACAATTTATGGTATATGCATATTATTTGTATCAATAGTATACGCCATTTGCTTGATAGCAACCTCCCTATCTGTATGTCAACAGCGAACATTACCATACAAATATACAGTGGGAAAACATACACAGTAATATGGGGAGATTGAATTACAGTCACCTAATCTAGGGACATACAATATTGCCTCCAACATTTGTTTCAATTTCGTCCATTAGCGAGTTCTAGGTTGTAATTAAACAACGTTGGGACGTTTACGGTAATGGTATTATGTGAACAAGTTAGAAGGCTCCGGTGACTTCCCTCATGATGGTGATGCTCTAGCTGCACTGAAGCCTTTGTCAAAGACGGTTGGCTGGACCTCTACTATCAAGGTCGTTCAGAGAGAGGCGATTTACCACTGAACACCAAAATGCCTCGATTGGACCAGGTTGCAGATTGCAGTCGCCCGTCTCAGAGGAAACTGCAAGGTTCTGTTTGAAATGGTACCATCAGAATATCATCGTTAAAGAGGCTACATGTCTACATGTACAAAACAAAGGCAGTTCAAATGGAAATACACTGAGCAGAAACGTTTGTATCGGAGACACTTAAGAGAAGAATTCATCAGGAACAGTTTTCTGTATCGTTTATAAAAAACTGCGAACCTGTCAAATGTGCTACATTGTACCTGCGTTAGCGCTTCAGTCAAATTTTTAAGACTTAACATTTCACGAAACGCAAATAGGTAGATAGCTAGGAATTGAGAACCAACCTTGCTGAAATCGGGACCATTCACAGCAGCAAACAGCAGACCCATGTGCTGATGGTCTTCTAACTATCTCCTTCTCAAGTTCGTGAGAAGTTTATTCCCCTAACAATTTTTTCATGTCATATAGCCTACTGCTCACCATAATGATGATCCTGACCATTACGACCGTCGCACGATCACGCGAGGCGAAAGGATGAGATGGTCATATGAGAATTACCTTCATTCTCAGCAAGAGGTACATGCAATTGCGTTTTTCAGACATCTTTCGTGAGAAAACCAGATTATGTGTAATGATTAATGCTGCGCAATAGTTGTACATAGTCAATTCGTTGACGGAAATTAAATAATAATGATGGCAATAATATGCTTTGGTGCCGTACGCCTCGATTCGTTCATATTCTGGGAGGAATTATCTCCCATAAAGCCGAATCTAAGGGATTGTAATGATGCGGGAAGCAAGAGGAAACTGCATTAGAAAGTGATTCGTTTTGTATTGTGTCCCATTAATGTAGAGTCAAGCTAAGAAATGTCAATGCAACCCCCGGGGTGATGTTTCCACCAGGTAGTATACGGCAATCAAAGCAACACGCCTCGGTGTCTACACAGATGCATTGTAGTCTTAGGCAACTTACATATTTTTTCGGCAAAGAAGTACAATATGTGCATGTACCTCTCGAAGTAAAGCCAAGCGCACATTTGCGACAAAACTCGATGAGTTAGGGGTGTTTTTAAAAATCGACTGACCCGGCTGAATGACGAGTCGACAGCGTCTGGTCAGTCGACTTTAAAAACACCCCTAACGCATTGAGTTTTGTCGCAAATGTGCGTTTGGCTTAAGAGACTTGCACATAGCCTACATATACGATGGCTTTATCAAGTCATACATTGGTTTGGCGAACAGCATGCCTCGACTTAACCAAATGGTTCTAGTGTACTTTCAAGAATGAAAAGATTGTACTAGGTCTAGCCATATACAAATATACACGAGAATTGAGATGGTTCTCTACCTTGCTGAGCTGCACGCCCACAAGTCTTGTTGAGGGTCACTGTACGAGGATCAGGCTACATAGAAACTTGAGTCGTTCAGTCGCGGCGGTGGTTACACGTCAGAAAGCATGGGAATATCCTCGACGTTCGGAGACATGACCCTGAATGAATGAATGATGCGGAGAAGACTGAAACACCTGAACGGACGGACAGGTCTTGTCGCATTATCATTGCCGTGTTATGATTACCACCACCACCTATAGTATCTAATTTTCTTCTCCGATTCCACGAGTGGGCCACACATCTTCAGGAAAAAAGAAAATGTGGTTGTCAGAGAAATTCCTGTACAAAAGCAACACGGTAAATCACGCTCATCCCGCGCCTGGGGTCCTTGGAGAATCAATAGATTATTTTACCGACGATGTCCCATCGACAGAACATCATTAAGGGTTAATTTATCAAGGAGGGAAGTGCTGATGTATCTAGTACCGATGCCACAGCACAGTGCGATGAAGGATAAATCATGCGGGACTGCCATCAACGTCATCAGAACGATCTTTCGCGGCAATTGAACCCATGATGTAGTTATGACATCTGATGATTGGACTCTGAGCCAGTGCTGGCCATTAATTCATTACAGTACCAGCGGGGTGGATGAATCAGTCGGGGGAAACAGCTACCTAAATCTTTGTCATGGTCACCATGGTGACTCAGACAGCGAGCGTATACGCGCACTTCAAATTGAATAATATAATCAAAGAAGTAGAAACAAGCCAGACGATCTATATCTGTGCGATGAAGAAGAAGCATTTTGCTTTGGTAATCTTACTTACTGGCAGGAAAAACAGCCCGAGGCTTCTTCATTACTACGTTTTTATAAGGGAAGACTTGTTCCAATTTTGGATACAAAAAGTACAAGCCTTTTCTTTTATAATAAAGGACAGGTAAGAAAGCGACAGAATCTGAAAATGGGTTGTCAACAAAACGGTCATTGCATGGCCCTTTCTCACCGCTAAAAGCAGCTGACGGGACGAACACGAATTTGGGATTAATATGGCAAACTAGAACTGGACAATGAGTAGCAACTTTGGTGCATTCACACTCACACGACCTGTCATGTCTGTAGCAACCACAGGTCCATAAATATACATGCAAGTCAGTGCCCGAGTTGCTATGGTTGCCACAATAGGGTGATGGATTGCAATCAGCAGTATGTGATACAGACTTCAGAAAAGCAAATGACCTGCCCTGGCCATCCTGAATCATCAGGTATAAATGCATCCAACTCTCGCACTTGTCATTGTAGGGAGCGGTACGGACCCTAAAATAATGGGCTGAGATTCTCAGGATGGGGTCTGGCCAGAATATGTTCTTATCAGAATCATCGTCCTTTGCCGATGACAAGTGACAAGTGTTTTGACATTGAGACAACAGCCATTGTTGGCCAATAATTAGTCAGCCATGCTTGGAGAATTCGCGATGCTTGTTCGTACGCTATCAGTATATTCGAAAAAGGCTCCAAATCGATTCTGAAACGTGTAAATGCAACGCGGCGATGGAGCAGAGCCACAAGTTAATTTCAGGGAGTGTGGATGGATTGCCTGGCTGCTATTGTTAAATTGTTCATCACTGCTTGACGCATTTTGCATGCATGAACAGGTCTGGTTAGTCCATGGTTGGGAGAGAAAGAGATGTGGAAACGGAACGTGAATGGATCGAGAGAATTTAATTTACGATTAAATGTGAGGATTAAAAAGTCATGGAGTTCAGAGCAAAGGAGAAGAGGGAGAAAAAACGCCCAATTTTCGTAAAGTCGCATTTTCGATCTGAGACTCAGAACATCGCCAAACCTGAACGCGGGTGACAGTTAAAAAGCACATTTTGGGGGAAATGCCACGGTGCCATCATTTCCACCATGTCATTTTGAACCTTCATGTACTCGTACAAAGTGGCCACTCACAATCAGCTTACTGAAATATTCATTAAGTTTTCGGCCGTGATTTCCCGGCTTTTAAATGCTGTGTTAGAGTGTTAATTTTAGTTTTGATTAATTTTTGATTTTATTTCTATCTTTTGGTAAAGTGTTTTTCTTTCCTGAGATACTAAACTGTCATTTCATGTGAGCCTGATCATGGACGTTTTTATTTGTCCAAAAATTAAATCACTATCGATGAAGCCCAACTAGAATACTTTCCCACGATGTCTTTTACGTGACACCCGGTACGCTCACCAACATCACAGCAACGTGACATACGAAACTTCATTACAAGGAAACCTGGAGTGAGAAACCACACATCTTCCACATCAAAGAACTACAGACAATCCCCTCCCGATGGAAAAATAGATAGCAGTACGTTCTTGTCCATTTCGTCTTCTTCCTTCGACAATAGATGCATATTTATAACCAGAGGGGTAATAGACACAGAGGTCTGAATACGATATGTAGCCGTAGCGTAAAAGGCCCAACCAACCAATACGACGATCCAAGAAGGAACTCGCGAAACCCAAACCGAGGCTATAATATGATAATGTATAAATAATGAAATGTCTAGTCCCATGAGCTGGGTTGCCAATACTGGTTGGAAAATTGCCAGTCTTAGTGTGTTTTGTTTCAGGAGGTTTGAAACCATGGTAAAATAGCCGAGTGAAAAATTCATGCATGCATGCCAAGCTGTATCGTTGCCTAGCATCAAGCATGAGGTAGATCGTTGTAGTTTTTTTTTTAAAACAAGTAAATTATTTGAGGTCGGAGCAATAGAAGTGGAAGAGGCGTCAAGAAGCATGAGCTTGTTTAAGAGCAGTTAAAAAGCTTTCATCACAAAAGCAACTAAATGATAAGCAAAGTTACACATGATTCGTATGGGTGATCGACACTGCGATGATTCTTTTTCCACTGTGGTGATTCGTACACCGACGGGTTCGAACGAGCCTAAAAGGTACTGTCACACTGAGCTAGTTCTGAAAACGTTCTGTCCCGTCCTAAAAAAATCGTAAAACAGGCTAGAACGTGTATGTTGGCCAAATAATGTCTCGAAGTGCTGGAGCATCCTTCCCATCCGAGCCCGTCCATGAAGTTCGTAAAAAGACTAAAAAGTTGCCACCACATCCACTCCGTTCGCACAAAGTTTGAGCCCTTTCGGCAACATTTTCAAGAACGTACTGAGAACTAGCTCAGTGTGATGGGGGCATAACTGATCAGTACTGCCGCCAATAGTCATGCAGGCGACTAAAAATATACAAAATATGACCACCAAACACTCCAACAAGGTGATGAGGCGACGTAACACACTGTCCCTTAAAAAAGAGAGAGAAACGGAGAAAATGTCCAAAACAGCGCCTCCGGCCGGGAATTGAACCCGGGTCTCCTGCGTGACGGGCGTGATACTCACCAGTATACCACCGAGGACTACACGGCAATGGTCAGGAGACACATCAAGTGTGATAAACTAAATCGTGGCTGCCACTGGAGGGTCTCCGGTCATCTTTGATCCAATGCCGAAAAAACCGGTGTGACGAATATAAAACCGATAGAAAATGCATGTTTGGCACCCTGCTGTGTAGTGTAGGAGGATATGTCTATAAAATGTCAACCATACCATCCCAGTGGACACACTGGAACAGGGATGGAAATGGTGTTGAAAGGGGCTGTTCGTTTTCGTCAATTGAGGAATCTGAGCTGTGATCCTTGGGAAAACGGAAAAGGCTATGCACTTGCAAATTGCAGGGATTATTTGTTGTGCTGTACAGAATAATCGCTGCTAGTTGCAGCTTCATAGCTTTCTCCATTTTCTCAAGGATCACAACTCAGATTCCTCAATTGACAAAAACGAACAGCCCCTTTCGACCGAAAGGAGAGGGAGACTGTCCACTATCCTCCAACCATTATTTTTCTGAAGGTGCCAAATTCACGGCAGTCGGCGTTCAAACAATGCTAGATGCATCTACATAACATTTGTAAAACCTAAGTATATTCGTTATACATGTACTGGGAGAATTTGAAGAAATTTTGACAGTGCGAATGGGGCTTTACACCAGGTGTGACAGGAATCAGCGTCCTAGGAATTCAGATCCTCCAAACAATAGCCCGCCGTTGTAAGGTTATATTCGAATGGTCATGGTCTCTCTAGCCATGTATTCTAATCCCTCGCTGAACAATAAGACCGGACTTTGATACCAGGGGGACTTGGATTCCTTTCACACCTGTGTAGACTATATTCAAGTACAAACAAGGAGGCAAAACTCAATTCCGGGATGAGTAAAAAAAAGAACATCGTTGTGATGACATACCCTCAGAAGCTTTCAACAAATGGTTCTACCTGTTACATTCTAAACATATAACGGCAGCGGCTGACTATGGGAGCGACAGCAACTCGAACAACAATCCAAATTCCCGCTATCTGATTTCGCACAGGTGTTATCGACCTTGGACAATATTCATTACATCCATCTGTTGCAATCCCCTAAATTGACGAGAGATAGAGCAATGTGCAGGCATTGTCAAGGGTTGTATGCGATGAAAAGGTTCTAACAACCAATTTTTGATGACTAGATAACGGTACATACATGCATGAACATACAAGAAGAATCAACCTCAAATAGCTCAATGCATCGGCATGTACATCTCATACATGCAACCTTCGTAACATGTTGTTCTCTTGAATCGATCACGGCATTGGCCTGACTGTTCTCGGATTTTATGTACCCCCGGTGTAAGATGCCACGCTGTTCCCTTTTTTCAGTGTTCCCATTATTATGTGGTTAACTGAGAAACGAGAACTGTATCAGGCTGTCGTTTGAATGGAAAGATTCAGATACGGAGAATAGTAGGCTACAGAATACCGGTGGTGCCCGAACGATGAAGTGATATCATTGAATCTACTCAGCCAATATTTATTTCTGCAATAAACGACGGTTTAACCAATTTAGATTGCAATCTAAAGTAATGAAATTATTAGTGCAATATGCAGGACTAAAAGATGCACAGCTGTTCCGTATCAGACCTATTGCTACACACCTCATCAACCTCTGCTAACGATAAATCCATTTGTGGTGGAAAACGCACAAATACATGTAACCACTAAAGAGTTGAAAAGTGAATTTATGGTCCCGAATTGGAACCCATACTTTCCTGATCAATCAACTTAAATCGCTTTTCATTGTCCATTCTTTTTACCAATTCGGTTTCCTTATCGTCGACTGACAAGATGCACTGGAGAAAGCACAGTGTCATGTACACGCATTGGAACACTGAATGCTGTTTGCCTGAATCACAATTTCCGCACAAGAAGCGCTTCCAAAATGTCATAAAGACAACACACTGCAGTTTTCAGTGATATCTCTTTTGAAAAGGCACTTCTGATTACTGTAACCTTTTCAGACTCCATTCGGTAATTCATGGATAAGCCCAATGAATAAAGTGCGCCGTGAGAACCAGATAAGCCCAATGAAGAAAGTTCGCTGTGAGAACCACACTCTTAACTGTAGGATTATGGAGCTGCCTAGAGCAACATATGTTTCAGCTAGAAGGACATGTTGGTACGTTTTCTCACCCCGGGGGTATAAAAATATGGAAGAATGCAATCAGTCAATTCCCGAGAACGGAGCGAAGGCTGTGTTGAAAGGATCTGACAATGAAGCACAGGTTTATTGTGGGAAGTACCATTTTTTATAAGAAAAAGACCTGTTGCTCTGTTGATACTCTTTCGTTGCCTTTCTGCGCGTTCGTACAGTTACATTACTAACAACAGAATCTTCTAGCGCTAAATATATTCAGCTTTTGAGGCCGCCAAAAAGCGCTCTAGCCTATACACAGAATATAAGGCATCCCTGAAAAGAGGACTTTCAGAGATACCTTCACGTAGGCTACAAGGTTTCCAAAGTGTTCACCAAACGTAATGGGGATCCTAGCTACGATAGAGGGCAGCACACCGAAACCAGGTCCTATTCAATGGACGCCTTTTGTGTGGGAAATTGATTAGGACCGGGATGTCAGTTTCATTTCATTAGTTTTAACAGCAGTGACACCTATTGAGGCAGTCGGCTAGGACCCCCATTGTTTCAATTTACGCGATTTAAACGTAGCCCTTGAATTACCAGAGGTCGCATGAACCCGCCGCGAAGATGTTCCAAGCTTTCAGTAGGCCTATTCTTCAACGAACCAACCCTAGGAATAGTCACAGCCCACGTTCTGTTCAAAAGCTCGGCAACAGAATACACAATGATAAACATGACTGACAATTCATTGCTCGGAGTCAAAGAAAAGCAAAAAGCTTGGCAACATCACTGAAATCGCCCAAGGTTCCAGCGTGTTTCAAACGGATGACGACGGTAAGTTGTCAGTGACAATGCTTTGGTTATCATCAGGCTAGCAAGATATCAAACAGCAACCAACTAGACAACCACGACGATGCACTGGCATATCTTGCCCACCGCTTTGCTTGGGTCAAAGTAAGAAGACTTAAGTGAGGGAACAGTTCCATTCAGAGGGAAGACAAGGCCCTCAGTGCCCCTGCTCCGTTTGAAACAGGCGGTTTCCTGCAATATGAACAAGAATAGCTGTGTTTACACCTAAGCAATTTTTCCAGGCCCGGGTTCGAATTTAACCCGGATCCATTGAATTTTCTGTCCACACCTATTATTCGTCTTAGATATTGAACGCTGGCCATGCTATTAATAGACACACCACCCATTCAATTTTAGCAGACCGACACCTGTCGGTGGGCTCAGTAAACGTTTTAGCCCGGCATTTTTCTGTCCACACCTATGAAATTGCCGGGCTAAAGTATAACCCAGATCAGACCCGCCGATCGAAAGCGAACTAATTTAGTCCGGCAATTTTTAACCCGGATCCGATTTTCATAGGTGTAAACGCAAAAAAGGCGGATCAGAGCCGGGTCAGGTCCGGCAATTTCCTCAGGTGTAAACACCACTTATTATGGTTGCCAGGGCGCGTACAATAGCCCCATTGTTTGTGACTTGGGGCCGAAGTCATGAGGGTAGCTGAGGTAAAGCTGAAAAGAAATTTTGCAAGATCAGTCACATACATGTAAGAAGTCATTGATGCACGCAACGCACCATGCATGCACGGCAGTGCAAAGCAATGCACGGGTTCATGCATTCTTAAGAAAAAATTTTTTGGCTTCACACATGTGTGTGTGTGGGGGGGGGGGAGCAAGCTGGATATCTGGAAATGCAAATGTTTTGAGATATGAGCCTGTGGAGAACAAACTCCAAAGGAATTAGGAATACGTGTTGTAACAAAAGGATAAAATCCTGTGCGCTGCGATACCATATGCTAACTTATTCCGCCCAGCCCTTTGAAGGCACCCTAGAACGTATCAACAGGCTGTTGTGTCAACTAACTCGAAGTGGGGTTACATTTACATCACCATCAGCAACAGGTGGAAAGCAAAAGTCAAGAATGCGTAAGTCCTATCAACAACAACAATTGCAACATTGTGTTTGAAACAACTGGCTGGCCGAGTCCCCACCCCAGGACCATTATCCTGCTACGCTTATCATCCATTTCGCTACAGGATCTTTTGTACAGTGCTGCCTATGTTTTCCTTCACTAATAAATAATTCATTCCAAACCGCTGTTTCAGTTCGTTTGAATAATGTTAATGTCTTCCAATATCAGTTAGAGAAACTCGCTGTTCCTTTTGTATAATTTCATTTTATCGATATACAGTGTAGGTTTATGAAGATTAAGGGCGAAAATAGCGGTAGCAACCCTCACCGCACACGAGCAAGAACGTTACAACTCGCGCGCATATCTAATGAAGGATCGACGTCATAGCTTCGACTTCATCGGGACACCATCATGGCACATGATCCCATCAAGCATCGGCAACAGACGCAGATGGCCTAAAGAAAGCAACGTAAAACTCTTTGTCATGCAAGGACTGGGTGTCATTTGAAACCAAATCGCCCTTAGAACAATCGGATTTGTGGCCCTGTACCGGTGAAGGGGGAAGGAGGGGTGGAATTGCTAATAATCATTCGCCGTCGATCGCCGACAACGAGAGCAACAAGGAAGCCAGGAAGCCCAAACATATGATGATTCGATGTTCATTTTCAATGATTTGAGTGGAAAATGTTCAACTGGCCAAACACATCAAGCGATGTGAAGACGGCTTAGCAAATTATGTCAAATTATGCCATCGATCGCCTTCACGCATCGAGGAGACCCGCCAGTAGCCACCATAATCTTCAGCGAGTGGTATCCATTTTGAAAAATCAGCTGTTCTTCACTTGAGCTGACCCGCTATCAAATTGGTGAAAAAAGACAATTGGTTCTTTTTTTAAAGACATTCGAGGCAATCTACCCGCAGTGTTTCCCAGCCCCCAATTACCGCCGGTCGGCAACCTCCAATAAGATTACGACGGAAGTATGAATACAGAGAAATGATGACGACAGATAAGCCACCAAAATGTCATCGCAATGGCTGATGTAAGGATGGGAGGGGAGATTTTGAGGAAAGATGTCAAAGGTTTTACTCACCCGACTAATATTCCTTCGTGTTTCCGTGCTGATTAGCTGTAATGCCTGTAGTAGCATCCCGTAGCCCTCCAGGCCGTCATGAAGTAAGCCTACACTCGGCCGCCATGTTGAGTCGACTTGTGAATACACCGCCCTATTAATGCGTGAATTCCATGGCGCTTGATAGCGTAGAAGCGATCCTTATAACCCTTCGTTTGTACTCGTATGAAGCTATGGCTATCTAGATTTTCTCATAGTCTAAACTGGACACTATGGTGGGCACACACCCGGAAGAGGGACGCCATGCTATATTGCTGGCACGGTAATGTAGTAGAAAGCCTGAGCGGTGAAGCCTCAATCGTTGCTTGTCTCGAATATGAAATGAGCGCAGTATTGATTTTTTGGAGAGCCTAATTTATGGAAACTGCATGCATGCTACAGTTAGGCTCAAATATATAAATATATACGTGCATTACCAACGCTACTTGGAAATTCTCTTGCTTGTGGTAACACTTAGCTAAGGAGCTACAAGAGAAATCAAATTTTTAATATGACCTTAGATTATGCAGACGTGGAGACTACTTCAGCAGTCACGGGTTGGAGGTGAAAGCATCAGAGGTCTCAAGTGTTACGAATGGTTGTGCATAACTGTTGCTCTTCTCGGGTGGGATAATCCACTCGTTCTTCACTTCTCATTTATAAATCATGGTGAATCTGTTGAAATACACTGTCTGAGAGGCCTGATAAAATGTACAGTTTCACACCAATGCCTTGGTGGTCATAATTCGGGCAAAACCGCCATATTTTTCGATTTACTAAACATTTCTTGATGGTAAGTTTGCGACCTCCTGTTTCGGAGAGTCACACGGCAACACCCTTTCATTGCGATATGCACGATAAGCCGAAGATGGATTTGCACTGAAGTTTGAGTGATGGGAATTCAGCGACAATGTGCAAATGGCGGACGGATCTTTTTTTAACAGCGCAGAGAGAGAGAGAGGACAAAGTAATACATTGTACATGTAACTGCATTTTTTGTTTTGGAGCGATTTTTCTGAAGGCTGAGCTAGCAAACTTACGACTGTAGCCTCCTAACAGACGTCAAAGGGCATGGCTAGTGGGAAGAAGTACAGGACAGTGATTGTTTCTTTTGCGTTCTTTGAGCGCCCCATATACACGTGCAATGTTATTGTACAATATGGGGCCCAAAATAGGGTCATGTGCTTCTGGCAAGAAAGATTGGCAATGATATTGCCCATTTTGATGCTCATATTGTGCAATAACACTGCACGTGTTACATCAAACACTTTAACCAGCGCGGCTTCACTCTAACACAATACAAAATGTGCTTCCTAATTTCAATCCAAGGCCACTGATCAATAAATAACCATCTACGGAACATCTGAGTTAGCGCCCCCGTAATTGTATTAGAAGGGGAATTGCCTCATGTGAATCGTTTGGGGAAATCAAAACCAATCACTGATACCGACCTCACGTGATCGATGAATCCAAAACGCTTTCTGCAGATGAATAAAAATCTACAACGTGTACAGGTTTACGTTTATAGTCGAGTTGGATATCCATACTCCAATTAGCTTGATCAACTGACTTCACGCTTTATCCCCAGGGTCTCCAGAAACCTTTCTGGGACTCAAGGAGCAGCTCATTCAGCGCTACACTTGAGCCTTTCAGCCCCCTTGAGAGAAACAGTGGCGACCCCAACGGGAGAAGACCGCTGAGCCTAGTACTGGTGATACGAGTCCGAGAAGCTCAAGCCTGTGAGAACAGAGATGAAACAAAACCTAAAAGAACCGGTGATATTGACGAAGCCACTGTTACCGTTAACCCTGAGGCTCTGCGCTGTGCATCCTTCGTCCCCATGATATACGCGCGATGAAAGGATGACCAGTGTGGACCAACCAATCCGTAATACCATAAAGGAATCAAACATAAAGGTTCAACTTACAAATTTAGCATTTTATAAATGTGGACAGTACATGTATCACTTAAAAGCTCAACAGATTTGCATTCTGATTCTTCCATATGATAGGAAAGACCATTCTGCATGTTTAGGGCAAATTTTGTTGAATTCAGACAAGTTGATCGTATGATACAAAAGGACTGAATTAATGAGAACCCCACGAACGATGAGACCGCAGGGTCATCTGTGTACATTTGAATAGGCCAACGTACATTTGCACGTGGAACACTAATTGTGCTGAAAATAGCTCTCTTATCCTCAAAAATGGAATTCAAGGCATCAAAGTTGGCAGATTCATCTACCCCACTACCATAGAAAAAAGTTGAAGCCCCTGCCTATTACGTAAAGCCAAAATTCAGGCAGTGAGAGACATCTGGTGGCAACACATGAAGTGTATTCCTCAGTTACTTCATCGTTCGCAGTTAAACCTTTATGTTTGATTCCTTTATGATAATACGGAGGCATTTAAATACAGTCGTGTAACGTTTCCCCATATGTACATGTATCTCAGCATTTCCTCACATGACAGCTAGAGAGACCATGACTTTTCCATAAGGCAATATGATAAATGTACACTGTATCATTATCATTTCACACTATCCCATACAATGAGGGGAAACACTGAGAAAAGGGGCATTGGCACTGTACAGTCCCTGATATCTTACAAAATGAACCCAAGCCATTTTCCTTTTCTTTACTGGTAGATAAAACTAACTGAAACTGAAACAACAAGAAGATAATTAAAGTTCCTTCAAATGCTATAAGCTATGTTTGATAAATAGCAGGCGTTTGTTTTTTTGAATAAAAGGTAAATCAGACTGGATTTAAAATATTCTGCAGGTGAACATGGATTCGCATTTCATTTTTCATTCTGTTTGATCAGGATTTCAATTTCTATTGAACGGAAGATTTCCGAATGTTCAGCGATGTGTACATGAACGTGTACATCTATTTTTACCAAGGATCAATGTCTAAGTGGCAACTTACACCTGTCATGCCTGTATGTAATCAATAAGGCGTAGTTGTTGTATATGCTTGACATTCTCTCGAAATAAATCAGAAATATATATGTTGATATGTGGACGAATTTTAATCGAAATTTGTGAACGAATTCTTTTTCGCCAACCCCTGTACAAAAAATCATCTGTGAATGTCGCAAATCCTTTATGACCAAACGATTTACGACAATGAATTCGGTAAAACCGCTGGTCGTAACACAAGCTGCAGACTCGAGTTCGGAAGGTTCCCATTTTCCAAACCTATGTTCGGTGCTTGAAGCAATGATCAGGCCATTACCTGTTCCATAAGCGTATTCAACTCGGTTTCTATGACAGACAGATCGGTAATAACCCCATCGGAATCCCGGTCACGTCCAATCATAGCCATACATTGACAAACACAGTGGCTGGTTATACAGAACACGGATGATTTTACACCCGATTGACTGACAAGACGTTAGCCTTCAATATTGACAAGATAATCACAACAGATGTCACCAGCACCGTCATGGAATCTGCTGAGGCTGTCTATTGGGCGGCAGCAGGTGCACAGCCGATGCCACACCGTGCAACGACCTCGGTCGATAGAGAGGCTGAACATGTCAAGATGAAGAGTTTGTAGCGAGAGAGAGTAACAGCTCATCGATGATAAAGAGAAAAATGAAGAAATGTTTTGGTTTGTGAGACGATGTTAGATATCAAAGAAGTTATTGAAAAAAACAACAAGAAGCTGACTTGCTTGCTGAGTAACAAGCAAGACTGTTGTGGACATCGATGAGTAAACGGTCGACATCTTTCGGGAATATGTCTGGCACATTGGTAAACAACAAAGAGTTGGCACATACAACAAACTTGAAGCACTAAAATGCACAGTGGAGCATTGCCTGTAGGAGCCAGGCACAGACAACAAACTTGAAGCACTAAAATGCACAGTGGAGCACTGACTGTAGGAGCCAACCACAACTTTAGACACTTGGCCAACACATCAGAGGGGTAGGACTCGTGAACTTCCGGGGATAACCTCGAACAGGGGAAGAGGTCTCCTGTTGATGACAATGATTGCGTGCGGCAAGGCTTTAAGTTGGAAGACAGAAATACCACGGAATCTGAACATGTCTACAGAGTATTGGTGAACAAATTCATTGTACATGTTTGCTCTGCTGCCTTCTCCCCTTCAACAGCTTTCGAAAAGGACGTTTGGCATTAACAAACCCAACTGTCGTTTATAAATGTAAAACATCACAGTTATTTTTTTATTCCCGATATATTTAGCAATCTACATTAATGGATGCTCACTGACCACAATACTTTATTGAAGTGCCTTACTCCCAGAGCTGGGAAAAGGTCAGCAATTTAAAAAGAGTGGCAATTGCAGTGCATGGAGATCAGCAAAGGCAAATGCGATTTGGAAAAGAAGTTCTCCCATAGCTCATCGACGAATGGACATCAGACATGCCGGAGAATGTAAAGCATGAAGGTTGTAAAGAGCATCCAGCCAGAGTCTTTGAAACCGTAGAATGCGTTGGTGGTAAAGCTTGATCCTATCAGAAAAAATCTGTCGTAGCGGTGGAATAATATGCACTGCATGTTACGTACATCATATCACAGATGCAGAGTTTGTCTGCATCTAGACACGAAGGGAATAAGAATGTCTATTCAACTTTCTCCGTTTTTCATTTTTTCATTATCACACATGACTTGCAAGAGCATACATGTAGCATAATAAGGAAGTTTGAGTTGGTGTAGAAAGAATGACAAATCCACGTTGACAGTAAGGCTTGCTGTATGCTATGGCCTGGAGTAATACGATGCCCATCGTACCATTGCCACACGAGGTCTATACTTTAGAGGACGAAGTGTGTTGTGGCTGTTAAAGATCCCATCAATCGTGAGAAGCAAATTTACTTTCCCAACTAATTTGTTCGCCAATAGTTAGAGCTCCTCTTGTTTTCTGAAAAATACCATCGGATGATATACAATGTAAGAAGAAAGGCAACGCCATGTCTGCCAGCGTCCCCAATGAAAAACATTTCAAGATTTCCTTCAAAATCAGCAATTGACTTCTGTGAAAGAAAAAGAGGAGGAAAAAACGAAGAAAGAAATTGCCCGCGTCTCATCCAGATCCCTGAGGACTGAATTGACATGTTGACGCCATCTAGTGAGTAGCTCTCCTCCACCGGGGATACTGTCTCGATGGCATGGTTCCCGCACAGCTTATCAAGTTCCGGGGCATTATCGGCTGTCAGCAGTTAACATGGTTAATGGCAACGATTGTAGCTTTTTCTGCCCCCTGTCGGTTTTCGTTAGGAACTAGAGAATCAAGTCGAATTTATGCAGCTAGAGTGATATTAACCCTCTCTATCTGTAAGATTCGTGACGTTCACTGCTGCTGAGCCCAATGGTCACCGGACAGAGAAAAACGAATTTAGGCATACATGCGAAATGTAGTTGACATCAACAGCAGACGATAGCAGTCGACAACTGAAAAAGCAACGGTCACTAAGTGTGTATTGGTGTACGGTGGACCAAATGGCAATCACACTGCAATTGCCATCTTGGAAGGTATGTTGCAGGGAGAGGAGTGTGAAAAGGTCAGCCATGGCACAGCGCACGCCGAGGAGGTGTACGGCTTCGTTGAAGGCACTGAGTGGCCATTGGGAACATTTAGGACAAACTAGCAAAGAGTGATCCGTGGGACAACAACTGTCAGAATAGCTGTGCCTTTTGTTTGTAACTCCTTGTATTGTGTGGGCAAAATTGGCCTAAGAATGACTGACTTTGAAAGCCCTATTGTAAAGCCAAGTCAGTAGATGATAACAATAGAGCAACTGGCTGTTCTGTTTATTGTGGGATCCTCTGTGCTGGTTTATCTTATAAGTTTCCACTCCTTTCCTTATTCTACGTCATCATTGAAAACAAGCACGACAATATGGGGAAGTTGTGGAGGCCCACTTTTCTCAGTTGACCAAACTGCCACTGATCATATCGGGGTTTTGTCCATGTATATGCACATCACACTGCAGAGTTTAGATTAATTTTAATCAGTGGCGCAGGGGTCCTGTTCATAGATTAACTTTCATCAGTTGTTTCGTTCTATAGATAACACTTGTTGCGAAGCAGAGTAATTATCCCGCAAGAGATACGTTACTCATCAGGGTAAGACTGCAAATGAATTTCAAATATTGCGATATCAAATAGCAAATTGCATTCGATACTGAACGAAGTGGAATACTCCCGGGTATAGAAATGAAATTGCCTGCCTCTAATACCATGACATTCCAACCGATTCGATCGATGGATACGGAATATCGGCCGGATTTCGATGGTCTCCGAGAGAATCCATGAACATAGTTGTTATTGTCATGCACAAAAGCTTAACACAAGCCATCAATAATACATAGGCGAAGAGACGGGTTGGAGTAATGGTATTACCAGCGTGTACACGCCCGATCTATACTTAGAGATTATTGTATACATCTGGAGTCATACAGATTCCAGCCAGCGGTTTCGTAGCAAATCTTCCAGGAATCGCCACATAGAAAAAGCAACTCGAAAACATCGTTGTTGACGCAGTAGCCGAGGACCAATGACGTTGTTCACAAAGGCTGTCCAAACCCTGACACATACATCATCAGTAAATTTTTATACATTACATGTATTTGCTTTTGTGTAAACAAAAATACTCTCACATAAGCTTCCGTCATACTTGTGGCAGGAAAGGCATCCAGCCAACTCTCCGGATGGAGAGTCGGATGGTTTCCTTTCCTTTCAACCTACTATATTCGTAGGGATGAAAAATGAAACCGATCAACTCACGGATCGACAAGTTCTCCAGGAGTCTTATGAAAGAAGTATACAGTGTCTCTACATATAACAACTTTTCGAGAGTAGGATACTCTCGTAGACGTACTCACCTGTTCGACTCGAGAGAGCAGTGACTGACAGAAATTTAGGAGGAACGGCAACTCTGACCACCTATATTTGTAATTGTACAAAATGTATTTCTTTCCTCACTGACTACTTACCACGTAGATTTCGTAGGGTTTCACCATTTGTTTCCTTCTTCCATCCTGCAAGTAAGACAAACCATTCTTGCCCATCAAAATTGCTGCTAGAGTCAGTCCAATTTAGTACTCCTTTTCCAACCCACTTGTTTATTCGAGTCAATTTTTGTAGTTACAGCAAGACATTGGGCCGTATTCTAGAAGCTTCCTTAAGTGTAAGGTCGACCTTTAGCTATTGTTTGCAGGGTAGAATACAAAAGATTAAGGTCGACCTTACACTTAAGGAAGCTTCTAGAATACGGCCCATTACCTTGATCTGACACTGGTGATCTTACGACGATGTTCAGGACAGGATGGTAAAAATGTCGTCAAAACTGCAGTAAAACCGCAACATTCAGTCAGTACGCTGAGGTACATGGCTCGTTGATTGAACAGAAAGCTCCTGCGCAGTGTCTCTCATGAGGTATCCAATCTCTCCCTATCCTTATCCTCCTTCTCTTTCTAAAACTGTGCAGAGTAAGACAAGTTCATGCGGTTCGTAGAAAGAAAGCAACCCGTGTTGAGCGTGTCCCCCAGAACTGGAATTCTAATCAATGAGTGGTAGCGTGGCTGGTCGACTAAAGGTTATCTCAAGGGAATTAATCGCGTTATTTGCATGTAATGCCGACACATATGTCTGGCATCTTCAGATGTGAAGGACCCAACTGCCAACAGAGGCGAACGTTCTGTAACTTTTTAATGGTTACATCGGAGAGTGAAACTCCATCTTTGTGTGGTGTATTTCAGAGTATAGAGTTTTCGCAAAGCCCCCGAAACGCCAACGCGAACGTCTATCCTTTTGTTCGGTCCTACCTTCATGGCATCGAACAATGGGTTTGGCGTTCGCGTTGGCGTTTCGGGGGCTTTGCGAAATCTCACTAGTATATCTACCCTTCGCCCCGATCGATAGTAGTAAGGGTAACTGTAGACCCCGGACAACAGGCGTTACACACATTTTTGATGAGGTCAACTCTGATTTTGCTAATGGGCAATGTATTTGAACAAAGCTGCAGGAGACCGGTCATATATTAGATGGCTGGACCTAGTCCTGATGCCAGTAATCTGTCGAGGTCTGATGGCAAGGCCGTGAGAATACCACAGCCGCTAATGAAGCAACACGAAGGCTAGGTAGTCAGTGGACGAATGCCATAAATGCTGGCTTGTTTGGCAATTTGATCGGCTACAGGGTCATAGCGAATAACGCAGTCGCTTGAATGGCAACTCAACAGCCAAGTCATTAGGAAAGGAATGGCACCCATAATTGACGTCTGAGCCTTCTGGTCAACAGTTGCCTGCAAAGTGGTGAGATGATTACAAGAATAGGTTATCGCTGAAGCTGACCATAGAAAGAGCTTTCCTGTCGGCGACAGGTTAGCGGCAGGTCCCGGGTTCGAATCCCAGATCATATGGAATTTATCATCCCTGTCTCTCCAGTCCGTCGCATGGGACAGTATTAAGCCGTGATCCGCTGTACCTTATGCCTTTAGATCATTGGAAATCACACTGAATTCACGCGACCTGGGAGCATTTATCATGTCGTCAGTTGCCGGAAACGCTTCCTTTGAGTGGTTGTCTCAAAGAATATTCAGAGCAACATTTCGTCGAGCCAGCTGAATGAGTTAATCAAGGACGTTGATCTTGGGTCGTCTAACTACTACATACGTTATTGGCATCGCCCTTCCCCAATCGCCAGTGAATAGGTTAAGGATGCTGATTTATCATTAGCGTTCCACAAGAACTTCAAGAGTTAATTAAGACATACCGAGACAGTCAGCTATTCTTCTTACTTAACACAAGCCATCAATAATACATAGGCGAAGAGACGGGTTGGAGTAATGGTATTACCAGCGTGTACACGCCCGATCTATACGTAGAGATAATTGTATACATCTGGAGTCATACAGATTCCAGCCAGCGGTTTCGTAGCAAATCTTCCAGGAATCGCCACATAGAAAAAGCAGCTCGAAAACATCGTTGTTGACGCAGTAGCCGAGGACCAATGACGTTGTTCACAAAGGCTGTCCAAACCCTGACACATTCATCATCAGTAAATTTTTATTCGCTTTTGTGTAAACAAAAATACTCTCGAACAAGCCCGTCATACATGTACATGTACCTACTTGTGGCAGGAAAGGCATCCTCCAGCCGACACTCCGGATGGAGAGTCGGATGGCTTCCTTTCCTTTCAACCTGCTATATTCGTGTGGATGAAAAATGAAACCGATCAACTCACGGATCGACAAGTCTTTCAGGAGTCTTATGAAAGAAGTATACAGTGTCTCTACATATAACAACTTTTCGAGAGTAGGATACTCTCGTAGACGTACTCACCTGTTCGACTGGAGAGAGCAGTGACTGACAGAAATTTAGGAGGAACGGCAACTCAGACCACCTATATTTGTAATTGTACAAAATGTATTCCTTTCCTCAATGACGTACTTACCACGTAGATTTCGTAGGGTTTCACCATTTGTTTCCTTCATCCATCCTGGAAGTAAGACAAACCATTCTTGCCCATCAAAAGTGCCGCTAGAGTCAGTCCAATTTAGTACTCCTTTTCCAACCCACTTGTTTATTCGAGTCAATTTTTGTAGTTACAGCTAGACATTACTTTGATCTGATACTGGTGATCTTACGACGATGTTCAGGACAGGATGGTAAAAATGTCGTCAAAACTGCAGTAAAACCGCAACATTCAGTCTGACTCAGTACGCTGAGGTACAGGGCTCATTGATTGAGCAGTAGAAAGCAGTGTCTCTCATGAGGTGTCCAATCTCTCCCTATCCTTATCCTCCTTCTCTTTCTAAAACTGTACAGAGTAAGACAAGTTCATGCGGTTCGTAGAAAGAAAGCAACCCGTGTTGAGCGTGTCCCCAACTGGAATTCTAATCAATGAGTGGTAGCGTGGCTGGTCGACTAAAGGTTATCTCAAGGGAATTAATCGCGTTATTTGCATGTAATGCCGACACATATGTCTGGCATCTTCAGATGTGAAGGACCCAACTGCCAACAGAGGTGAACGTTCTGTAACTTCTTAATGGTGAGACCGGAGAGTGAAACTCCATCTTTGTGTGGTGTATTTCAGAATATATCTACCCTTCGCCCCGATCGATAGTAGTAAGGGTAACTGTAGACCCGGACAACAGGCGTTACACATTTTTGGTGAGGCCAACTCTGATTTTGCTAATGGTCAATGTATTTGGACAAACCTGCAGGAGACCGGTCATATATTAGATGGCTGGACCTAGTCCTGACGCCAGTAATCTGTCGAGGTCTGATGGCAAGGCCGTGAGAATACCACAGCCGCTAATGAAGCAACACGAAGGCTAGGTGGTCAGTGGACGAATGCCATAAATGCTGGCTTGTTTGGCAATTTGATCGGCTACAGGGTCATAGCGAATAACGCAGTCGCTTGAATGGCAACTCAACAGCCAAGTCATTAGGAAAGGAATGGCACCCATAATTGACGTCTGAGCCTTCTGGTCAACAGTTGCATGCAAAGTGGTGAGATGATTACAAGAATAGGTTATCGCTGAAGCTGACCATAGAAAGAGCTTTCCTGTCGGCGACAGGTTAGCGGCAGGTCCCGGGTTCGAATCCCAGATCATATGGAATTTATCATCCCTGTATCTCCAGTCCGTCGCATGGGACAGTATTAAGCCGTGATCCGCTGTACCTTATGCCTTTAGATCATTGGAATTCACACTGAATTCACATGACTTGTTTAACAGGTAGTATTTATCGTGTCGTCAGTTGCCGGAAACGCTTCCTTTGAGTGGTTGTCTCAAAGAATATTCAGAGCAACATTTCGTCAAGCCAGCTGAATGAGTTAATCAAGGACGTTGATCTTGGGTCGTCTAACTACTACATACGTTATTGGCATCGCCCTTCCCCAATCGCCAATGAATAGGTTAAGGATGCTGATTTATCATTAGCGTTCCACAAGAACTTCAAGAGTTAATTAAGACATACCGAGACAGTCAGCTATTCTTCTTCTTATAAGGAGGGTTAGCATACAGCCTAACAGTATTTGGTCAATACTTCACCATCTTCTTAACTAACTCAGTACATCAGGGAAATCGATCGCGGTAAGATGCCTGACCAACTGTATAGTTAGTTTTCTATAGTGTAACGAAGCGAGCGATCCTACAGTGTGCTAAGATCTAGATATGCGCTACATCGGACGAGAAAACTATCGGATCGCTGGTATTACGCGACGTGGCGAACATACGAAATGCATCATTATGGCAAGACTCTGAAGTCCTTGAGGAAATCTAGAAACGGTGCAAGGAATATTGTCTTCGCGGAGTGACTGAGAATAAGAAAGGTGTGCTGTTTTGAGCTACTTGTTGGTTGGCTTGTAGGGCTATATAGGATTACTTAGGAAAGGAAAAGATATTGACTTGGGTTCTGGTTTGGGGTTTCGTGAAGTGTTTTGAATGGAGAATTTAAGCAACGATTTGTCACCAGTTAAGTGGTACATGTACATGTACATGTACATGTAGGTCGGCTGTATGATAACTGAGAATTTATATTTGTATACGTATAAAGGTTTCAAGTTTTTGTCATTATACTAAATAAAAGGACCCTGTGCCCTTAAAAGGCCTATTCGAACGTACAAGATGAAGTGAAAGCCCCCCCCCCCCCTATAAAATTCGAACTAAACTGATTTACCGTCAGCATGGTCCCTTCAACACAGCCTTCCTCAATCGATAGACCAGCGATCACTGATCAATCCCAAAGTGCAATAAATGGATGACGCTTGACGAATCATGGCCGCTTTTGACAGTGACTGGTTGGGACGAATGGTCAATACGTATCATCAGGTGTAGATCTGTATACATTGTAGGGCTGATTATGATGGGTAACCAGAGATTGACGGGGTTAGCATGACAGTGATGCAGTGGTCCAGAAAGCCGATGAGAAGGCGAGAAATTTACATTTCTATAGAAAATATCATAAGTATCTGGCCGTAGGCTGAAGGAGACTGATCTAGAATGTTCTGACATCGAGTAGAAGCCGGCAAAGCCGGACTTCCTTCTCGATTGCCGTATACAAATTATATTGATCGTTCGCCCCAAAGCATTTGTAGATGTTCTGAAAACGTTGCTGGAACTGCGTCTATGGACACATTAGTGACTTTTCGCAACGGCTTGGTTTTAACGTACGACAACGTTTGGCAGGTATTTTTCCATTGTTAAAGGTAACTCGAACAATAGGTGAATGTCGTACGCCTATTAACTGTGCCTTTGCAAAAACTCACTATTGATGACTAGACGTGCATTCAATTGGTATAATGGGCGCCAAAATAAATTGAGACAACAGCTTTTGTTTGCCATCAAAAATGCGAACGCAGATTGGCCCACACCAACTACGATTTTGCTGATGGGGAACAAAGGTCTTCTACCATAAAGGAATCAACCATAAAGGTTCAACTGCGAACGAAATGAACTCACTGAGGGATACACTTCATGTGTTGCCACCAGATGTCTCTCACTGCCTGAATTTTGGCTTTACGTAATAGGCACGAGCTTCAACCTTTTTTGTGGTGAAGAGGTACATGAACCTGTCAACTTGATGCTTTGAATTCCATTTCTGAGGATAACAGAGCGATTTTCAGGACAATTTGTGCCCCATGTGCAAATTTACGTCAGCCTATTCAAATGTACACAGATGACCCTGCGCTCACATCGTTCGTGGGGTTCTCATTAATTCAGTCCTTTTGTATCATAAGATCAACTAGTCGGAATTCAACAAAATTTGCAGTGAACGTGCAGAAGGGTCTTGCCTATCATATGGAATAGTCAAAATGCAAATCTGTTGAGGTTTAAAGGGATATTGTCCATATTTATAAAATGCTAAATTTGTAAGTTGAACCTTTATGGTTGATTCCTTTATGCTTCTACGTAGAGGAGGGTAAGACTAACATAATGACATTTGATGTTCAAATGTCCTTTTACAGCAACCCCGTCATATAAGGTACAGTGCCACTGACCTGAAACTGCCCCAGCGCTGTGAACAAAACACAGGCAAACTGGTAAATAGGTAAACACGGAGCGTTTTTTTTCGACTGAGTCGGTTGACATGGCAGTAATTTACTGCACTTTTGATTCTTTACCTCGATTAGTCGGTAAAAAGAGATGCGTTTAGCGGATGTGCACTAAAGAGGGAACCGGCCATTTCACTCGGTAATCTATCGAGTATTGAATTATCAAAGTCCGGTTGAACACAGTAAGTTCGAATAGACACATTAGTGCAACTCGGTTTCAAATCAATTTCTGTCATATGCGGGTACATCATCTAAAAGGCGGCAGATTTGCTGAAGTTGAGTTGTAATGAGACAATCAATCATAATGTCCGCAGCCATGGATTACTGTAAACTCGGGTAAAAGCAATTGCAAATTTCTACACATCAGCACGCGCGAGTTTGCGGAATCTGCCATGACCAATGATACCACCATCTAGAGAGCTCAGCAGGCTCGTAAACCCCAGTTTACTGGAATGGGAATCACTCCTGAATCAAGGGCTGCATCTAAATTTGCCGGTGGTGGGGAGTTCTTCCTGATGTTCCAAAAAATAGACGACATGCTCCGATCGCAGAGTCAAACACCGATCATAGCCAAGGCACGAACTCCCCTCCGCCCCCCCCCNTATAGACATCGTGCGAAAGTCGGCCATGACAGGTCAGAAGGCCGGTAAACAAACCTGGGCCTAGTGCATTTACAGACGGTAAGCACAGGAGCGAACTGTAAATGCACTAGGCCAAGGTTTGTTTACCCCTTCTGACCTGTCATGGCCGACTTTCGCACGATGTCTATTAAAGTAGGGCCTACTTGCAGCCTAATGACCGCAATGCCACTACAAAAACGTATTCTAATTGCTTTCACCAAGTTCACTGCCGATTTTTCTTCAGCAAGCTGACTTGATTTTGATACCTCGGGGGGTTGCCCGTCAAGCACAGATCAACTGAACTCGCAACAAACCCATCTCTGCAGGATCACCAGCCAAATTGTGGAATGGGCAGGTGAATCAGGTACGCCTATCGCCGATGCACAGAATAGAAATTTCTTCGTCCAAGGCAAAAACTCACCTGAACCAGGAGCAAAACATACGGAAATCGTCATTTTCTCCCATACGATTTGTCCCATCCGGACGATCAACAAGTGGCTTGATCAACGAGAACTTGACGCAGGGCCAACATGAAGGCCCACCGTCTGCAGGCCAAGTGTACACGTGTACAGGTACGTGTTGGCCCTTCCGCTCTCGCGGTGTGAATTATGCATGAATGAATGAGCGGTAGCCCACATCAAACTCTTTTTTATATGTGAGGCAACATTGCATCAAAGGAAAAAGGACAACTTCCAGGAATTTCCATTCATAATTTCGACAGGCCCGTCTTTCGTTTCCGAGCTTGGTTGCGCCATATTGACGAACCCGAGAAAACATAGGCCTACGGTCGTATCAGAGTACGCCTAGTTATCTATACCAACTGCTAACAATGAAACAGCTACTAACATTGTCTATGCCTGGCTTACCAACGAATAGGCCTTGTCTGATTTTGATTCAGGTGACTTCGTTGCACGAAAATAAATCGTCAATGAATGTTTGGGATTAATGCTCAGGGACCTTATTCACAAAGCCCTCGTAACTTTAACGACACGCAAATCCTTTTCAGGCTGATAGTGAACAATAGGCTTCCCGCAAATGGACAATAGTTTACGCACTCCCGTAAGTTAAGAGAGCTTCGTGAACAAGGTCCTGGACGTTTTTTGTAAGTGAAAATAGAACATGGGCCTATGATATCCGTCCTGATTGATATCCCTCCTGGTTTTATTTCAAATGGTGGGGAGATTGATCAGCACACTTGAGATGTGCTTCATTGTTGAAAACGTGTGAAAAGAGCGCAGACTTCCATATGATAGACCCATGTTACACAGGATTATCTTTCCTCATCAAAATCGATGGATTTTGATAAGTTACATTTTATCAATTTTTGGACACCTCGAAAACACGAAGATGAAATCAACTTGAAATATACATTACAGTGTGGCAGTGAAATAATATGGACATTTGCCACATAAGTGTTCTCCCATGTCAATTTCCAAGGCAACATCTCCAAATGAAGATTCATTCATTCATGAATAATTCATTTATTGGTTTATAAACTCTAAAACGGATGGAATCCAGTTCATGGGTCGTCATGATTTGGTTATGAGAAGACACTGAATTATCTCATAATTCTATGTACAGTTTGCGAGTGCTCTCAATGTGATTCCAAGGTAAACGTGTCAATAATGTATATGCACACATAAGGTTTTCAATCGGTGGCCATCGGCGCCCTCTCTGTATTGCCGACTGAACGGTACGCAAGGTGGCGTCCCATCACGGAAGGTTTGGAGAACGTACGGGCTTGCGCACATGCACGTACGGTGGGTAAGTTTAAACTACGTGGCTATCGGCGCCCTCTCTGTACTGCTGACTGAAACGTTACGCGGGAAGGGGGCGTTCCATCAAGCGGAACGTTCCGATTGAAGAATGTACGGGCTTGCACACATGCATGCACAGTAGTTATATGGCCATCGGCGCCCTCTCTGTACCGCTGACTGAACAGTTGCGTAATGTGGAGTCTCCAAAGGAAGTTTTAATCAAACGAGGTCCTGCAATATGCTTCTTCCCAAATGAAATGGTCCATGGACCATGTGCTCACTGGGTTGGACATAATAGTCTAATGACAGAGGGAGGTACATATCAGTTATGAGCAATCTGAACTGGTACGTTAGTTATTAAGGACCACTGACCTTGCTTCACAAAAATGGCTCTGGAGATAAAACTACTGGACCGAATCGAGATATCTTGGTCCCATTTTTCTTCTAGAAAGATTCTCTATCCATTCATACCAGTGGTTTGGGACTGAGGGTGATGGAAGTATGCTTGTCCGTTTTTTTTGGACCACCCTGTATATGCACACATAAGGTTTTCAATCGGTGGCCATCGGCGCCCTCTCTGTATTGCCGACCGAACGGTACGCAAGGTGGCGTCCCATCACAGAAGGTTTGGAGAGCGTACGGGCTTGCGCACATGCACGTACGGTGGGTAGGTTTAAACTACGTGGCTATCGGCGCCCTCTCTGTACTGCTGACTGAAACGTTACGCGGGAAGGGGGCGTCCCATCAAGCGGAACGTTCCGATTGAAGAATGTACGGGCTTGCACACATGCATGCACAGTAGTTATATGGCCATCGGCGCCCTCTCTGTACCGCTGACTGAACAGTTGCGTAATGTGGAGTCTCCAAAGGAAGTTTTAATCAAACGAGGTCCTGCAATATGCTTCTTCCCAAAAAAGAGGCCGGTGGCCTTCTCTACAATCATATGGAGCCCTAAACGGCGGTGAAAGAATCAACGTTTACGAGGCCAAGTCAAGGAGAGGGAAGAGGGACATTTTGACGTGTCAAACAAAAACAAATCCAAAGATTGTTTGCAAAATAACCAATATCATTTATTTTTACAAACATGCAACAATTTAACGTATTGAAATAACATTAACAGTGGATAGAGCGGTTGTTTCTTTCATTTTCAGGAACATGTACAACCGTCGAAGGTCAGTAGCCGAGTATTTCGATAAATGGCCGAAAGTTAAACGTTCTCATCTAATCGGAGATTGATTATTTTCAAAGAGGTGTTCACATGCAGAATCGCTTAAGGCAAATGATACTTCGACACAAATTTCACGGGCAAAACGACTGAATCACTGTTGTTGATGCTGACATTCTTCGATTCTTGTTGACGTGAATAGTGGATGTTCATACCCGCTTTATACACTGTAGATTGTGCCAAAAAGACCAAGTCGTTCTTTTATCAGCAATCTGTACCCTTTATTTGCTCAAACACGTCATTGTTTGCAAGCACGTTGTACGCCTTCAAAATATCAAATATCAATTATTAAGATGGCCGTTGTCTTCAGGCGTGTACTACATGTATTTGCCACAACAGTATAAGATTCCGACAACGCCATAATCACGTTTCAGCCAACGGCGTCACTTTCGAACAATATCTTACGGAAAATGCATGGTGATTTGATATTGCACAATAGATTTTAATCCTCCTGACCTTGGATTTCATCATCTTTTTATATACACTATATAATATGTACATTCTATTTACTCTTTTATGTAAACATATTTCATGTCGGAAGAAAGGATTACCCAAGACTCATTTGCCGTACTTAGTTCAGCATCATAACCATGTCTTTCTTCAGCACGAAGGTAGGGTGTTGGCCTAAAGCAAGGCAGGATAAAGAACTGGTCAAGGCCGAGCGCTGACTTCAGTGTGTCAGCCTTCAATGTGTAATTCTCATAAACTGACCTTAGAAAAGGAGACGTGAGTATAACGGAAGGTGTACGGTACTGCCCTGGTGACCGGCCCAAGAACTTGAGTCTGGCCACATCTAGTTCACATTACTGTTACTCAACATTAGAACTCTCTCATTCTTTGGACAAATTAACCGAAAAGGCCAACACAAAAACTGGCCTTAACTGTGTTTTGTTTGAAGACCATCACGTCGGCTGATATGGGGTGTTCATTTGAGTAACTGCTGAAGTTGAACCGGGATCATATGACACAGATCCGGAGTAGGAGACTAGTTCCCCTCCCAAAACATTTCAGAATCAGTCTAGAGATAAAATTCACAGGCTTTAGCCTTTGTACCTCGATACGTTGCTTAGGGTTTACGAATCGTTGTATCAACAACAACTAGGCTTACAATAAGACAGAGACGACGGCACGCGAAGACATCAGCACAAAGTAATAAAGTTTAGAAAACCAACGCAAGACAACGATGATAACCTTATACAATGTATATAGTTTCATTGGTCCCAAAATTCTGTGCCCAATGCTGCTTCACAGTAGTGGCAAGATTATCTCAACGTGATATCCACTTACGGGGTTCGTGTCACCCGATGTCGGCAAAGGGCATTAGTCTATTTTGCCCTCAAAGAAGGTAATCTTGATCATTTAGCAATGGGCATCAGTATTTGCCTTGATTGATTGATGATGATGATGAAGACGTTAAAAAGAGGACAATGGCCTATAGTTTTGGCAGGCTGCATCCTGCTAAATGATTGGTGTCAACAAAATTTTTGTCATCAATTATATATGAAAGATTTATGCTTTTTCATTATCGACGATATTTAAATGACTTTAATTTGAAAATTTAATTGTTTATTTTAATCCAAAGGTAAATGCCTCGGATCACTCTATAATAAATATGAATTTTAATGTAAGGATATACAGGTATACTAGTATACGGTAGACACACAGACTGATATAATATTGATATATTAATTTCATAGAAATGAGTCACATGTGGCCCAATGTGGAATAGCCAGTCAGTACGCCTACGTCTTTTACTAGGGTATAGTACTCCGCTTTTTAGGAACATACATGTAGCAGTGAAGGCTTATTATTGCACTGATAGCTGTATTGCACAAATCAACTGAAAAACAGTGTTGTATCATTGGTCTTGGAAATGCGTGATGCGCGTGCGGCAGAGAAAAAGAGGAGACTGAAGGAAACTCTTTTATGTAAACATAGGTATATTTCATGTCGGAAGAAAGGATTACTCAAGACTCATTTGCCGTACTTAGTTCAGCATCATAACCATGTATTTCTTCAGCACGAAGGTAGGGTGTTGGCCTAAAGCAAGGCAGGATAAAGAACTGGTCAAGGCCGAGCGCTGACTTCAGTGTGTCAGCCTTTAATGTGTAATTCTCATAAACTGACCTTAGAAAAGGAGACTTGAGTATAACGGAAGGTGTACGGTACTGCCCTGGTGACCGGCCCAAGAACTTGAGTCTGGCCACATCTAGTTCACATTACTGTTACTCGACATTAGAACTCTCTCATTCTTTGGACAAATTAACCGAAAAGGCCAACACAAAAACTGGCCTTAACAGTGTTTTGTTTGAAGACCATTACGTCGGCTGATATAGGGTGTTCATTTGAGTAACTGCACTGAGAAGTTGAACCGGGATCATAGGCCTATGACACAGAGCCAGAGTAGGAGACTAGTTCCCCTCCCAAAACATTTCAGAATCAGTCTGAAGATAAAATTCACAGGCTTTGTACCTCGATACGTTGCTTAGGGTTCACGAATCGTTGTATCAACAACAACTAGGCTTACAATAAGACAGAGACGACGGCACGCGAAGACATCAGCACAAAGTAATAAAGTTTAGAAAACCAACGCAAGACAACGATGATTAACCTTATACAATGTATATAGTTTCATTGGTCCCAAAATTCTGTGCCCAATGCTGCTTCACAGTACAGTGGCAAGATTATCTCAACGTTATATCCACTTTATTACGGGGTTCGCGTCACCCGATGTCGGCAAAGGGCTCAGTGCATTTTGCCCTCAAAGAAGGTACATTTGTAATCTTGATCATTTAGCAATGGGCATCAGTATTTGCCTTGATTGATTGATGATGATGAAGAAGACGTTAAAAAGAGGACAATGGCCTATAGTTTTGGCAGGCTGCATCCTGCTAAATGATTGGTATCAACAAAATTTTTGTCATCAATTATATATGAAAGATTTATGCTTTTTCATTATCGACGATATTTAAATGACTTTAATTTGAAAATTTAATTGTTTATTTTCATCCAAAGGTAAATGCCTCGGATCACTCTCTAATAAATATGAATTTTAATGTAAGGATATACAGGTATACTAGTATACGGTAGACACACAGACTGATATAATATTGATATATTAATTTCATAGAAATGAGTCACATGTGGCCCAATGTGGAATAGCCAGTCAGTACGCCTACGTCTTTTACTAGGGTACAGTACTCCGCTTTTTAGGAACATACATGTAGCAGTGAAGGCTTAGTATTGCACTGATAGCTGTATTGCACAAATCAACTGAAAAACAGTGTTGTATCATTGGTCTTGGAAATGCGTGATGCGCGTGCGGCAGAGAAAAAGAGGAGACTGAAGGATTCGCAGGGGCATCTTACCATGTCTAATTGTACGGTAGGTTTCACACAGTATTCTCACAGTAGTCTCACCAGTAGAGAAAGTACTGAAGACAATAAATTTTGTATGCATTTTGTATGCCGAGTGTATGAGTATTCCCGGGCTATATTAATGATGATACGTTTATATAGTACACATCTCACAATCACGATATCGAGACTCCTAAATTACATGAAACTTTCGTCTAATTATATCATATGTTGTCGAAAACGGTAGAACTGTTCTGTGGACACTGCCACCTTGCTATGTATATAAATGTACATTTTGCTAAATATTAAAGAAAATGCTGCCGATTAGCCACAAGCTAAGCTTGTTTGTACATAGAAATTCAATGATTTAATCCATGTTCTTTGCAATTGGCAACACTATGTGCGTCCGACCCCAAAACAAACTGGCCAAATACGAATCATCACAAACGATTACGGTACAAATGAAAATGTATTAACAAAATGAGTTTTTCCTGGCGTAGGCTTGTTCGCCTGGAACACTCCTAGAGATCTACGTATGTGTCGTTCTACGGCATGAACCATTCCAAAGCCAGGTTACTGACAAAAGCAGCTGCCGCCTCATGTCGAAAACAGATGTCCCCACTGAAGCCAGAAGAGGATGCTGCGCCGACTGAGAGTCGGGATGAGCGTTACTTATTGTGATGTCAATGTTGCCATCTATAATTCCTGTGTAGAACGTAATGCAGAAAATATACAAAGCAGAAAGAACCTCAATCTCAAGCAGTTAAATAGCACCAAACTGCCATTTTTTGTAAGAACTACGAAACTCAAAAATTACTCACGACAAGTAGATTGACCAATATTATTACAAATTTAGACTGACAACCTTCATGAAGTTGAGTCACCCACTTTTCGTGTAAGATTTTGAAGAGGAAGTGTCGATGACTGAGTTCGTCCGACGTATATATTGTACTTAACAGAATATAACAGATGTGCCGATTTGCGCCATACATGTATACACGCAGTTGTAACTACCTGCAGTTGCAGCCTGTACGCGATTGGAACATTTCAGTTCGCATTTACAAGTTGGAATAGTTTCGAAGTCGGTATTTGACCCATTGGGATATCATACGAAATGAAATAACTTTCTCAGTGTCATTGGAAACTGCTACGTCTTGCTTATAAATACTAGTATGTAGTGCATTAAAGGAATTGTGAGTAAATAAAGTGACTAGAATATACTTGGTTAAACTTGGTTAGATATAATCCCTCTTCAAGTTTGGTTGTATTATCATAATTTACGCTACCGGTTGAATCACCAGAAACGCAGCAGGCCGTTTTTATATGGAAGGGTCGCTCCGTTAATCAATGTTGTTTGGTATCGACAATGAATTGCGATGGATCTTGACCGAGACGTCACAACGCCTGTTGTCAGCAACAGCGACCATTCCAAAGAAAAGTTAACACATTACTTGAATACTGCATGAGTATATATAAACTCCCTTCGCAGTTGTGAGTCGCGCCCCCTTCGGTTTACTCGCTCTCCACAACTGCTTTACTTCATGGAAGTCGCCGCGTTTGGTCAACAGATGGCGTCACGGCCTGGCGCGAGTTTTACAGCCTATCAGCACGCTGCTTTCAGAACTCTTTGGCCCGTTGGCAAGGGGTGTTCTTGTGCTACCATGGCTACGAACCGCTCGGCCAATGAAAAAGTGTCTCAGGCCAGCTTGGCTACCGGTTGCTCGGTGCTCTCATTGGTCGACTCTCTCAGCGCCATCTGTTGACCAAACGAGGCGAATTTTACGAAGTTAAGTTGTGGAGAGCGGGTAAACCGAAGGGGGCGCGCAACTGCGTAGGGAGTTCAGAGTATATACTGCGAAATATCAAACGCTAGTAGAAGTTGCATATCAACTCTCAAATTTTGATTCCTAGGAAACATAACGTACCATCATAAAGCTAAAATTTCCAATAACAAAATGTTATACAAGTAAATAATTATAAAGGTGAAAAAACGTAATTTCAATTCAGTCTTGTCCAACGATAAAGATTTTCAAATGAATGAAGTCAGATTAATCTTAGGTACTTATCAATGCAAATTCCCAAGCAGTTTTGTCTCCTCCAACATGTAACTATCAGCACATTATACCATCGAGGTATATTATTTTATACCTCCATGATTATACAGAACCAAACCAAACCTTTTCCATCAGAGAAAAGAAGGTAATCCGTACTTCATATACCCAAATGTTGGAAAGATTCATCACTTCCCCGACATCAACGGTGTGAGGTCACTCAGTCATCTAATCTATTCAAATTGGTCAGCGTTAGATGGCCCACACAGCCGAGCCCGTGGGAACGCCACTTTTAAGCAGTTTTCGCTTCTCTCAAGCCATTAACTGTTCTGTTACTACAACTTAGAGCCAGTATTTTACCTGACTATAACATACTGTCTGATAAGAAGCTAAGACGGAAAGAACGTTCCAGAATGGCAAAGCCTTCTGGAACCAAACAAATATGTGGTGTGCATTTTATTTTGAAACATAGTCATATAAATGTTTGATTTTTCCAAGCAAGGAATACACCCTGTTTAAATGCCCAACATAAATAAAGCTTTCATATGAAACACTTGTTCTTGATGAACTGCAGCAGATAGCTGTCACTTGGCACATTTTGAATAAAACGTAAAGCAAATTTCCTTAATGCAAGATTTCGACGCGGCTCACAATCTCTGGAGTCCTTCCGGTCTTGCCCTATTCTCCTGCTGGGAGTTTCCGGGTCGGCTTCGTGTGAACTGGGGGTATACACGTCTCCCGACACATGTTGAACTCCACGGTAAGAGAGAATGTCTTGTGCCCCACACACGCGTTTAGTTCCGCTTTTGTCGCTGGTGGCTTCAACGACCACAGAAACCCGTATCCCATTCAACACAATAGTTAAGAATCTACATGTAGATACTGACCACTAATCCGACGTCAAGATTCGGTAGTAAATCCAAAATTGAACAGTAACATATCACAAAACTGATACAACCGTGGGCTCGACGACGATGCTTCGCACAGACCATGACATCCGAAGTGAAACTTGGAACACCAGTTAATGTATCCACGGCCTAACTGGGTTGAACCTGAAGTACTGTACGTAGAATCTATACAGTGGTGTACTTAAACTGCTCGTAAGGTCGAGTATCGTTGTTGTGCAGAGACCGTTAGAGATAATTTTGATCACACCACATCCGAGAACATACCCTGACTCAGCCCATTCAATCCCATCAATCCAAGACAAGGCTTCGCTTCGAGATAACCAGAAGGTTTAGCTTCTAAATATCCAGAAGTGTGACTGCTGGACAACAGTCCCAGGTCGCCTTCAGGAAGAGTCAAAACCTCAACACTATCTGTTAGAGGCGTCGTCTCAATGTCCCTGTCAGCGAACGGTATCAGTTCAAGGTTGTCCACTGTTAAACATCCCGGTTGAGCCAGATCACTGGAATTCGATGCGGGGTGGATTGGTACGTCGATGTTGTCTAGCTGTAGATAATTCAGCTCTCTACCGAGGAGAAGTTCCAGGCTTTCTCTCAGTGCGGTGAAGGTTGGTCGATCCGCGGGATCTTCGGCCCAACATCTATGCATGATGTCATACCTACAAAAGTCGCAAAATATAATCAGATTATTTCTCACGTAACAATAATCAAGTTTCTTTACTGACAAAAGAACACCACGACACCTGCTTAATCTTATTAATGTATGGCGTTTACTTAATGGTAATGTGTTGTCTTTTCAACCAATCAGGTTCATGATTTGTGTTGTACATGCTCTACATGACAGGCCAGTTTTTCAGGCCAGGCATGGGGAAGCCAGTGCTCTGTCACTTGGATACCGCTTTATGCACGAAAAGAACCATCTCGATGCATATTCATTAGATGTTTGCGCCAAGTACTGTAGGTTACGTACACTTCTGTGGAGCAGTTACTCGGGCTTTCCATCCGGTAGCCATTGCACAACACTACGTAGAGATCGGCCAAGGCAATACTGGGGTAAGGGGAACCACCTGAAAGTGAACGAAAGGCGAAAAATTAGGCGTCCGAAAAGCCGTACGAATCAAGCAAGGTTTACATATTATAGTCGTGACAGATATCTTTAAAAAGGGGACAATGAAACCTTACCCATCGTAACGATTTCCCACAATAAAATGCCGAAACTCCAAACATCAGACTGTATGGTGAAGATTCTATCCCGAAGCGACTCTAGCGCCATCCACTTGAGCGGAAGCTTGCCGCTTGTTATTTTGTGGTACTCGCATGTACCGTAGACATCCCTTGACAAGCCGAAATCGCACAACTTTACCAGCTTGTCGCTGCCGACTAATACATTTCTTGCTGCCAAATCTCTGTGCACGAATTGCTTATCGGCGATGTATTCCTAAGATAGAAGAAATTAATTTAACTGTTTGATAGTGAATCGGTTGGTCTAACCGTGAAATACGTCTGGAACATTACGACATGATCATATCAACATTGGAAAGCGGTTGAATTTCACAGTTACATGTAGGCCTACTGGATGATTGAAGCACTGTGACTGCCAAATCATAATGCAAACATTAGTGCTGTCATGCAACTTCGTTGTGAGTTCTAATTTGTTACGCGCAGTGGCGCTGCGACGAGGAGTCTGCGTTACAAGATACTGAAGTCGTACCGTCACGAAATGACCAACGAAGAAGATAACTTCGAAGAGGAGGTGCATGTTAGCTATCTGTGGGCATATATTCCAAAAATGGTAGCCGTTCCTGCATATTTATTAATGTGATTCTGGTGTGGTTACAAAGCTTGACACACCAGGCTGAGTTGTAGCTATTTTCTTTCACGGTCCAGGTACATGTACATGTAACATTGTCAAAACCAAGTACATGTATGCAGCCTTTGTTTGTGATCTGTATCCTCAAGCGTAGAAAAACGTTTCAGTGTACAGCAGGAGTGTATAAAATGCATTACAGAGCGCTTTCTGCTCTACGAGACACTACAACAGTAATACTGCTGACGGAAGATGGCATCAATTATCTTACCATTGCCAGTGCCACTTGTCTTGCAAATGACAGCATGTCTGATGGTGTAATATTCCATGTGATATCCGAACCACTCTCTGTCAGCTCTCTGTATTGCAGTTCCTGTATGCCTTCAGCATTCTGGTGGATGTAACCCTCCAATCGACATTTTCTGCGAAAAGAAGACGTTGTCAACTTTCGGTGCTTGGTGTATGACTGAGTTGAAACAGTGGGTGGCTGACAGGTTAGAACAGGTTGGCAGAAACACGTATACCGTTGTCGCAGAATTTTAATGCCTCATAGTGACTTCGGCAATGTACCCGCCCGCCCACATCAAAGCACACAAACAAGTAATGCATACTTGCAAATGAACGATGTCGTGAATATAGTACCTATCGGTTCAACCATACTCTCATAGATAACGGAACTGGTCGACAGTCCCCTTCACCAGGTGAAACTGACACAAATGAGTCACGATCCGTCAGAGAAGTTGACAGATAATCGTTTGACTTACCTTAGGAAATTCTGCAGGTTTCCGTGTGGCATGTACTCCAGCACTAAGGCGAGAGGTTCGGCAATCGTACACGCACCAATTAGAGATACAATGTGCTGATGAACACCTAGCTTTTTCATCAGCGTTATTTCTGCGATGAAGTCCTCTCTGTAGGACAAGGGGGCGTTGTCTGAAAGTAAAATGGAACATCAAAGCATTCTAATCACTTTCAAACAGTTTATTGTCATCCACGTCATCCACTGCATGCATCTCACATCAACACAAATGATTACCTTCGGCTATCAGATCGAATAGTCAAACTGAAAGTTGAGGCATTCTTGCCTTTGCTCATCGACAACTTCCACCATCAAACGCAACCAGGTAAACAAAGACACCAGACATCAAAGTGACTGTTCAAACAATGATATCAACACAAAGTTTCATTGTCTTTCAACAGGAACAGATTTAAAACTGTCATTGCAATTTTTGGAACATTCTCACGCCAATGTAGTATCGAGGACCATCTCTTGGCGAGTTGTAAACCGATCAATTTAAGTCCTCCCCCCGATTTTTTTTCGCCAGATGCTTTAGCCTCTAATCCTTCGGCGCCGAAGCGCGAGGAAGCCACACAAACGTCTTGGAACTAAACGTCTTATTCTAGCTAACACCGCATGTAACATTTCTTTCGCCACTGCGTTAGAATCGCACGAAAATCCGCTTAACTCTCGCATTACATGGCTTCTTTTATGCGCTGATAATTGTCAATTAAGAAATCAAGGCAATGACACTTATGAGACTTCCTCGTAAACATTCCTCACGGGTGAGATGGTTGAGAGAATACCACAACCTCGTCACTAGGTGATGTCATTGCCACTTTCTCACATGGCAGTATTGCTCAAAATCTTAGTCGGTACATGATTGCAGTATGGTTATTGTATATACATGTATACTTCGTTACCGGTTGTGTAACATGGGTTTGTAATAAGCAAGCCTTTAGCCTTCCTAATCCATACCTGAAGTTGTGTGACCGTATTTGTTTCAACTGACTGATGGCAAATTATAATTCCCTCGACCCATTGTAGATGACCGATATTGTCGATTTCATGTCATTTACCCGATCAATAGTGAGTTTGCCTAACTGCCTGGTTAGGCCAACGACTACACTTATCTATTGTTTGGATATACTCAGACAATAGAAAATCGTTAATTAAATTTAATCCTTGGTCTATTCGGGCGATTGCGAAAACTCTCTATCAACACACCTCAATGCATGCAATAACCTCTTGAAGCCTACCTTTCAACACCTTGATCGCCACCTTCTGCTCATCGTAGATGCCCGTCATAACTTTACCAAAGGCCCCCTGGCCTAAAACGCTGCCAAACTTGATGTCACAGTGATCGAGCTCCCACTCATCTCGGACTGTCAGGAGAGGATCCATCCGATCACGGTTCTTGTCTTCTGTAAGAATGCATCGTTAATGCACATGCACAGGCAGATTATAGGCCTAGTAACAATGGCTGATGATGGTGGCAACACCAAGGCCCGTATTTTAGAATGTTCCTCAACGTAAAGGAATTCCTCAAGGTTATTGTTCTCAACAGGAGAACAGTGCCTTGAGGAACTCCTTTACGATGAGGAGCATTCTAAAATACGGGCCAATGTCTGTTTATTTCGTCTAGAGCCCTATGACAACCGAAGGATCATCGTATCGGGGTCTAGATAGAGTATTAGGAAACTTTAGTGTGTGAAGTCATGTTATGTTACTTCAAATTGAAAGAAAACACTTTCGTTCATTCAAATGGCCAAATTCAAATGGCCTGGTCAAGAATGCTGAAATTTCTGGAAATCAAAAGTGACGATGGTTCAGAACCGACTGAGCGATTTTTTTCCTGAGTAGGATGGAAGAAATCGCTGACATTCATAACAAGATTATGACGGAACCATAAAGCTTTTATGATATGACAAAAATGCTTTAGGTTAAGTCAAAGTACAAGGGACTCTAAGACGCGGTCATATACTGACATCTCCGATAATTACCGGTAAGATTGACTTCATACAAGTTGCACAAGACAGGTTCATGCTCAAACTATAATATTCGACACGGAATATCATTATTTTCTCACGATACCCACCTCCAAAGGCCGACTTGTAACTGTTACAATTTGCCACCACCTTCTTCTCAATGGCAGTCCCAGAGCGGCACTTGCGCCAAAATATTATGCCACCTATTAACATGAAGATCCCCAAAGCTGAGACCACTGCTATTGCAATGACGTTTGTACTCGACGGTTCAACTTTTTCTGAAAAAAAAACCCAAATCATTTCAATGAAATTTGTATGTTTAATGCAATGAAATAAAGTTTTTATGTGCATGCATAGTACACATTCACACGTACGTACATGTACATGTAGGCCTACATGTACCTAATGTATAGGCCTACAGAATGCTCATCGCCTCGATGCACGACGACGGTAAGCATGTCAAACCTCGGTTCATTAAAAGAAATGATTCAGAGTGCCTTCCTTAATCAGAATCTCAGTCTATGACCATGGCCTCATCTTGTTCAAAAAGTTAGTGTATCCTTCAAGTCGATAGGAACAATATAACAGGATCACTTATATCATCATTCTGACAACTTTGTTGAAAATAGGCTTCGTTAACGCTGAAGGTGTTTTTACCATTTCATTCAGGGATTCTCACAACAATACTAATGCGGTTGCTTATATCTGACACCACCATGGTTGGCAAAGATGAACTTCTAGTGTACAATGAGTTGGAGGTTAGGCCTCAGATCTTGGAATCGGGATATTATTCAGGTTTGCTTCGGCAAGTCTTCCGTCAGCATCGGTCGTCAGTACAACAGAATATGACGACGTTTTGCATTTGTACGGAAAAGGCTCCAAATTTTGAGGCTTGTATTATAATGGAAGAGTCTTTCAAAGTACTGAGGTCAGTTCTGCCCATCGTGTGAAGTGCAGCATGCTGTCACTGGCGAAGTCAACTGCATCAATGTGCTTACCACTAAGGATGCAAAGACCACCAAACCTTAAACTACCAATTTAACACTAACGATAGATTAATAGTCAATTCTTCAATCCACAATTTTACTCACGTTGCTTCGCAGGATGCACGGTACCAAAAGAGGGCGCTGCAGCAATTCTCACGTCTCCATCAGTTGTATTGAGCCTCAACTTTTGACTGAAGAGATACCTCAGTCTACCGTCCCCAATGTCTATTTGCTCTGACGTTTTTGCCTGCAAGGGAAAGAAGTCATTTCAGGTTGACGACGCATTTCTATTTCATGGTCGATTTGTGTTGTGTCAACATGGCGGATGCATTGAAATATAACTTCAGAGTCGTGGCTCTTGTTTGTCCACAAAAGAGGCTACGGCATCAAGAAAGCTACGATGTAGCGTGTAGAAAGAAATGACACGATAAGTGGCTTAGTTAGAATGAGCGTATGGGCGTATAGTGGGGTCATTACCCGTAGTAGTGGAGACTAACCATTTCAACAATAATCATTTTCAGTAACATACAAAAAACATCGTTTTTAGAATTTTTCTATTGTTGAATTTCACACGTATACCTGGTTTTTCACGAAAGGATTCACAATGTAATCACGATATGATAGAGTGTCATTTTCGACCTCGTAACTCTTCATGAAATGACATTGGATGAAAAGAGATAATGGGTTTGTGTACCTTATGCTCTTATGAGCATAAGAAGAAGACAAGCTATAATGGTCAGAAAATTGGCATCATTTGATGCGAAATAGCNGAGCTGAAGTTTGAAGAGGAAGAAATGACAGGAAATGTCCTTGCACGTCGGAGTGATTCAAGCAAAGATAAATTCTCATTTGCTTACCTATAAATTCATAAAGAGATCATTATTACCAATCCTGCTTGTTTGTCCAAGCCCCTTTAGCGTCCTGAAATGCACAGCCTCATCCGAAAGAAATTACCGCCTGTACTTGTACAACGCAGTTGCAAATGAATTCAGTGGACGATGACGATATTTCCTCCAATCAAAAAATATTGTGCATTTTCTTCACTCCAGGTAAAAATAAACACCTTACCCTATGGAGGACCAGTTTCAAATATGTTTGCAACCATTGTAACAAGTATAGCGGTAATCATCTTCAGACGGAGACTGTCCATTACATTTTACCAGGTTAATCAAAAAATATTCCATGTATTCGGTCGCTTTTCATAAGTTCTGATATAGTGGAAGAGTTATCCACTGAGATGACAAGAATGATGTTTATCAGAAAAGTATGAAGATAACGACGATGATCTAATACAGCGAAATATTCTTTTGACAGACCCTGCACTGCCCTGCTGGCCTGAGCTCCTTTTTCCAACACCTTCCTCCTTTACCACCTGCTGACCTCTGACCTCTGACCTTTTGTCAGTTATCTCACCTTTCATGGTTTTAAGGAACATATTTCACCAAGCGAAGGAAAATATTTTACCAGCCAGGAAAACATTTTACCGTTCTAGGGAATATGTACCTACCATGCTTCTTACGTTTACGTTTACGTTTTTTTCTTTTCTTTTTTCGATTCCAACGGCCTATTTTAGAGGGGTAAAGGGTCAATATGGAAACTGGGGAACAGTTCATCAAGAGATGAACTGCAATGCGGTATGACATGTAATGTCCATTGAACTGTTGAAAGTGCAGAAGCAAGATAACTGGCTGAACAATGGATTTGCAGTGCACTTTCAAAGTTCTGTGTCAATGTATGGGAAAACTGATATAATGTGACGCCTTATGGATGGATGTTCATGTTGATGTGTCATGGATCAGTGTATATTGGGAAGGTTTTGCAGAAACTTCGTGTCCTGACCGATCAACTTTTGGTGTGGAAGTCCAATTTCATTCCTTCATCACCCTATCCCACTTTTTCTCATTCTTCACCATCACTGTAAAACCCGACCATTGTTTGTTGTATTCGTTGTAATGTGGTGAGGGCAGCAAAAAGTTTATGGAACCTTTGCCTAAACCTTTCCTTTAAGGAAAATAAAACATGTTACAAACAAAACAAAACTAAACTAATAGAAAAGTTAGACTCACTGTCAGCACTATCCTGCATGGTATAGCATCTGGTAAACGTCTCGTCCAGTAAGTGACACACGGGTGTGTATATATCCATATGATCAACCATTTCATATCCCGACTTCTCATCCGGTATGATGTCCAAAAAGTAATGGGAGTTGAACATGAGACCCTCCAGAGAGAAGATAATCTGAAAACAAGCAGTCATCACATAATGGTTGGAGCAATGATGCCACAATGGTGCCACAATATAATTTTGCAAAAAGCCCCTTAACTTCAATCCGAACGTCTATCCTTTTGTTCGGTGCTCTCTTCGTGGCATACCACAAAGAGATTGGCGTTCCCGAAACACCAACGCGAACGCCAATCAAAAGGAGATGAGTTCGCGATGGCGTTTCGGGTTCTTTGGGAAAACTCTCTTATCTCTTACTATACGGCCTAAACGGAAGCTTCGTTCCCAACGCTGAGGTACTGTAGATAGGTCAGCTCTACTCCATTTCAAAACGTGATGGTTCAACTACCTGTTGCTGATTCTTTTCCTTCTTCCAAACCAATACACTGTAGAAATCTGGTGGCTTGTCGCATTCAGGTAAAGGAAGATCTTTATAGGCCTTGCAGGACAGTAATCCCCAGGCGACAGTGAACATATCTGCCACTGCTGGCCATACCAGGATCATCCGGATCGTCCCGTTGTCGGTCGTCATTGTTTGTGTTAGGTTCAGTTTCAGAGGAGGAGGTTTGGTCAGGATGACTGGAACGTCGACAATGGTATGAGATTTGCTGTCGTTGGAAGGGGAGGTCTTGTTGTCAAACCTGTAGCCATCTGAAAATTTGAAGTTTCACTGCTTTTCAAGATAGATACAGAGATACACAGTACAGCTTTTTTACTTCATCACGCCCAAGTTTGTTAGACGGGAATTTATCATCCCACCGGAATACTGTGCACTCAGGACAATAGTTTTTCTTCTCTTTCCACAATATTGAAGAAATCGATTTCTGGATACAAAGCATCTGTCTTCATAAGGCTTGACACATGAATGACATTTCAACAGAGTTCTAATTTATCAACACTGTGATTAATGCCTCGACAATAACATTGTGTAAACTTTCTGCATCTGTTGGTAACGACACTTTTTCATAGATGTATTGATTAAAGTCGAACAAGTCAAATACCCATATTTGATGAACATACAAAGAGACTCTAGGGTCTGGTACAGTTTACACTGATCGACCTTGCAAGAGGTAGGCTAGGGATACACTTAACGCGATTTACCCATCGCGCGCGATTTTCGGACGAATCTCTTTTGTTTCGGAGGCATTGCGGCATGAAATAACAAAGAAACAACGCGCGCGATGGGTAAATCGCGTTCAGTGTATACCTAGCCGTAGGTTGACTTACAACAGTCATACATCCATTGTTTCACGCCACGTTTTTAAGTTAAAAACCGATTGTTTCAACCGTAAGGTTGCTATTAAGTCTCTTATTGTCTTGTCCATTGTAGTAAGATAAAATTAACCTTGCAATTTCATACACCTTTTGTCTTGCAGTCTATTGAATGAAGTCTAAGCTTTGTTTAATCATTCACTCAAAATATGTTCATTTCGTATAAGACGCTTTCCCTTCGTCATACTGACTAATACCACCAGTGGATTAGGATTATCTTTTGTGGACTTGGAACTCTTTTGTGTCTGTTAGAGCGGGCAGAGGTATAAAACAAGGGGCTGAACATGTACTGGAGCAGTGCAGATCTGGCGATCAAGACTGGCAGTCTGCACTCACGGAGGAGCTCTGTTGGCCTGAGGGCCGTTGTGATTCCTAGCATTGGTGCCGTGCGTGTCTTCGGAGACATGGCTTTGTTCCTGTCGTTGGTGCCACAGAGCACTCGTATGTTCGTCTGATCGTGGCGTTGGAGCCACTGAATTCTAAGGTAGAACCTTCCACGTTGTGTCTTCTGATGCGGCAACAATTGTGATTCCCAGTGACTGAAGTGACTCTCCATTTTGCGATTATTAACTAGCTTTCTTTCATTTTCAGATTTGTAAGATACATGATTGTATATACACATATTTTCATTGTAAATACCATTTTTTGCTTTATAATAAATTTCTTTCATTGTACACAGTCGTTGTTGTTGATTTGGCTGATCGGTCACAGCAAGGCGTTAAAACGTGGTGTGAAACACTAAAAGTGATAAGGCCTAGGGCCGGGTGGTTGTCTCGGCCTCAGAAGGAAAAAAATGATATGCCTACCTTTGGCCTCTTGCATATTAAGCGGTGCCTCTATTTTTGGTTTGAAGTTGGCTACAGCTATTTTGCCTTTCTCGGTGATGGCAAGAAGTTTAAATTCGTCTAGGTCAGGACCACGTGACCGAACGTTAAACGTTAATTCTGGAGTGATTGTTTGTGCAATTACCTGAAATGAATCATGTTGGTACGATGACTGTAAATCTCGAAAACACCTGAAAATTAATGGCGCTTGGATCAGTGGATGTCTTCCTTTGTTACTTAACCAAACCTAGGCTACGTGTTCGACATTGAAGTGCATTCTGTGGCAATTTCAGGCCAACATTGGTGTCAATCGATGTATCTAGAGTGAATCTGTGGATTGGTACCAATTTCAAAAAAGACCACGAAGATAGCTCATAATACAGTCCAGTCAAAATTGTGACTTTGTGTCGTTTCGGACTTAAAAAAACAACACCGTACAATCTCAATAACTTTTAATGAATTCGTTTAATCTCCACGAAATATTCTCCCGAGATGGCTGTAGAAAATAAATTCCCGCATTGAGTCAAGAATAAAAACCTTATCTTTAAAGCAGCGGCTTAATAAAAATCATTTCTTTAATTGCGTGAAAAGCTCTTAATTAAGCAATAAAACCTCAGTGGTTTCGTTTTTCCCTGTCACACCTGAATCAAATTAATTCTAAGCAGTCGTGGTTGGAGTCTTTTGCAAAGGAAAGTTGTTGTGGTTCAAATATTCACGTCATTTGGTACTGCATGATCGCTGCTCCTGGTCGACTGTGAGATTGTGTCATATCTTAGTTTATTGAAAGACCCACAGCGTCATGTTGTAAACAGTATCCCAGACCTCGCTTTGACTGTTGAGTCCATGTATTTTTTGTGTTGATTCATGAGTTGCACTGATGTTCGATGAATCTATGATGAAGCATTAGGCCTAACCATGAATGGTGATCTACAAGTATCAAAAGTTTCGTTTCATTTTCAGACGAAATGGACAAAATAGCAAATGTAACATACCACCCAAGGATACTGTCCAGAAGGGCGCGGCTTCCAATGGCGTTTCATTAACGAATATATGGTGTTGTTTTCGGCGACTTTTCCATCGTTGTAGACAGGCACCGTCCATGATATTGAATATCTTACTTTTCTACTTTTTCGCAAAATCTGAGGGACGATTTTCGGTGCGATGACAAATTTTGCGTTCATTGGATTCGTGGCGTCTGAGGCTGTTCCTTGGAATTTGCAGGCAAAGCGACAACCTTTTCCCTAAATAAAAAAATTAAGAGCATAGTATTAAAGAAAAAATACAGTAGTTTTTCATCCAAGACGTCTTGCACTGCACTGCACTGAAGTCATCAAGGAATCCCATTGTTTTGCATAAGAGACATGACTCTGTTGTCAGGTAGCTTTACTTGGAAATCATTCGTCACGTGTGACCACATCGTCACTATCAAAAAGTCTACAAATGGAGTGTTTATAAAGCTGTTATATTGGAGAAATGAATCATAAATTCCGAGTAAGAGGTGGTTTGTTTTAGTGTGGGTTTGTAACCAATGGGTTAAGCTAAAGGGTAGGTTTTTTATCGGATTTTTATTGCTCATTCTCCAAGTGAAATACTCTATTGGCCAATTGATTCTCTGTACAATTAATATGCAGGCATCAGCTAGTGGATAGAGAGAGAAAAACTTCGGTATCGATTCGAAATACGACTCCTCGAAACACATGTGAGGCCGAAGTGTTTTTTTTCATAGCGTTACTGAATCGTATGGCCTACAGGTAGTTCACGCTGACGTCATAGTTGTATACTTACACAGACCACGGGCATGGGACACATCTCCTTCCATACATTGTATTCTCTGTAGATGTAATAACATGTTTTCCAACACTACAACGAGAAAAACAGGCGAAACAATCATAAATCTGTATTTATTTGAAGTTTTTTTGACTATCGCTCAGGTCTTAATGCACTTTAAGCATACATTCTGTATTGAACTGACTTGCTTAATTCACCTTGGCATCAAGTTTTCGTTTCGTAATAATGTCGGGCCTCTGAAATCGTATGACAAAATCAACATATTCCTTTTGCCCCTCAACCTGCAAAATAACCTCTGCCCTCGCGGACGAGATTGCGCGAGCATCCCTGCAAAATTATCTCTCCACAACGTACAAGAAAGAAGAATACCTCAGTAATCTGCGAATAATCCCTTAATTATTCATCGGTTAGGCACATCTGTGCCACAAATTAATGCCTCATGATAAATCACGGAGGACAACAGATACAACTGCGCGGAATTTGTAGCTCTCTTGTCACCAATCTTCCGATGAAAACCTTGATTGTCCAAGGTAGAACAGCACACGAGATTGCATGAAATGCATCGTAGAAAAAACATCACACGAGGAGTTGATTTCTTCACGGATTTATCATTTAATACACAGAATTTCACCATTGGGACCTTCATTCCACTCTATGGCTTGTTTTTGCTGTGTAGATTAATCAATTTTACGCTGCTTTTCGAAAAAGCCATGTCTTTGCGCGGAAAAAAATGCAGGGTCATTAATTGTGGACCAAATCACTCCGGAAGGACATGAAAGGGCTTGATTAATCAACCCTGCTCTCCCTTACATAATACCATTCCAACGATGAAATCCATGCAAAATCGTAAACTTACTTTATCCTCGCCTCTAAGAGGTCAGTCATAAATGTCCAGTTGGTGACACTTACAAGGCAAGGCTAGGCATTGCCAGGTCATTGTGGGTACAATATTCCAACAGACTTCTTCGTTCTGATTGGTCGAACAAAGAACGAAGCTCCGGCGCCTATTACGGAATGGAACAAAGGCCTAGTCATGAGTACTCTGGACTGACCTCTTAGAGGCGAGGATAAAGTATTTTCAGACTCCGCTTGCTGAAATAAATTTAACTTTCCTTGAAAACTAAATGCACGATTTGTACAAATTATTTTTATATTTTGACGCCACAATCTTAAATTACACCTAACATCTCCGTGAATGTTCTTGTGTTCCATCGATGAAAGTCAGGAAGATGCGTCGTAGGACAAAGAGACAAAGGATGCGGCATCAGCGAAGCGCAGATGGCATAAACCACCATAATGTACTTCTGATATTATGTCATATTATCCTTTAGAATGTCAGCTAGATTGATCCAGCCTCATGACTCTCGTCGCATAGTCTATCAAATTTACCTCGACTCCCAGGGTGGGAATTCAACGAACAAATCACCATGGACTTGTCGCCTAAATTAAAGTTCGTACGAACCATGAAATCTCTTGAGTGCAGAAGTGTCATGAGGAGGTACGTAGTTTTCTAGGGTTCGATTCAATTCCAACTTTTATCGGCAGTAAAGGATGCACTCACTTTTGTGACTGCGTGCTATCCATCAAACGTTCGTGAGAATCGTCTACTGTTTTACATTTCACCCGACCAACACGGAACTTGCGGATTAGACGAATCATCGTTTTCTCCGAGTTGTACTCTGACATGTGCATGTACGTATACAATTTGTTGAAACCTACATGTAATGTCAGGAGAAGGGACTATTGGATATCAGGTTTCATAAAATTGACCCCATCCTTTGTAGAAGTCATTGTCGACGCTAATCACCCAGGCCATGAAGTACTGAAGCGATTTGTGGTGTTGAGTAAATGTTATCACCAGTTATGAATCGCCTGCAATATTGAATACCTCATATCTTGTACAGAATCTGGCATCTACGATCCTACGTGCAGGAATAAGCATGGGTCAGATTGCCATAATGATGTCAATGATTGTAAAATCGAACCTAAGAAAACATTTGACCAGAGGCCATTATCCTGGTATGAGACACTGGGAATATTAAGACACCCTTAGAATTTATTAGCCCTTTTGGTTTATGGTACGAAATCCACTTGAGGGTGAAGATAGGATTGTAGGCAGTCTCATAGTGGGCGTAGGGTAAATGAAATAACAGCCGTCTTGAGTATTCTTGTATTTGGTCAGTGAAATGACTTTAGTGGAGTACTCTCACCGACAGAACAAAGTACAAAATTGATGAAAATTAGGTAGGTTCTGTACTCTTGACTGCTTCGGTCACAGAACTGGAAAAAGTACACCACTTCGCATTGTTTGTACCTGAACGTTCACCAACAAGAGCAAAAAAGGCGCATCCCTGCCAAGTATTAAATGCTCAACGAACCGTGTAAGGTGTACGCAAAGTTTAAGGCCCCATTACGAAGCCCAGAAGGCTCATTCAATCTTCCGTCTTCAAAGCTTGAACCCAGATTTCAATCTTCAAGCTTGAACTCGGGGGGGAGGGGGACTTTAATTTTCAAGCTCGAAACGGACTTCAAGCTTGAATATTAAAATCTGGTTCAAGCCTGAAGATTGTTGACGATCAACACCACTAGTTCATTAGTCATCAACGAAGAACTCGAGGAAGTTTTTGGCAAATAAACTCTGAGTCCACATTCATGCATTTCAATTGTAATGTACATCTTTGCATTGTTCTTTAAACCTGAATATCATATCCGCCTGACTTATGAAAATCAAATGTTGACATTTCTGTATCAATAAGCCCTTTCAATATCACTGATTTCCGGAGCACCATCATGCCGCCTTCTTTTTATGCCTTTATCTCATTTATTTGAATTAAAATGGCAGTCATTCTTTCTTCACACCTTTGATAAGCATAAACATTAGCCATAAATCATGATGCTATCGACGCAATGCTAGCATTACAGCCACTTCCCAGGAAAATCCATATTTCAGAGCATTATGACTGCGATTAATAACACTTTGCCTTGTTACGGTCTTTTCATGTTTGACAGGGAAGAAGCGAGGGGAAGGGACGAGGGGAGAGGATGTGGTTAAATGGTGCTTGTCAAAGTCAGGAGTGTCTACATCGGAAGAGAGTCTATGGAACGTTTCCTTGGTGGACACCACTCTGGTCAGGAGGACATTTCTCTCGAAGACACCACAGTTTAATCCCAAGAATAAAACAAACAAAATAAAAGATTCTTTAAGGGCTGGAAAAGCTCATCCATTTTTGTCATCAAAACTTCCTCCATTTAGTCCGACAGGCTTCATCGGCATTTTGTAAGCACGCATTGAAAAATCACAGCAGAAAGCAGCAGGCAATAATTAAACATAAACGGTAACTTCCTTGGCTGGGAAGATAACGCGAGTAAGGCCGGTGCCCTTCCACTATCTCTCTTCATACCGGTGTTAGATGCAGTTATCGCTGTCGGCGGTGAGCGTTCGCGACTCCCTGGAGGCCGATCCAAGACGAAGCCATCACGACCACTGGTTCGGAACGGACGTCTTTTTCAATGGTAAGAATAGTGTTTGAAGCATCCCTGCGCATGCCATCATATTTTTCCCCGCGGTTGGCTCGCTGGGTCATCTATTTTCGCTGCTCATAAACTGTGGTATTTTCTAATAATTGTGCAGAGGGTCGTTATGGAATTTTTCTGCTCAAAGTCGACGGTTTTTTCTCACCATTCCCATCCATGTTTAAGTTAATTATTTTCTTCATAACACAAGGTTCTTATAAGAAACGTATCACGGAGAGGCTTCTATTCACAGCAAGTTATAAGGTGAGCTTGGAATAGAACTCCAAAGTAAGTTTGCTTAAAATTTCATCAGGCACATTCAAAGTACATAGCACCCTGAAAAGCTTGTCATCAGTTCAATAACTTGAACCATCAACACTCAAAATACATACGTATATTTGCGTCAGGTTCATCAGCCAATCGTCGTGAACTTCATCGCGAGTAGTGACAGAGGAATCTAGGGAAGAAGCGACGGGAGTGTCATATTCTTCGGTGAATCCTTATAACTCATGGCCATTGCCGACCGATAATCACTCGCATTACTAAAGTATCTGCCGTTTGAATGGTGAAAGCTCCACAGCTGGCAGGTTTCGATCAAGCTAGTAATAAGTATTTATACGCGGGTTTTTGCAACCTGGCCACTAGAAAAAAATTACTAAAATGAGGAATACTATTCCTGGTCTTTCTTTACGCAGTGAAGTGACATCTTACAATGTAGACATCAGTACGTTCCCAGGAAAAACCATGTGAAGAAGTTGCAAATATTCTTTACTTTTAAGTGCCTAGTTCTGGGCGATAACCAACTTGTGTTTAAGTTGACCAGGCACTGCATTTTACCCGGTTGAAAGAGAGAGTGATTTTTTCAAATGAAGCAACTATCGCTTGAGGTACGATTTAATCAAAGCGACAAGGCGCCGCAGCACCTGATTTGTGGTACATGTAATTGACATCGTAACAGTGATGCAGCCTCGCGTATTTCTCGAACTGAGGTCCGACCCGGGTGCGATAATTAGCTTCTAGTTATGCACAGATTTCCGGCACGTGGTAATTACTGGCGTGTAGGTCTTGTTCCTCGTGGAGTACCTCGCCTCGAGCACGTTGTTAACTTTGATGAAATTGTATTCATTCTTTATGCATACCTAAAGCTAGTGGTGAACGTTTCTAAATTTCAGGACGAACAGCCCGATGTTGAGTTTCTAAGCGATTCGAAAAAGTCATGAAAAAGGATTGCTGGATTTTCGGATGATGTGAAATATAGAGGTGTCGTCAAGCTGAACAGTTCAATTAAAAGATATATTGCAATGTAAAGTTTACTCACCGGTTTACATTCGCTCTCTTCGCATTTGTCATTATTCGGGGGATTCGACACATACTGAAAAATAGAGAAGACGTTGTTTTTATAGAGATACAAAAAACTTTATCATATATGTATAATTTATCCCATCGTATGGTTTATCATATGTATGTTACAGGTTTACCGATTCCTGAAGCCGATTTCGACGGAGTGAGATTGAAGAATGTTGTTTTGTGGAATCAAGCCTGAAAGTAGAGGGAATTAGGCCTACTACATGTAATTCACGTTGCAATGGGGACCATAACCCACTGGCTCAAAAGGTGTCACTAATGGTTAAAACTACATGTATTGAAATGAAATGACATCCAGGGCCTTTATTCATACGAAGCTCTCGTAAACTATTGTGTAAACTATTGTTCATTTGCGGGCTATTGTTCACTATCAGCCTGACAAAGAATTTGTTACGGGGCTTTGTGAATAAAGACCCAAAGGCGTCCATTGTATAGGACCTGGTTTCGATGTGCTGCCCTCTATCGTATGATTCCATTGGATACTTTGAAGTGTGGTCACAGAGTCGTTTGGCGTCCAGTGTCCAGAGTATCGGTGGTAAGGGCAACGATCTTAATCAACAGTTTAGTTTGGAAGTCAATTTTTCAAACGAAAACACAGCAGCCAACTCACAGATTCCAAGAACAATTAGAGTAATATGCAATGTCCTTATTGTTCTTCGTATCGCACAGCATATCGTAAGAAGGGAAATTACCGATTTTAGTGCAAATAATATCGGCATTGGACAAATATGCAACACTTGTGACCGTCATCTGAAGGTTACAACGGGCGTTATTAACAGCGTATCGTCATCGCTGGACTATAAAATTCATCTGTGTTGATTTAACCTTTCCGACCGGTGATTGATTTAGAAAAGCTAGAACGGGAATCGCTGAAGAAAGAGTAGAAGTCATTGCATGGCGTGTACCTATACGGTTACCTCTTAATGAAGATTTTTCGAGACAGCGTAAAGGTCAGCCACCACCAACCCGGCGACCTCCTCCAGTCAATTCTTTCTAATAAGTGACTCACAACGGTGTTAGATTTTTCGCTCGATTTGATGCAACGTTGTCAAGAAGACGAGTTGGTTTGGGGAAGAACGGACCAACGTTTCGATAGCTTTCCCTCAT
>NMRB01000003.1:514372-544645 GCA_002633025.1 Notospermus geniculatus | reverse complement strand
GTCATGAATGGATGATCGCTATCGTAGCAATGCAGCCGAGGTGGTGATTCGCACAAGTTTTTCCTTTCCCAGGTATTGATTGTGAAGGGTGTCTAAATGAATGACAAAGTGACGAACGAAGTTTCTTCATGCGCGGCGGCGCATGAAGTTTAATTTCATCTCTTCCGATTTAGATTTATTGCTAATGAAGGCAGATATTTCATGTTGATGTGCTGTTTTAAAAAATATTGAACGCTGTTCAAGAATGACGTGCCATCATGTTCAGAAGCGGCAAAATCTTCACCTAGTATCGTGTATTTGTCGTCCTTGTTATGTAATCACCCCAGGTCCGTATGCTAGAAGCCTCCGTAATTCTAAGGCCAGCTTAGCTTTCATATGTTACCCTGCAAACAATAGCTAAAGATAAACATTCTAGAAGCTTCTAGAATACGGCCCTAAGAAATTTTGTCGAACGCCCTTGTTGCCGCATCGTACTGTCGCTGCTCTTCAATGTATTGTCATACATGCACGCCCTCCTCTGCACAAATGATGCATATCAAAGTACGTTGGTACCGTTTATAATACAGTCTATTATTTTTTTGACGCCTCGACAATTCGATTCTGGGTACACTCAGCCATGAAATTACCTATAACTGACCGTACATTATTTTGCACAGGTAGACCCATTGCGTGACGATTAAGACTAATCAAAGGGACAGGAATATCGTAAGATTCCACGCCTTGGCTAACCCTCTTGCAAACTTACATTTCCACGTAATTAATCACTGGGTTTTGAAGAAATCTAGAGAATTTAGCTGCCTTTGTACGCTGCCAGGCAATATTAGAGAGATGAAAGGAGTAGAAAATTAACGACTTCATCCCACCCTAGTCAACACTGGGATTAATCAAGCCAGCTTGTGATGGCATCCTACTTTCCCTTTGTTGCATACAAGAAAGGCGGGCCTTGTCTTCAGACAATGCATTTTAAAAACGGCACAATGACCTGTGCCATAAGTTACAGCGTTGAGATCATAATTCAAATTTTGGTTCTTTTGAAAAGCAAAGATCGTAAACGTCGTCAAGGCTTGAGGTGAGTGATGTATTTTAATCAGGAAAATCAGGCTCATGGAATATGCCGTTATCTACTGGAATATGCTGTTATCTACCCTTGCACTAAATTCACACCAGGATCAAGGACTTTTTTCAATCATAACGCCACATTTAAAGGGAGGACCCTTGCTTCTTGTTGTCAGTCGCTTTCAGACCGACTCGTACTTGTTCAGCTTTTGTCAATTACACCAGAATAAGCGAAGTAAACGAAACGGTACCTTCTGTACACCTCGTCTCTCAAGATCAAAGAAATAATAAACCCACATTATAAATCTCTGGCACCATGCTGAATTTCAGTATTAAATTAAAGAAAACAAGGTATTAAGCCAGTAAGGTTGGCATGACCGTCAGCTTTAATGCAATATCCGAAGTAATTAGTGCGTCGACTCTAGACCGCTTGGGGACCAATTACGGGTCACTTGTGATAGACGAGCTAGATGACTGATCTATCAACGATTTCAGGTAGATTTACTGTTTAACGTATGAGTGCTGTTTCACTGATTTTTCCAGTCAGGCTGACGTCACAAGGGAGAAGTAGCCGGAAGATCGGAACATCCAAGATCTTAGAAGTAGATGTTTGGATTCGTCGTGCGGAGTCTTGATTTTTCTAACAAAAGAACAACGCCTCTTTCAGCCTCGTTTCAATTTCCACCACATTTTTAATTCAGTGAGACTGAATCTGACAAAGCGAAATTAAGTATCATAATCTCGTGAAGCTTCGATCATGAAATCATACATAATACATGTATCTATCATGTGGTGCACCATCGACTCAGCGAATAGGAGCTAAGGGCACGAACTCCGTGTGCGTGAAGTCTAGCGAGTAATGGAACAAACGGGCATCTGGTATTGTCATCCGATGATACATTTGGCCTTGAAACTTGCCTTTATGCAATATTCATGTGAATTATTACGAATGCTGATCTATATAATTACATAACGAACTGTATTTACAGCCTATTGAATTAATTTGTGAAATGCATTTCAAATTAGATCTTTATCATAATCTCTGATTTTAAATAGACACTGGCAGCAGATTGATAGAAACGCACAGCACCAGTAAGGGTACGAAGAGACGAAGACTGACGTACATAGTTGGGCTGCAATAAAATGCTGATACATTCCTGACGCAATACAATACAAACACCTGATGATGCCCTCTGCACTCGGAGTCTATTTGCCAAGATTAATTAACTGTACCCGATTGACAAAATACAATGCCGCACCTGGTGTCTACTTTATTGTTTGTTCAAGTTGTGGATATAGAAAATCGTTGCTACAGTGTATTAATCACTAATTATGATTGAAATTGTCTACAAGAAGCGGGTGGTCATCGCCGTGGGTTCAGACCCGCATCAAGATGATGCCTTTATCCCGTTTCACACGGTCAAAATTCTTTTTTAATCAAAATTTTCCGTATACGCCAATTCAGGCGGGCCCACGGTTTTCGAACAGCATCAACGTGCAAGCCCATATTCAGCATATTCAGAAATGTGATGAAAAATTTGACTGTGGGGAACGGCTTCATGACACACGGACTCTCTGCTGCCGATGAGGTCCATGTACAAACACAGCATGAAGAATCACTTAATTTGATAATGGAACAAGCTGCAATGCCAATCAAAATGACATAAAGTGTCACTTTCAATTGTGAAGAATCACTCAATTACGGCACAGAGATCGTTTTAAAGCCCTGAAAATATAATCACGCATCAACTGATAGACCCGACCTCATTTCTTGCATGGAACGGCCGTCAGGCGGAATGATTGAGAGGGCAAAATATCATGTCATCCCGGAGCTTTGTCAGCCGTCATCCAACCTCTGAGTGCTGTCACAATTCTGATGAGATTGACAACCTGGGGCTACAATCAAAATATTGGGTTTGTGTAAAAAATGCCCCCAGGACGGAATGCCGAACTTAATTCTCAAGAATGCAATCCAGATTTTCAGTGACCCTTGACTGATTTGGGTTATGGAGTTTGAATGGGTTGAAAGCACGGACTATCATATGTGCATAATTTTGGTCTTTTAAGAATTCTTTGGGAAATGGGACTGGGTGGATGGAGATTGGTTGCATTTTATTCGGCAATATCGAAGATGAAATATTTAGAGCTAAAAAAATGGCTTTTTGTAAAAAAGACCATCTCAGCCAGTAAAGGAGTGTCGTACATGTCCCAATCCGAATAGGCGACGGAGACTATCAGACGACGTCATCAAAGTTCTGAGCATGTCCATTTTGTTGGCAACGAAATGAATATTAGTGAGTTTTCGCAAACCTGACGAAACAGCAAGTACGAAATACGAAATTCAACATCATTTCCAGGACTTAATGTATTTCTGGAGATCGTTTGTACCACAAATGTCCGTGCTACCAGTGTGTCTTTTAGCACATCATGTAAGGCCGGGAGAGTTATGGTGCATCCTGAATTTTTAAATTTCCATTTCGTAGATACGAAGTGGAAACGAAAAATTTCAAAGGTCAATGTACATGTAGACCGTAACTCTATCGGACTAACGTCATACGCTAAAAGACACTCTTGCAGCAGGCGATATTTGTGGTACCAACCATCTCCTGAAATACATTACGTCATGGAAATAAAGTCCAATTTCGTATTTCGTACTTCGTGTTTCGTCAGATTTGCGAAACCTCACTATTATAGGCCTACATTATTAGCCAAGTTGTTTCTTCGGACGCCAAATCCGAACTTAACGATGAACTGCGAGATTTCAAATAACCTTTGCCATGTTGTTGTCCCGAATGAGCGAAGGTGGAAAAAAGGTGTTGAAAATTCGTGCACAACCGAAACCCTCACATATGTAGTACAACCGTTATATTTGGTAAGAGACATTACCATCGAATAGCGTTAAGCAATTTCATGTAACAGGTCCTCCTACAGATTTCATTACTAATAAATTTCGTTCGCTGATTTATGTGATAACAAGCCTAATAAGTTGTGGATCATTTATGTGATGTTATGCAAAACTCATAAGGCTTCAGTAAACATGTTCCATATTATCTCTATAATGTACTCTCTTTACATTTTACCTTCTCAGAGAGAAGAAGAGTAAGAAGAAATCTGACATCTTACCTTGAAGACACACCTTGAGCGACACCGTCCGATATCTACATCAATCTTTTTTTCTCCGAGCTCAGCTGTCCCCCGCGTCACCACCAACAACTGTGCAAGAAATAGTATCCACATGGGGAAGCTCCGCTGTACATCTGAAATCACGAGAAAGGGGTTCGGTCACTTTGTTTGCAAGAACTCAATATCCTTGTAACTGATGTCACATGAAATCAGCACATGCACAACTCGCAGTCCTCATTATGCCGTCATCGTAGAGTTGTACGATCGATTGCAGTTCGCGCCTGCGCCGTGTGGTTTGTGGTGATCGTGGTGCGGTAACAATGCAGCAAGGTGGGTGCCTCTGTTACCAGGTTCGCTCATTTGCATAAATCACCAACTCTAGCGGTCTTGCTATTAAATATTTAAGCTCTGGATTTGACAATATTTACACTCGTTGTTTGCGACCTGAAAAAAAGTAACCTTTTCCCTCCAAAACGTGGCACTTACTGCATAGAACTCATATAAAATTCTATATAAATTCTTTTATCGTTCATTTTTTATGGCGATTCATGATATAATCCGGTTTGTTGGTGCATATGCCGTGTTGTGATGTGAAAATCGCAATTTCAAATTCTGTGAAGTAGGCCACAGGTGATACGCTACAGAAAAACCACATGAGCTTGCATCTTCATTTACATACATCACCTTCACCTGTCCCAACAGTGGGATACGACAGTCCTTACGCCATGACAGCACAATAGTGGTATACATATGTATTTAGTGTGATCCTTGCATACATTTCAATGTCAACGTGACTTGCTTCCATTTCTAGATGTCGGGTCAGCACCATGGTAGGCCTATTGTTAGTCATTGGTTATAAGAGTAACTCCCACTGGTTGCCAGATTTTAATTAGTATTTTCATCAAAACGTGATCAGCGCCAGTCCATTAGTTCCATGAGTACCTTCTCCAAAGGTATTTGGAGAAGGTATTTCAATATATATTTTGAATTTGGCAAAAGAAAGATCACTCCGTGCGACATTGCAATGATCAAAACGCTCTTCAATAGAAACGGCGCATCGATTGAATGTCTGATTGAGAAAGAAGACTCGATTTCATACCGTTCTTTCTTTATGCTTTCTCTTCTTGGTATGCTCTTTATACCTTTGCCTCGTGCACTCAACATCGCTGCACGTATCGACGGCGTGACGCTGTCGTCGTGTTTGTCCGTGAAGCTAATTTAGGACATAAATACGATTAGACAACCGGCGTGGGGATCAACAGAACTTTATTAGCCTCGATAACAGGTTCAATAAAATTAATAACATATTGAACGAGCAGATCTGAGCTATGAAAGGAGATATTGTTAACCGTTCCTCGTCTTATTCTGATCGTGATACGACCAGATTGGCCAGGACGTGTGATCTGCAGCCACGGGGTTTTCTCCTAATCGAAGCGTTGTGTGATATCGATGGACGTTTAAATACAAAGATACTGTTATCGTCCAGGCTTTACACAACACGCATGTTAGAGAGGACAATGGAAGGTCCAGAGATTTCCATGACCGCCGAGTAAGATCTGATTGCTTTGTGTCTGCTTTATGGTCTAAAGAACAAAGGAAAAATGAAACCACACACTGTTTCATTTCATTTTTGTTGGCCCATTTCACAACATAGTACGGAAGGACATGTTGCAATCTCTGTATCGAGGACTTTGTGAGCGAAGCCTTGTCTAAAATTGAAGCGACTTGTGTTCTGCAACGTTAAAAAAAGTGTTACAACTTCGGACTAACAAAACATTTGTGTTTTCGTTACATCTTTGCACTTCAGAATATACCCACTGCCGAAATATTATCTACCATTACAAACTCAGTAAACTCAGTAAAACTGGGTCGTGAATTGATGAAATTGCGCCATGCTAATGACACAGCAATGGACCTTAAAGGGCACACCACGAGGCCAGGGACGAACTGTCTGCATAGCGCTGATTTCCTTCAATCAATGATGTCTCTGTCGGCCCACTGTCACCGGAATTGATAGTTCTAGTAAGCTGGCTCAGATCAGTCGTCTATTATTCCGTACGTTTGTATCATCACAGGAGCTTGTTAGGTGAGAGGCTTGCTAGTTTATGGATTTAAAGAGCTTAAGTAGATAACCATGATTGATGACAATGTCAGCTGTGGCGTATGGGTTTGGTACATGTCCTTATATCAGATGTAGGACCTTGTCTATTTAGCTTGAGAAGTGGATAACCAACGAGTCGTCAGATGCATAGAGTGTATCGCAAAACAGAAGAACGTCACACGAAGTCATGAAAGGTACGCCTCCCTTAAGAAAAAGAATATCAAGATGCCATCTCAAAATGTCGGATGATAATCATGATAATCATTTTAAGTTATGAACGCTCGGCATCCGAACAAAAACCTTTTGCTGGCCTAACCAGTGCCTGGTAATTACCAAGGCAGCTAGAATCTTCAATTGGCTAATAATTGGTTTTCGCGGCAAGTCTCCACCACTTGAAATCCACCTACCGTTGGCTCAATGAGACTTATACCCTCAAGTACATCTCAGGGGGCTCTTGCCCGAAAAAGCTCATATCCTGCGCATGAGATCAATCGTAATAGAACTGAGATTTTTGGATGGAATTTCATGGCTAACAGATTTAAATCTAATATCACGGTTTCTTATTGTATGATTTGGAAGGTGACTACATGTATACGTCATAATTTGTTAACCCTGACGAGATCGGCCGTCACAGCAGTATCACTGAACAACTTTCTTGACCAAAGTGGCAAAATTCTGTACACACTCCTTCGCAGAGGTCAGTGCTCCACTACGTTACGCTATACTGACTCTGCAAACATACGGCCGAACTATTTCCATATCCTCCGCGGCGCCCACGATTGGGCTGCCAGCACTGGAAACTCCAGTGAAAACGCTGAATTACAAGTGTTTTGGATGCCTCTCAACAATCCTCATTTTCTTTGGCCAGAAAGTTCAAACATTCAAGCTGTTTTGGTCTTAAAATCAACTGTTCATCGTATCTTTTCACACATCTCTCCAAAATCGGATCCACGCTGTCAAAACAGTAGCACGTGTCAATGTTTACAAACACGGAGATCATGTGCCGAGTATCTGGCCTCTGATTGGTCGAGCGCCGAGACGGCTCACGGCATTTGCTCGAAACTGCGCAAAGTAGTGCGCAAAATTCCTAACATCAAATTAATGTTTTCCTCCATATTATCCCAGTTTGTGGCTATAGAATGAAATAANGAACAACTTTCTTGACCAAAGTGGCAAAATCCTGTAATGTAGTTTGTCAACTCTTCTATAGGCTAAACAGGAGGCAAGGCCGATTACAGATTTTGGTGTCTATACGTTGGCACTTCAACATGCATGTATGTTAATGCATGTCATCGGCAGTAACTTATTTTAATAGTCCAAAGATAAATAGACGTTTCAACAGATTCTTATCAACGAAACAGTCAATCAGGAGAAGGTAAAGAAAAAAAATGGGGATGGGGCGAGCAAGCTGTGCCACGCAAAGATTACGTACGCGTGTAGGCCTATGCTTTCACATTTCACTTGTACACAGATTCACAGGTCGTTAGATGTCTCTCTAACGGGTCCTTTGTCATAACTGAAGTAGCCTCACTAAATGATGCATGGAGTGCACATAATTTATCTGGGAATTCGTTAATTGAATGAGAGCTGCGGACAACAAGATCATTTGTTGTCTTAATCAGGTGGTTTGGAGATTTTCCGACGTTTTTACCTGGATCAAGATTCTTTCGAATACACCCAAATGTGCGACAAAATGTTTGGACATCAACGAAGGACAACCCTAATGAAAAAAAACGGCTTGCTCGCGGGGCGATCAATGTGTGTGTGGCTCGTTAACACAAAACTTCATTGCCAATGTGACCAATGCCTGTAAAATGCACATCACCAATCAGAATAGATGTCTATCGAGGACTACATGTATCCTCATGGCCACTCATCCACACCCGAGACCCATATTGAGGACGATGTACATGGACAATCATGTACGACTTGAATTATAACATTACAGAATTTAAAAACAATAAGAACTTGCGACAATCTTTGGGAGATACAGCCATACATACGTTGTCATTTCAAAAAGATTCTGGCTCAATAACAGAACTATCGTTTGCATATTATTCCGATTTGTATGCTAATAATCAGCATCAAATTTAGCTAATGCATATCAATACCTAACGTATCGTCTCGTACAGATGTACCAACTCACAGGGCCTATGCATCAGCAGGCACACTACTGCGCGTGCTTTGCATACGCGCTGTAAAACAAAATCGTATTATTTGTTGTGGTAGTCGAACACAGTCATGATGTATTGTAAGAATTCATCACAAACTGAAACATTGCGTTTCCGTCAGCAAATTTCAATGTGATCAATAAGTGAACAATGTACAAGACAGGTTATGACAATAATTGAACAGACAATGTGGAAAACCTTGTAAGCTGAAGATGTGTTTTTTATATCTGGCAAGTTGACAACAGTTAGATGTCCGTCGGGTAGTCCTACGGTAGAAGCACGTGATGGTACCTCAGGTTTGAATACTCGTAACGGATAGGCCTAAAGCAGCCCATATATTTTTAATATTATTGCACAATTTGAGGATCAAAATGGGCAATATTATTGCCAATCTTTCTTCAACCCATCGCGCCAGAAGCACATGACCCCATTTGGGTCTCTTAGGCTATTGTGCAATAATATTGGATGGTGTATCAATCCTTTACGTTACTTCGTGAAAATCGATAACTTCAGTTTGGGGTTAAAATTCGTCCACACTTTAGACTTGTTTGTTGTTCTTTATCAACTGGGAAGTGAAGGTTACGTTTCCTTCCTTGATCGTGCTGGGATAAGAGACATACTCTGGTCCTATAAATGCAAATACATAACGCATACACCATACATTTTGTGCAATACCTATCAACAGGGATTCAGATACCCGGTATTGTTTTCTTTCATGCATCAAGGGTTTGTTTTAAGACACCACACCATCGTATCAACAGATATGTTACGCTTTTTCACGTAGGGAAAACATGCCGGGGAATTAAATGACACGTATATTGCATAGTTTATCGGTGGCTAAGGTTAATACTGGGCTGCTCTTGGTATGGCAACGATACATGACGATCAGTGCAAAATACTGAAGATGGAATGTTGGTTCTGTTAAAGAGCAAAGACATAGGGCGACCTAATGTGCTACATTTAATCAACCTTAAATTCCTAGATGTAGGCATGCCATCTTCCTGATGATAAAGTACATGTAGGTGAACACTTTGGCCCATCAGAAGAACGATCATAGCGAGGGGGGCTAAACAAGACAGCAAGCAATTGTCAGGAAAGGTTTTTTTTCATTAGCCAGTCAACCGATACAATCTCAATCCGATCCGAGGCAGAAAAAGGCCAATTTAATGTTATCAACCCAAATCTGATTTTGAACAAACTCTTTCTGTAATTCTGTTTACGTATACTGCCATGCATCATCCTTATCTGTTGTTGCCTTTCCAGTCACCGGGATGACTTTCAACATGGCATCGAACCATCTCCCTGGGACCCTGGACACAATCCCTCGTTTCTAATTCATCATTGTTATTCAACGTTATGAATTTAAATTCAATATAAATTGAGCCTCTAAATCTAATGTAATTGCCCAGGGGAGGAGGCAGATTGATAGAAGAGATCACTACTATAGGCAAGGGATTCCGACACAGTTTTCGCACTCCTATGGTAAAATTAAATACAGTACGGTCCAGTGGTTCTGATGATTAGTTGGATGTTAAAAATGCTGTATGACAGAGTAAAGCTGCAAGTAACACAATTGGCATAAAGTTGCATCAAAAAGGACTGAAACGGAGGTATCGATTTTTATGGGCAAGTGTATCATTGGAAGCTGAGGAATGGAACTGGTGAAGCTTTCCCTTGGTAGTTTGGCCAAAGAAGTCCAGGACGCGTGCCGGATGTCGCCGAAGGACGCCGGCAAGCATCTGGCTCTTTTCGCCTCAATCCTCCGGTGACTTTCCTCTTCTTTATGCAACATGCCACATCAATAATTTTTCAGATACCAGCAGGTGATTTTTACAACATCATCCGAAAACAGCTGTTTCAGGGCAGCTTAAAAAAGAAAAACTTGGAACGCTCATAAAACAGTACTATACATGCGTGATTAGAATAGCCAGCGTAAAGGAATTTGAAAGTGTTGGGATAGAAAGAAACCCACTCGGGGGTGACGAGAATGAGGTCCATTATCAGCCACAACCATTTTGCCTTACCTGGTCATTCAACCGAATCCATGAAGCAGGTGGACTGTGATAGCGGCGATGAAAAACTAAGGATACTAAAACATTTACATTTTTGTTGTCTTGCCCGGATTGTTGGGCAGTACGATGGTCTCAAAAAGCAAATGATATGTACCACCAATATCTGGTACCATCATTTTGTTTTGTGCGTTCTTCAATGTACCCAGATAACGTTCAGGTGACGTCCCACACAGAGAGAGACATTAAAAGCTTCATCGTTCACAAAACCGCGGGGGGATATAAAACATTTAATTTCTGTCGTAAGATATGATGAATAAAAAGTTGTAGGTGCGCTATTTTATGGTTTGATTGTGCTCTCCAAAATTTATTTATGTCGCCTCAAACATCATTGCGGATATGAAACAAGCAGACCATGAAATTATATCTTGATAAAAACGATCTTTCTTCGCCTTCGCACTAATCTTGTGAACAAATCGTCTGTCATGCTACATACCTGACACTTACCATACTGTCCTTGGTTGAAGCAACGAAATGGTCAACAGTATTTTAACATATTGTCAGCCGTTAGTGTTTTATTACAGGTTCACACCTGTACCAATATCTGGCCTCAATAACCAATGTTCACTCAATCAGTGAACTAATGGGTTGTTCATGAGTTTATACTAGTACTAATACTTTTCTTAAAGTTCCTTATAATTAAACGATTCTTCTGCTTTCAAAATTCATCACAGCGTAGGCCTACTACCAATTACATGTACCTACTCTCAGTTCTTAATGATATTCACCTAGGGGCCTAATGATAAATACAGATACAACTCTATAGTTACTCCTCAGTCCTATAAACAGCAAATGATCGTATTACAGCCTACTCACACTTCTTTCCTTTCCTCTCTTTTCCTTCAGTTCCATTTCTTTGTTTTTTCTACATGTAACATTGGCTACTTTATTGCCAACTGTCTTAAGAAGAGAAGATAGATTACAAGGTGTAACACTATGCATTGGTCTTGGTTAGCATCGAAGGGGAAAGATAAGACGGTAAGACGGAGAAGATGACAATAACCTGGACTGAGTTCAGCAGTAATGACAATGGACTTACTAACTTTGGTTATTAGTTATAAACGCTTCGTATCACCCACAAGTAGGGGAAGCTGGAGTCCCAACAGGAATGAAGTCGAGGGGAAATGACTGAAGCACTGAGATCCGGAGGATTTTTCACATGTTGAAAAAATCGTGAAATCTGGATGTTTTTTGATAGCCAAAGGCAGTGAACAGATGTTCTCGTATTACGTTGACTATAATTGGTCTGTTCAACATGACGGCACCCTGGATTTCCGCGAAAGCTTTAATTTATTAATTATTTTCTGAATATCCCAACGTATTCCGTGCCAGAGTGTAAATGTTCGGTGACATCTGCTGGTAAATCTATTTGGGGTTGTGTACGAACGTATTTGGGTTCAGTTTTGGGATGTTTGCAATGCAAATGTATGATTCGAAAGGAGCTGATGCAAATACTTAGTAAACAGGTGGGGAACAACGCCACATTGGCCTGACTCAGTGCTACGAATATTATGACAAAGTTTCATATAACTACTGATGCCTTGAAAGCATGCCAGATTGACATTGTTTTGTTTGGCTTTTTGTTTACTAATACGCATGGCGTAATAGGATGTAGGAAATTTACTACGAACAGTGAAAAGCAAGTTCTGGTGACTCATAATGACAAAAGCATTGAACAATTGCCAAGTGGAGCCTAGGAATTATAAATACAAAAGACGTCGATTTTGTTAATTTCTATTTATCCCAACTTTAGAATTGATTGATACGACCAAAAATTCATAAGCGAGCGATCGCTTATGAATTTTTGATACGACCTAATAGCGAATGACATCGGATTGTCATTTTCATTGTGTTTGTCCCACCCTACTTTTGTCCTCTCTCACCTTCGACAATGTAGTCCCTCAGTAAAGCCCAGTCGTTTTCTAATATATACTCTAAACTCCCACTTATCTGTCCCATTACTGTACTTAGAAAAAATGACCAAATCCTAAGTTGAAGATATTGCACGCTGTCATTCTTTGCCAGGCTCGGCAGTGGGACAAGTAAGTGGACAGGACATTACTGTTTCTGACCATACCCCCACCCCATTATCTTCAACTTAGGATTTAGTCATTTTTTCCGAGTTCAGGAATGGGACAGGTAAGTGGGAGTTTAGAGTATGCTGGTAAAAATAGAAAGCAGGGGACCGTATGCTAAATTGTCATACAATGGGAACATATTGACGCCACTCCGACATTTGAGGCTCTCTGCTGCACTGTTGGTTTTCGTTCTTGCTGTTTTGTCTGTAGGTTCAATGATGTCATCATTGAAGAAACTGAAGAAATGCATTTGTGACTTCCACCAGACCAAGGCATATCTCTAGTGACCTGCCCTCTCTTTCCAAACATCATGTCTTTCGTCGACACCACAGAGGGCGAACAACATGGGTACTGGGATGTTGAAAGTGCATCAATAAACTGATTTATTGCTACATTCTTCGAGGGCCGTATCGAGTCATTCGCATCGAACATCAAATCCCCGCGGCTGCCTATGATGTAGTATCTAAAGATTGTCCAGCGGGCGCCTGCAGTGTTTGTCCTCTGTCAGTTCGCCTTGTTTGGTTAAGACTTTACGCTGGATGATATACAAGGCTAACTTGGTGATGTGGAGTCGGGGCATTGTTAGGACAAGAAACTGACGTTACTAGACAACTTTTCAGCGCGTTTTTGCGTTGACTTGTTCGCTGAATCAGACGATTATTTGTAAACTACAAATTTTGCCATTTGTCAAATCACAATAGTTACTTTGCTGCGCGTTATGGAGCTGCACCATAAGACGATTCTGGAATGTCGTCTGACTTTCTTCCATTAATAATGTTCGTTCTTGATGAAGTCAGATGTTTGTAACAGATCGAGGTGTCTACGATTGGGATTGGGGCATCTGATAAGTTCTGTTGGAAAAACGCGTTCCACGGGAAAGTTCGATGGCCATCACGTGACAGGTATTCGCCAATCGCACTTCTCGGATTTGTTTGAAAGATATGAAGTACATGTACATGCATGGTGTAATTAGCACTGTGGCTGATCCAGTATATTTTTAATGTATCAACCTTTGCAAGTCAATATGACTAGAATCCTGACTATGCAGGAAGTAAAACATGTTGAATAGATGAGGTTACAAGAGCATAGCAAAGCTTTGGACAAGAGGTGATCTGCTTATTCACGTCAGGTAAATATCATGTGGGTGAGAATTAAATATGCATGTCCTTAGACATGGAGATGGACAGGATATTAAGCAGTCGTTTTTCGAACAATATTTCAGAACTCAAATCAAACAAATGAAGACAATATAGTTCAACGTTGTTTCCTTTGCTGTTGTCTGCCCCCGACATCCGGTTCTTTCTAGCCCGAGGTAGACCTGTTGTGCGACGTAAGTACTTCATCGAATATCGTTAACAGGGACAGGGTGGATGGAGTCATGTCACCAAACTCCCAAATAAATCACTGACTGAATCTTATACGAGTAAAGCTAAGTGAATTTTACGTACCAGGGGCCATATTTATGAAGCCTTCGCATCTTTGCGTTCACGCAAATCTATTGTAAGGCAGTCAGTGAACAATAAAGCCTGTGCAGCCAAACAATAGATTTGCGTGAACGCAAAGTTGCGAAGGCTTCATATGGCCCCATACCTGTTACATTTTCTGCATGTGCTCTTTGGTACAAAGAGCATGCAGTGTCATTGGCCGCACTCGGTACAGCCAATTATCCAGTCACCCCGTCTGTGCAAGTACTCAGTGTTGTACAGTAAATGCTCTTTTGCCTAGCTTTAGATAATGTGTTATAAATTGTACATGAAAAACCAATTACAGAGTATCATGAACTTTCATACCAATGACAGATTAATCTTACCTATTCCAATTATCTTTCATCTATTGCCTTAAAATTACACTCATGCCAACAATCATTGCAACAGGAATTAAAATCAATTCGTTAATTTGTCACATTTTCGGCTATTTAGTCCAGTCGAGAACTCAATTCCTCGAAAGGTATATCATCGTTTATTCTGAGGTTAGATTCGAGTGTAGATTCAACTTGACCTTAGCGGACTTTTCAAACTTTTCTCCACGGTTAGGGTTAGGGTGAAGTGAATCAAATATTAATAAAACGACATCTTGTACAAAATTGTCATTCATCCAATTTAACATGAATATTAGATTCGTGAATATGAATAAAACGACATATAAATTGGTTTTAGCGTTTTCTTTGTAGCCACAGAAAATTTCGTTGCTTAATTTGGTCCGAAAATGTTTTGATAGCGACGGGAGAACAATAGTCTTGAGGAACTCCTTTACGTTGAGGAGCATTCTAAAATACAAGCCTAAAGCCCAATTCACACTGCCACGATTCCGACCACGTTGCCTCTACGAATCCTCTGAAATATTTTCGTAGAGGGATCGTGGCCTTAGTGTTACAATGGGTGCGGATTATCACGAAAAACAAGAAGTCTGTAGGAAGGCATCACGAAGCCTATAGGAACACCACGAAAGCATTTCGTAGAGGCATCGTGGTCGGAATCGTGGCAGTGTGAATTGGGCTTTAATCTTTCTTCATTGCCATACTATATATTGCGGAAGTGTAGATAAGGTCTAAACGTCAGTGCAACACTTTCGGATACATTTCTGGTTCATGGACTTAGCAGTTTTGATCAGATTAACCTGGCGCCACAGCTAAATACGAATTTCAAGCTTTGCTTTTAGAGGCAAGCTAAGCGAGTACAGTATGTGGCCTATCGATGATTAAGCGGCAGGGATAACACAAGGTATCTATCACCAGAGATAACTCCGACGTTCCTGGTAAAAGCCTCGCAATATCAGAGCAGTTGTTTACATATTGCATAGATGCCGTGTCCTCAATACTTAGGTTGCATGAACTGGTCGATTTCCGTATATCAAAACATCTCATGCCATTTTTTTCCGCAGTGTCTATTACCATGGACACAACCAGAATTAGAATTCGCCGGCAACTATCTCGTGATATTGGAAGAGGTCAAAATGCTGGTAATTATCGAGCCCGAACTGAAATGCTGATGCACGGATAATCAGCGTTAATGACTAAATAACTAAATTGTTAAATCGAAATTGTCATCATGAAATTTCAATTATGGACTATCATGATCAGAGCTGTTATGATTGCCGACTTCTGCCTTTCGTGTCCCGATATGTATAGAGTACATTGAAACTGATGCAGTGAAATGCCGTGCAGTGATTTCAGTCAAAAGAGGTCAGGCAACACGTTTTACACTTGAGGTAAAGCATCGACATGGGTGCAAGAATTTCCCAATGAAACGTACGGAAAACATATTTAATTTTCCAATTCAGTGTGCTTGAATGGTAGTACGAGAAAGTGTCGTTGGTTGCTTTGTAGAAGAACTATTCAAAGATAGCAACGATGACATTCTTTCTGTTTTGGTGTTGGCAAAAATCCATAGAGTATATGAAACAAAGATTGGTGTACGTACATTACATGTATACAACAACCACAGATATAAGAGACTTTCACCGAGCTTGGTTGAAAAAACAACTTATACGATGCCAAGAACATAAAATCTAGGCAATTTGATATTGAAGATCGCCATGACAAAGGGTGATGATTACTAGTGTGCAAACAATTAGTGTCAGTGACACCGGAATTGATCGAAATTACAATTGTTAGAGAGAAATCACGATTTACAATTATACCTAGATCGAGATATTAGTCCATTATCAGGCCTACTGCCTGGAGTCATTAGCACAGGAACAGATAAGATTTTCCAATTGATGAAAAATAAATGGAGAAAAATGGGACTTTATGACATGAAGTACTTAATAATCAAACTGAACTAAGCTGAAATCGACTAGATAATATTTACATGACTGTGTTGCTGATAGAAGTAGGCCCTACGTAATACGTAGTTAAGTTACATGCATGTAATCCTTTCATGAAAAGTGCATTGTATACAAGCTACTTCATCAAGCATCACCAATCAGATATAACTGACGTACATGTATCAGAATGATGGTCACCATAATCCTTGAAATGAACCACGTGGAGAACATACATAAAGTTCGAAAAGCGAAACATGTGCAATGAGGAAGACTTCACGTAGATGTGGAATAAGTTAGGACAACTCGCTCGGTCAATATTTGCATTTTTCTTCACATGATGATTGCCAAGTTTATGTAAACTCGAACACCTGTGGATGACTGTCTTTTTGTACCAGGATGCTTTCAAAGTATAACGTTTTTTGAGATTTGATACATCAACTTCATTCGATCACCTTTTATAGCCCCAGTTGTTCACGTCCGTTTATTCGCATGGGTAGTCCCTTAGTCATTTTAGTAAGATAGATTTTTGTATTATCCGGTTCTTTTTTGTGGTAACTAGAGGGCTACAAAGGAGTCAGTCGAAGATCTGGCCCAGTTCCACACCCATGCAGCCGCTACAGCGAGATGAGAAGTACTTGTTAATAATGCCCTTTATCAGAAATATATATCTGCCTTTATTTGATAACCAAAAACCAAATGTCACATCTTACTCTTGCCATATGCGACCAGGTTGTCCAGAGCGAAGTACATGTATGATGTAATAGTTTATGACACATGACAATCCTTTTCAACCACAAACAGGTTCATCATTATGTCCAGGGCCCGAATTTTTGATATAACATCAGGTTTTGGAATGGACATAATGTGTTTTATCATACAAGTTAAAGACGACTTTGTACATACTTATGAAACCTAGATCAGGGGTAGTCATGAAGGGCCATCATAACATCTTGTAAAGATAAAATCAAATCGCTTTTTTATTAAGCAAAACGAAGATAGCGCATGCCGAGTGAAACCACACCTTAATCGTCCATACACTGTAACTACTGTACGATATCAAAATAAACTATATTCTGATGTAAGCAACGATGACAAATGTTGTTTACCAATGCCATCCTTTCCGTAGAATTTACATAAAACTTCGTTTCCCTGGGAAGGTCACGACAAAATTACTTTACGATGTAAACAGTGCCAATATTATCCAGAAAACTTTGCAGTCACCTTTGGCCATCTTGACTAATCAAGGCCTCCGGTCACTCCGCCCTTCGAACTACGCTCCCTTCACCCTTGACGACCACCGTTTGCCATCCTGCTCGCAGACAGGTCGTTCCATGGACCGCACACACCCCCACCACTGTCAATGATAAATGCGTGTAATCCAATGTTTTGTGAATAAAACATGCATTAACGTATTAGATTATTCTTCATTTTGAGATTTTCATCGACCCAAACCTCACAATGTTCCTATCTTCCTCATAAACCGCGCTTTCAGTAACGTTTGGCTGCTTCCGCCGCCACGCTCATGGGCGGCAAATGCGAGCGATAAATGCTACGGTGGTCGGCAAGGGTGGATGGAGCGATAGTAGGAGTGACAGGAAGCCTTGGTTGGGCAAGATGCCTTTGGCTTCCCCTCAACTTTTATTCAAAGATTTGGGTGAAAAACTTAACAAGGAAACTTGAAAACGAAAGAAAACGAACTTTTGAAACGACTTGAGAATTTAAGTAACGTTCTTACTGATCAAATGTATAAACTTATCGAGCGAAATATTATGTTCAAGATACATTTGAATCAGGTAAGTGGGGAAACTTACGTGCTGGGTGATGAGCTGTCGTCACCATCGTTACGGAGGAGATCACGAGGAGATAATCCGTCCTAGCATGAAGTGCTGCATAGGAAAGAGGATAATCACAAGAAAGCGACACAATCCGTCAGAACGGTCAAGTTTCATCGCAACATTATTGCTGAGATATACCACATATTGGTCATCCGGGCGATCAGATCACAAGTGATGGTTTACCGCGAAGCCAATGCGTGCAAATTGAGGCGAACACGATGTTAGTCTGTCAGTGTAGCATAAAACGTGCGTGCGACCGCGGGAACAGGTGGCACTTTCCTCGACCAATCAGATCTCTGGAAACTGGCGCGTGCTGCCGCGAGGACCAAGATGGGCCCCGGACCGTGACGTCGAGGTGAACAGCGATGAATCTCCTAGATATGGATAAAAAGGACACTTTTCACCGATGCGTCCATTTGTTTTGTCAAGTGTGTTAAGTGTTACAATTCCTGTGGTTGTTTGGGCCAATGGTACGCGAGGCAAAAGCGCGACTGCCATCATGGGACGCCCAAGGCATATTTATTGAATATAATACTTCTATAATTGTTGAGGCCGGCTGGTATGAACATTGCGATACTTGAGGATAGTGAACTTTTACCTACTTTCTCTTTTTGTTTGGCGATGAGCAGCGGGTTATTGAATTTTGTTACGATGTTTGCCTCTTCTTTGTCATGTTTGACACCTTCGCCAATTTTCTAAGCTCCGATGTCTCTGACATCACACACAACATGAGATTGTTTTCGTGGGCAGTAGGAAGAAGGATGTACCGGCGTGTTACAGTCCGAATTTCATGATACCGGTAATGAAAGTCTTAGCCATGGTTAACATCATTCTCCGCAAATTTGCAAAATAGAGGACGATCAAGTAAGACTAGAAGTAGCCTTGACGCCGTGTATGTGTTGTGTATACATGTACTACTGTTGTTATTTACTGCACTGGGTAACCGGTTAATGGATAATAAACTGAACTGAACTGAACTAAAATAAAATGTCTTGTGCCTTTCATTTCTCACTTGGAGCGAGAGAAAGTAATATCCATCTACATATACATGTACAAGTAGGCCTACATGTATATCCTAAAGAGGATTCCCTTTAAACCGTAGAATCGAAACATTCAATATTCAATTAGTTCAGAAATGCCGCGTTCACTTTGGTAATTCGATGACGTTTAGGTCACTAGGTCGAAGACAGATCGACCCTTTCTGCATGTACGCGATTGTTTTGCAAGTGAAGCTATGAGTGGACCCCCACCACCACAGCCTTCAATGCATCAGCTCGCGTGTGCCGTATTTGTAATGCTATTGTTAACAATGCAAATAAATATGACAGTTTATAACCCTCATAGGTTTCTTGCTTACAATCGCCCCACATGCAAAAGCGCGTTGAGAAATTTCAACTGCAGTTGTTCCTTTTGATATAAGAAATGATGCTACTGTTACAAAGATCATTATTGCTATCGTACACAATGGCTAGTTACTCTAAAGACCATTCACGGCCGGTGCCAGTCTGACCTGCATCATGTATTTACTTCTGTGGACAATGGCAAAGTCGACAGTTTTATTGGAAACTGGTAAACTCTGTTCACGCTGAATCCCTTTCTTAGCGGTGACTCGAAAAAGACGAATGTCTACTTCTGACGACTGCCCGGCAGCTTCTCCAGCTGGACGTAGGCTTTAGTCATCGTAGGCGTGTGCGGATGCACATCGGCTATCCATGAGCGTGTAGCGTGTAGCACATCAATTCTATGAACTCATTGAATTAAGGTTACGCAGTGACACTATACAATAATGCACCTGTTGCATGAATTGAATAATGTCATGGTTTGCTGGAGACACCTTGACATGCTTGAAGTGAACGCCTAATTATGGAACTTTCTCTCTTTTCTGCGTGCATATGGGGCTGCAGAGTGTGCGTACATCTACATATACATCGCTTCTATAGGCGTGGAAATCTTCAACTAACTTCAACACCGTGATTTGCCATGGTGGGCTGGATTCAAAAACTTGGAAGAACCCTTGAGAAATAACTATCCACAAAACAGCACAAAAACGATACACAGTATAGGCTACAATACATCGGAAAGTCGTCTCCGAATATTTCGCAAATTTCACCTCTGGGATAGCGCCTGAGGAAGACCCCGATTGGGGCCTTGAGAAATAACTCGGATCACAAAGTGAACCAGGACTCGCCCTTTAAAGTGCACCAAGAAGCATCGTGCCGCACTTTTTGCACATGTAGTGGCCTATTGTGATTCTATGCGTCCATGACCGTTGCAAAATGGTCCTTTTGCGATTGAGAAGATATAGGGGATTCATCAGTCATACCATCTAATTTGCCTGCCGTACCTTTCCACATAATATTACATGGATTTGAATAAAAGCGCGACCCTGGATTCCATTTTAGAATTTCATGCATCACATTAAGAAGCAAAATTTTCATGGGCCATGGCGTACAGGAGTGTGGGCTATGTATCAGAATCTGTGGGTATTTTATATTTTTCAATTTGTGTGCGATTTACAATGTAGTTATGAGCGAGCACGTACTCATGCCCGTTATGCAAAGCTTTACTGGAAAACTGAAGCAGATTTAGAAAAGTGATGATGGACTCTAAATATTGGTGTAAAACAGCTGGTCATCATACATGTACATGGACGTAACACCACTGCCGATTTGCAAACGAAAAACTATAACTTTCCCGTTTTCTGTCACCTTTAGTTTGTAACGTACATGTAGGTTGTGTATAATTCCCTCTGTGTAATGAAATTTTGACAAAGGAAACTCTCGATATAGCTACATGTACTTGCCATTTTAGTCCTCAAAATCTCTATAGATATAGCCTAGCTGGAGGTAGTGGTACCTTTTTTACATAATAGGCCTACACTATTTGTATATCATAAACATTGTACACATGTAGGCCTATCTTTGCACATGACAGGTTTTTCAGCAGGCACGTGTTATCTTTTGAAGTACTCATAAATGAGTCCCCAAGTCGTCTGTAAAAACAGGTTCCACCTGTTCAGTCAAATGACATTTCCTATTCAGAGTTTATAAATATACTCCTTTTTAACACTGATAGCTTCAGAACCGGACTTTAAATAGTTACCAAAATGTGGCCCTCAACACTCCAGCCGAGCAGTCGAAAGCTGCGAGTATCATTCAAACAAAGTTTCAAGATTCAATAAGTCTATTGAAATTCCGCTTCAAAGCGTTTTGATGCGATTTAGCGTGAGATACCATTTACAAACATTCAACAATGGCGCGTGCCGACACTTCCACCTATTGTGACGCACCAGGTGCAACCACCATGAAGGTTGCTTTTACTAGCGACAGGTCCAACTCTGGTCTTTCTCAATTTGTCAAAGGAATTGAATGTCAATGGCGGTTGTGGCATTTAATTTTTTTTTGTGGTTTTGGAGGCAGATAATACAAGAGATGAGGGCAAAATGCATATTTTCTCCACCGCAAATACAGAGTACCCTTAAGCTTGGTAAATCGCATTCAACAATCAGACAATTACAAGATTGCCATTTGTTACTTGCACATGATCATGCTAATGCTTCACCTGGGGATTCAACGTGGGAATACAAGGGCATATTGGCCGATGAACCGACCACCTTACACTACATGTACGCAAGCCGAGTTTTTTTTTGGAGACAACATACATGTAAGCTTATGTATACGTCAGCAAGTTCAAAAAATGCCCCTGAATCTAATCGTTGATTACAATGAACAATGAAGTGCATGTATAAATAGGTCGCCGCTGACACTGAAGTGGCATGCACTCTACAATTAATTGAATTATTAAAGAACAGAACAAGATCAGGACTGTCGTCCCGAACACCATGCTGTTATACATTATGCAACAATACAAAACATAGTCTATTCATTTTATTAATTTCCTGATTTGATTTTATGTACACGACAACAAAGAACGTACGTTTACGAAAACAAAGCACTTTAAAGTGCATTTACCGTTTAGTGATTTACGTGTTTTTTGATAAGAAGGGAGTCATGGCCTATGTTGTAGGCCTGTACACTCCATTATGCACACGATAAGTTTGTACGTGGCCAATCCATAACAAAGCAAGCTTTGGGTGTAAGGCATGACCATGTTTTTGGATGTGCACGGAGATGATTTGGTACTTTTGGGTATGTGGCGCGAGAAAGGATTCTGCGTTCTAGTAGTTTTCAGTCCAGAGCAGGTGCTACAGATATGTACAAAAAAATCAAAGTTCTTAACGACATCCCGAAATACTTCATCGCAATCAAATGGGTTTGCAGGCGTACCTCTATCGTTTTTCTGGACAGGAAATGCACGCCTTCTCATTTACTAGATGAAAAAACGCTTCCTCCGCTGCACGTTCGCTATCCAATGTACTACTGGACGACCATTGAAGGAGATCGTCTCCTCTAATGAGTTCATGATGATGCCCATTCTGTCCTCTGCTCGAGATATCATTATCCGCCGTGCGCACGTGCTTTGTGCCGACTTCCGGTACACGGGGTCCGCAATTCAAATTGTCAATATCAATATGAAAAGACATCAATTCATTTTTGACCTTTGCCATCAATATTCATACATTTCAGTTCTCTACACTGAGAGAGGTTGTTACACTGAGGTACTATTCTTTACGAGTATAACTTCCGGTTACCCTCATGAGAACAGATGCAACCCACAGTGGAGGTGTATAGTTTTTATGATAAACTTAGTTTTTAAAGAAATCTATGCTTTGCGGATGAAAACTTTTTGTGAAAATACTACATGTAGGTGTTTAGACTTATTGGAGGAACGGTTTAAAATACAAGGGAATACATCGGCGACGTTTGGTATACCCAACTGACATTTTCGTCCAGCTAAGATCGAAAACTACGACTGACTGGAGGATGTTAAATCGTGTCTTCCTCTCCTTGCCTAATGTTGACGTCATGTGATCGTATACATTCTCTTAAAAAATCTGTGCATCTGCTGCATGTACATGCAACTTTCGAACGAGCATTGTTTTCTTACAGCCCTGGAAGCCGTTGTGATAACTACCCTGCATGACAACCACTGTACAACGGTACGACGCTTTGACAGAAATGAATAATTCAGGACCACACGTACTTCCCGCAGTTAATTATGGGAGTTTAGCCGCTAGTTTAACAACAAGAGAATGCGACCAAGGCAGATCGCCGCAATCATCCAAATTTTCGTTTTTTACCGCGGCTCCATATCGTGGAGTGTTTGCTTAAAACCTTTCGAAATTTTACGCCTTTCTCTATGAAGCATTAATAAATGATTTAAGTGTAACCCTCGTGTTGGATAGGCAGATTTCACGAGATTTGGTCGAGTGGTGTCAGTCGCTCCGCGGGAAGCTACTCCAGCGCCGCGCGTGGCGACTGACTGAGTGAGTCTACCCGACATCCGGTTAGGCCGAGATTGGCCTGTGTGCGACGTAAAAGTACTTTATCGACTATCGTTAACAGGGACAGGGTGGATGGAGTCATGTCCCCGTACTCCCAAATAAATCACTGACTGAATCTTATACGAGTAAAGCTAAGTGAATTTTACGTATCAGGGGCCATATTTATGAAGCCTTCGCAACTTTGCGTTCACGCAAATCTATTGTAAGGCAGTCAGTGAACAATAAAGCCTGTGCAGCCAAACAATAGATTTGCGTGAACGCAAAGTTGCGAAGGCTTCATATGGCCCCATACCTGTTACATTTTCTGCATGTGCTCTTTGGTACAAAGAGCATGTAGTGTCATTGGCCGCACTCGGTACAGCCAATTATCCAGTCACCCCGTCTGTGCAAGTACTCAGTGTTGTACAGTAAATGTTCTTTTGCCTAGCTTTAGATAATGTGTTATAAATTGTACATGAAAAACCAATTACAGAGTATCATGAACTTTCATACCAATGACAGATTAATCTTACCTATTCCAATTATCTTTCATCTATTGCCTTAAAATTACACTCACGCCAACAATCATTGCAACAGGAATTAAAATCAATTCGTTAATTTGTCACATTTTCGGCTATTTAGTCCAGTCGAGAACTCAATTCCTCGAAAGGTATATCATCGTTTATTCTGAGGTTAGATTCGAGTGTAGATTCAACTTGACCTTAGCGGACTTTTCAAAATTTTCTCCACGGTTAGGGTTAGGGTGAAGTGAATCAAATATTAATAAAACGACATCTTGTACAAAATTGTCATTCATCCAATTTAACATGAATATTAGATTCGTGAATATGAATAAAACGACATATAAATTGGTTTTAGCGTTTTCTTTGTAGCCACAGAAAATTTCGTTGCTTAATTTGGTCCGAAAATGTTTTGATAGCGACGGCACAGGTGTTGTCCTTGTTTTCTCTGGTCTACCCTAAAAGACTGGCCAATTCTAAGGCCCGTATTTTAGAATGCTCATCAACGTAAAGGAGTTCCTCAAGACTATTGTTCTCAACAGGAGAACAATAGTCTTGAGGAACTCCTTCACGTTGAGGAGTATTCTAAAATACAAGCCTTAATCTTTCTTCATTGCCATACTATATATTGCGGAAGTGTAGATAAGGTCTAAACGTCTGTGCAACACTTTCGGATACATTTCTGGTTCATGGACTTAGAAGTTTTGATCAGATGAACCTGGCGCCACAGCTAAATACGAATTTCAAGCTTTGCTTTTAGAGGCAAGCTAAGCGAGTACAGTATGTGGCCTATCGATGATTAAGCGGCAGGGATAACACAAGGTATCTATCACCAGAGATAACTCCGACGTTCCTGGTAAAAGCCTCGCAATATCAGAGCACTTGTTTACATACTGCATAGATGCCGTGTCCTCAATACTTAGGTTGCATGAACTGGTCGATTTCCGTATATCAAAACATCTCATGCCATTTTTTTCCGCAGTGTCTATTACCATGGACACAACCAGAATTAGAATTCGCCGGCAACTATCTCGTGATATTGGAAGAGGTCAAAATGCTGGTAATTATCGAGCCCGAACTGAAATGCTGATGCACGGATAATCAACGTTAATGACTAAATAACTAAATTGTTAAATCGAAATTGTCATCATGAAATTTCAATTATGGACTATCATGATCAGAGCTGTTATGATTGCCGACTTCTGCCTTTCGTGTCCCGATATGCATAGAGTACATTGAAACTGATACAGTGAAATGCCGTGCAGTGATTTCAGTCAAAAGAGGTCAGGCAACACGTTTTACACTTGAGGTAAAGCACCGACATGGGCGCAAGAATTTCCCAATGAAACGTACGGAAAACATATTTAATTTTCCAATTCAGTGTGCTTGAATGGTAGTAAGAGAAAGTGTCGTTGATGGCTTTGTAGAAGAACTATTCAAAGATGACAAAGACGACATTCTTTCTGTTTTGGTGTTGGCAAAAATCCATAGAGTATATGAAACAAAGATTGGTGTACGTACATTACATGTATACAACAACAACAGATATAAGAGACTTTCACCGAGCTTGGTTGAAAAAACAACTTATACGATGCCAAGAACATAAAATCTAGGCAATTTGATATTGAAGATCGCCATGACAAAGGGTGATGATTACTAGTGTGCAAACAATTAGTGTCAGTGACACCGGAATTGATCGAAATTACAATTGTTAGAGAGAAATCACGATTTACAATTATACCTAGATCGAGATATTAGTCCATTATCAGGCCTACTGCCTGGAGTCATTAACACAGGAACAGATAAGATTTTCCAATTGATGAAAAATAAATGGAGAAAAATGGGACTTTATGACATGAAGTACTTAATAATCAAACTGAACTAAGCTGAAATCGACTAGATATATTTACATGACTGTGTTGCTGATAGAAGTACATGTAGGCCCTACGTAATACCTAGTTAAGTTACATGCATGTAATCCTTTTTTCATGAAAAGTGCATTGTATACAAGCTACTTCATCAATCACTTCACCAATCAGATACAACTGGCGTATCAGAATGATCGTCACCATAATCCTTGAAAGGAACCACGTGGAGAACGTACAATGTACATTAAAGAGAAACCTGTGCAATGAGGAAGACTTCACGTATATGAGGTGGAATAAGTTAGGACAACTCGCTCGGTCAATATTTGCATTTTTCTTCACATGATGATTGCCAAGTTTATGTAAACTCGAACACCTGTGGATGACTGTCTTTTTGTACCAGGATGCTTTCAAAGTATAAAGTTTTTGAGATTTGATACATCAACTTCATTCGATCACCTTTTATAGCCCCAGTTGTTCGCATGGGTAGTCCCTTAGTCATTTTAGTAAGATAGATTTTTGTATTATCCGGTTCTTTTTTTGTGGTAACTGGAGGGCTACAAAGGAGTCAGTGGAAGATCTAGCCCAGTTCCACACCCATGCAGCCGCTACAGTGAGATGAAAAGTATTTCTTAATAATGCTCTTTATCAGAAATATATATCTGCCTTTATTTGATAACCAAAAACCAAATGTCACATCTCTTGCCATATGCGACCAGGTTGTCCAGAGCCAAGTACATGTATGATGTAATCATTTAGGACACTGCATGACAATCCTTTTCAACCACAAACAGGTTCATCATTATGTCCAGGGTCCGAATTTTTTTATGTTGGAATCGACATTCATACAAGTTAAAGACAAGTTTGTACATACTTCTGAAACCTAGATCAGAGGTATTCATGAAGGGCCATCATAACATCTTGTAAAGATAAAATCAAATTCTTTGTTATTAAGCAAAACGAAGATAGCGCCTGCCGAGTGAAACCACACCTTAATCGTCCATACACTGTAACCACTGTACGATATAAAAATAAAGTATATTCTGATGTAAGCAACGATGACAAATGTTGTTTACCAATGCCATCCTTTCCGTAGAATTTACATAAAACTTCGTTTCCCTGGCAAGGTCACGACAAAATTACTTTACGATGTAAACAGTGCCAATATTATCCAGAAAACTTTGCAGTCACCTTTGGTTTCCCCTCAACTTTTATTCAAAGATTTGGGTGGAAAACTTGAAAACGAACTTTTGAAATGACTTGAGAATTTAAGTAACGTTCTTACTGATCAACTACATAAACTTATATGATGTTGAAGATACATTTGAATCAGGTAAGTGGGAAAACTTACGTGCTGGGTGATGAGCTGTCGTCACCATCGTTACGGAGGAGATCACGAGGAGATAATCCGTCCTAGCATGAAGTGCTGCATAGGAAAGAGGATAATCACAAGAAAGCGGCACAATCCGTCAGAACGGTCAAGTTTCATCGCAACATTATTGCTGAGATAAACCACATATTGGTCATCCGGGCGATCAGATCACAAGTGATGGTTTACCGCGAAGCCAATGCGTGCAAATTGAGGCGAACACGATGTTAGTCTGTCAGTGTAGCATAAAACGTGCGTGCGACCGCGGGAACAGGTGGCACTTTCCTCGACCAATCAGATCTCTGGAAACTGGCGCGTGCTGCCGCGAGGACCAAGATGGGCCCCGGACCGTGACGTCGAGGTGAACAGCGATGAATCTCCTAGATATGGGTAAAAAGGACACTTTTCACCGATGCGTCCATTTGTTTTGTCAAGTGTGTTAAGTGTTACAATTCCTGTTGTTGTTTGGGCCAATGGTACGCGAGGCAAAAGCGCGACTGCCATCATGGGACGCCCAAGGCATATTTATTGAATATAATACTTCTATAATTGTTGAGGCCGGCTGGTATGAACATTGCGATACTTGAGGATAGTGAACTTTTATCCACTTTCTCTTTTTGTTTGGCGATGAGCAGCGGGTTATTGAATTTTGTTACGATGTTTGCCTCTTCTTTGTCATGTTTGACACCTTCGCCAATTTTCTAAGCTCCGATGTCTCTGACATCACACACAGCATGAGATTGTTTTCGTGGGCAGTAGGAAGAAGGATGTACCGGCGTGTTACAGTCCGAATTTCATGACAATGAAAGTCTTAGCCATGGTTAACATCATTCTCCGCAAATTTGCAAAATAGAGGACGATCAAGTAAGACTAGAAGTAGCCTTGACGCCGTGTATGTGTTGTGTATACATGTACTACTGTTGTTATTTACTGCACTGGGTAACCGGTTAATGGATAATAAACTGAACTGAACTGAACTAAAATAAAATGTCTTGTGCCTTTCATTTCTCACTTGGAGCGAGAGAAAGTAATATCCATCTACATGTACAAGTACATGTACGTCCTAAAGAGGATTCCCTTTCAACCGTAGAATCGAAACATTCAATTACTTCAGAAATGCGGCGTTCACTCTTGGTAATTCGATGACGTTCAGGTCACTAGGTCGAAGATAGATCGACCCTTTCTGCATGTACGCGATTGTTTTGCAAGTGAAGCTATGAGTGGACCCCCACCACCACAGCCTTTAATGCATCAGCTCGCGTGTGCCGTATTTGTAATGCTATTGTTAACAATGCAAATAAATATGACAGTTTATAACCCTCATAGGTTTCTTGCTTACAATCGCCCCACATGCAAAAGCGCGTTGAGAAATTTCAACTGCAGTTGTTCCTTTTGATATAAGAAATGATGCTACTGTTACAAAGATAATTATTGCTGTCGTCACCTAGGTACACAATGGCAAGTGACTCTAAAGACCATTCACGGCCGGTGCCAGTCTGACCTGCATCAGTATGTACATGTATTTACTTCTGTGGACAATGGCAAAGTCGACAGTTTTATTGGAAACTGGTAAACTCTGTTCACACTGAATCCCTTTCTTAGCGGTGACTTGAAAAAGACGAATGTCTATTTCTGACGACTGCCCGGCAGCTTCTCCAGCTGGACGTATGTAGGGTTTAGTCATCGTAGGCGTGTGCGGATGCACATCGGCTATCCATGAGCGTGTAGCGTGTAGCACATCAATTCTATGAACTCATTGAATTAAGGTTACGCAGTGACACTATACAATAATGCACCTGTTGCATGAATCGAATAATGTCATGGTTTGCTGGAGACACCTTGAAGTGAACGCCTAATTATGGAACTTTCTCTCTTTTCTGCGTACATATGGGCTGCAGAGTGTGCGTACATCTACATATACATCGCTTCTATAGGCGTGGAAATCTTCAACTAACTTCAACACGGTGATTTGCCATGGTGGGCTTGATTCAAAAACAGCCTCACTTGGAAGAACCCTTGAGAAATAACTATCCACAAAACAGCACAAAAACGATACACAGTATAGGCTACAATAAATCGGAAAGTCGTCTCCGAATATTTCGCCAATTTTCGACCCCAATCGGGGTCTTCCTCAGGCGCTATGTAGAAGAGATCCCAGAGGTGAATCTCTTCTACATGTACATAGCGCCTGAGGAAGACCCCGATTGGGGCCTTGAGAAATAACTCGGATCATAAGTGAACCAGGACTCGCCCTTTAAAGTGCACCAAGAAGCATCGTGCCGCACTTCTTGCACATGTAGGGGCCTATTGTGATTCTATGCGTCCATGACCGTTGCAAAATGGTCCTTTTGCGATTGAGAAGATATAGGGGATTCATCAGTCATACCATCTAATTTGCCTGCCGTACCTTTCCACATAATATTACATGGATTTGAATAAAAGCGCGACCCTGGATTCCATTTTAGAATTTCATGCATCACATTAAGAAGCAAAATTTTCATGGGCCATGGCGTACATTGTAGGCTATGTATCAGAATCTGTGGATATTTTATATTTTTCAATTTGTGTGCGATTTAGTTATGAGCGAGCACGTACTCATGCCCGTTATGCAAAGCTTTACTGGAAAACTGAAGCAGATTTAGAAAAGTGACGATGGACTCTAAATATCGGTGTAAAACAGCTGGTCATCATACATGGACGTAACACCACTGCCGATTTGCAAACGAAAAACTATAACTTTTCCCGTTTTCTGTCACCTTTAGTTTGTATTACGTACGTTGTATATAATTCCCTCCCTGTAATGAAATTTTGACAAAGGAAACTCTCGATATGGCTACTTGGCATTTTAGTCCCCAAATCTCTATAGATACATGTAGCATGCTGGAGGTGCTGGTACCTTTTTTACACAATACATTATTATATATATTTATTTCGTGA
>NMRB01000003.1:461147-514304 GCA_002633025.1 Notospermus geniculatus | reverse complement strand
TGTTAGGCAGGGTCAATCATGAAGTACATAGAAAATCTATGATCTCTTGAATGTTTTCTGCCTCATCATCATTATTGTCCCTGAGTTGGATAAAATCTTTTTATTCGCATATCAGAAACATTTGTACAAAGTCATGTAGGCCTATCTTTGCACATGACAGTTTTTGTCAGCAACCACGTGTTATCCTTTGAAGTACATGTACTCCTAAATGAATCGCCAAGTCTTCTTTTTAAAAAAAACTGTTTCCACCTGTTCAGTCAAATGACATTTCCTATTCACAGTTAAATATACTCATTTCCAATGACAACTTCTTTTTAACACCGAACAGAACTTAAATAGTAGTTACCAAAATGTGGCCCTCAACACTCCAGCCGAGCAGTCGAAAGCTGCGAGTATCATTCAAACAAAGTTTCAAGATTCAATAAGTCTATTGAAATTCCGCTTCAAAGCGTTTTGATGCGATTTAGCGTGAGATACCATTTACAAACATTCAACAACGGCGCGTGCCGACACTTCCACCCATTGTGGCACACCAGGTGCAACCACCATGAAGGTTGCTTTTACTAGCGACAGGTCCAACTCTGGTCTTTCTGAATTTGTCAAAGGAATTGAATGTCAATGGCGGTTGTGGCATTTAACTTTTTTTTCTGGTTTTGGAGGCAGATAATACAAGAGGTGAGGGCAAAATGCATATTTTCTCCACCGCAAATACAGAGTACCCTTAAGCTTGGTAAGTCGCATTCAACAATCAGACAATTACAAGATTGCCATTTGTTACTTGCACATGATCATGCTAATGCTTCACCTGGGGATTCAACGTGGGAATACAAGGGCATATTGGCCGATGAACCGACCACCTTAAGCGGGTGATCCACTGTTGCGATTTCGGCTTGAGACGGGGTTGCGTTCCCTTACGGTTACCTTATATGGCAATCGGAAGTCCTTATAAGGTAACCGCAAGGGAACGCAACCCCATCTCAAACCAAAATCGCAACAGTGGAACACCCGCTTTACACGTACATGTACGCAAGCCGAGTTTTTTTGAGACAACATATGTATACGTCAGCAAGTTCAAAAAATGTCTCTGAATCTAATCGTTGATTACAATGAACAATGAAGTGCATGTATAAATTGGTGGGCGCTGGCACTGAAGTGGCATGCACTCTACAATTAATTGAATTATTAAAGAACAGAACAAGCTGATCAGGACTGTCCTCCCGAACACCATGCTGTTATACATTATGCAACAATACAAAACATAGTCTATTCATTTTATTAATTTCCTGATTTGATTTTATGTACACGACAACAAAGAACGTACGTTTACGAAAACAAAGCACTTTAAAGTGCATTTACCGTTTAGTGATTTACGTCGAGAGCCGACATGACCGACTGACAATGGTTTTCCAGAATGAAATCCCAGTCTTTTGATAAGAAGGGAGTCATGGCCAATGTTGTAGGCCTGTACACTCCATTGTGCACACGATAAGTTTGTACATAACAAAGCAAGCTTTGGGTGTAAGGCCTGCTTTCCATTGGAGCGTTTCCGTGCGCGGAATTAACACTCGAAAGCATTGTTTGTTCCCGCCTCGTTGGTCACGGAGCGGAAAAAACAATGCTTTCGAACGTTTCCGCGCACGGAAACACTCCAATGGAAAGCAGGCCTAAGGCTTCCGTTACATAGAAGTATACGGTATACGAAAACGCCGGTTAACAAAGGCATTCCGAGGATTCACCACCGTGAAGCCACTGTTAACCGGCGTTTTCGTATACCGTAAACTTCTATGTAAGGGAAGCCTAAGGCATGTCCAAGTTTCCATGGATTCTGCGTTCTAGTAGTTTCAGTCCAGAGCAGGTACTACAGATATGTAGAAAAAAAAATCAAAGTTCTTATTAATAACGACATCCCGAAATACTTCATTGCAATCAAATGGGTTTGCAGGCGTACCTCTATCGTTTCTCTGGACAGGAAATGCACGCCTTCTCATTTACTAGATGAAAAACCACTTCCTCCGCTGCACGTTCGCCATCCAATGTACTACTGGACGACCATTGAAGGAGATCGTCTCCTCTAATGAGTTCATGATGATGCCCATTCTGTCCTCTGCTCGAGATATCATTATCCGCCGTGCGCACGTGCTTTGTGCCGACTTCCGGCACACGGGGTCCGCGATTCAAATTGTCAGTATCAATATGAAAAGACATCAATTCATTTTTGACCTCTGCCATCAATATTCATACATTTCAATTCTCTACATTGAGAGAGGTGGTTACACTGAGGTATATTCTTTACGAAGTAGAACTTCCGGTTACCCTCATGGGAACAGATGCATCCCACAGTGCAGGTGTATGACAAGTCGTTTAGTTTTTATGACAGAAACTTAGTTTTTAAAGAAATTTAGGCTTTGCGGACGAGAAGTTTTTGTGAAAATACTAGGTTTTTAGACTTATTGGACGAACGGCTTACCATACAAGGGTATACATCGGCGACATTTGGTATATACCCAACTGGACATTTTCGTCCAGCTAAGATCGAAAACCACGACTGACTGGAGGATGTTAAATCGTATCTTCCTCTCCTTGCCTAATGTTGACGTCATGTGATCGTATACATTCTCTTAAAAAATCTGTGCATCTGCTGCATGTACATGTAACTTTCGAACGAGCATTGTTTTCTTTCAGCCCTGGAAGCCGTTGTGATAACTACCCTGCATGACAACCACTGTACAACGGTACGACGCTTTGACAGAAATGAATAATTCAGGACCACACGTACTTCCCGCAGTTAATTATGGGAGTTTAGCCGCTAGTTTAACAACAAGAGAATGCCACCAAGGCAGATCGCCGCAATCATCCAAATTTTCTTTTTTTACCGCGGCTCCATATCATGGAGTGTTTGCTTAAAACCTTTCGAAATTTTACGCCTTTCTCTATGAAGCATTAATAAATGATTTAAGTGTAACCCTCGTGTTGGATAGGCCACACCGTTTCCGGCAGGTTGCCAGAAACATGATCACATCTGCAGTTGGACAACGACATTTACAAGTCCCGCGTTCGCACAACCACTGATTTTCCTCTGAAGGATGACATTTTTAAAGCAATGGCGAAAATGGCCATTTTATACGCTATGTGCAAGAAAAACAGCAACGGAAACTTGTGCGTGGCCCTATACACGTTCTCGATATCCGACTGGCCAAGAGTGTACACAACATGTTTTGAGACGAGAGGTGTTGGCTATGCTTATGACTCCGCCATTCGCGACAAGTAGGCCTACCAAGGACCCCGCCAAGAATCGACATGACTGTACACAAAAATGTAAAGGCCTATGTACACAATGGTATTCACGGGCGCACGGAAGGAGGAATCGGGATTTTCTGACTTCTTCTCTGCATGTAGTGAAAAGAAATTATGCGCATTAGCCTACTGTAAAGTCAATCGCCATTTTTTAATCAATGTAGCTATCCAGGGTTACAGTTTGAATTCTTGGTTGACATTTCCACACAAACTTGAATGTAAAAATATACGTAAACTTCCAAGAAAACGAGCTGACGGTTGTGTTGCGTTGAAACTAATTAACGGTATTAAATATAGCTGAGACCTGTGTGCACAGTCCTCGTATGTCACTCAGCACCGCGTCGCCGGAATCAATGAAAAATCATGCTTAAGCTTCTTAATTGGTTCCTGAATGATTAATGGACGGCTTTCAAAAGAGTTGTGATTTCGCAGAAAAAAAACTTCAAAATTTTACTAATGAATTGTAAATTCCATCGCGAGCTATTCGTGTGTTCGCCATTTTCCGACCATAACTATTTATATCGTTCATCAACGAGAGACAGACATTGTATGCCGCAGTTTTGGCAGACGTAAGGACATGCAGGACGCAAATTCTGAAGTTAGAATTATGCAAAACGCTTACAACATCGACATGAGAATTGAGCTCATGCAGATCATTGTAGCCACCATTCGGTCGGCGGTAGAGATCATAACACTGCACCTCCGACTCAAGGTAAAGGTAAAGGCTCCCAATGAAGGATCGAATGGCTTCCCATTAAAGCTAGGAATCCTCCATTGATTTTCTGCGTTGCGACTTGCTTTGCAACCTGCAACTCGCGACTGAATACGATCACAAGGAACTGATACCGGTCGCCGACCGATTGAGATCGAGTGCTCAGTTGCAACGCAACCCAGTTGCAAAGCGAGTCGCAACGCAAAATCAACTAGAAAATCAATGGTGGATTCCAGGCTTTAAGAATCGATTAAGAATCTAATAGGCCCATTGAATGATCGAATGGGTTCCCGTTCAAGAATCGAATAAGAATCGAATAGGTTCCCATTGAATGATCAAAATGGTTCCCATTAAGTTGAGACCTCCCCAATTTCCCTGCATTGGCAGGAACTTTTATTCTGTATCATAGTAAACACATGGAATACGAAAGAGTTATATTTTTATGATGATAATTTTAACAATTCGCTCAAAGCAGAATGTAGCCCGTCGTTCAGAAACCATTTCTTCGCCCACCACATGCAGTGAGCATGGTAACGTTGCACTTCCGTGTGCGCCTCCTCGCGGTTTTTATGTGAAGCTGACAACCATGTTCAGCTGGTGAGATTTGTGGTGTAATGTATTGAACAGGAGATGGTGTTCCATGTCTGAAACGGTCCAGATATACGAAACACCGTATTGAAGTGACATATTTCGACTGTTGTTCATGTAATGATGTTGATGAAAATGAGGACCACGCCGCATTTATTCTTTAAATGGCTCGCAATGGTGTTGAACTCCGTATCCTACTACTTCGAGGTCATCATTTGGACGAATTCTGAAAGGAAAGGAAAACTGACGTGTGAAATCTTTTGAGATGATGACAAGCGAAAATGAAAGACTTGGAAAAATACACGTTGCACAGTAGGGGTATGACCTGCCAGCAACTCCAGCAAGGGTCTGGGCAACTATTTAGAGGACTGGACGTGTGTGCCTGTGGATGGTTGGCTGATGGGGTGTTCGATATCCCATCTTTTGCGACCTAGAAATGGATGTGGTGGTAGTCAAGTGAGGCCTTATAAGGCTTCAATTGATACCTACCATCATAATTAACCTGTCCATCACCATCAACATCAGCCTCCCTGATCATCTCGCCCACCTCCTCATCAGTCAGTTTCTCACCGAGGTTGGTCATGACGTGCCGTAACTCCGCCGCACTGATGAATCCATTCCCGTCTTTGTCGAATACTCGAAATGCTTCGCGGAGTTCTTCCTCGCTGTCTTGTTCTTTCATCTTCCGGGCCATCATGGTCAAGAATTCTGGGAAATCTATCGTGCCGTTCCCTTTTGGAAAGAAACAACCACTCAGAGAATCACTTAACACATGTTTGAGATACAAATTTAATAATCAACCAGTTCCAACGTATTTATACGTCATGCATGTACAGAGACATTTTTCAACATACACAGAAGCATACAGAAACACCCCGTTCCTTACCGTCGGTGTCCACCTCATTTATCATATCCTGAAGTTCACCTTCTGTTGGATTTTGTCCGAGTGATCTCATCACTGTGCCCAGTTCCTCTGTCGTTATGGTACCATCGCCATCTTTGTCGAACAAGGAGAATGCCTCCTTAAACTCTGGAAGAGAGAGAAAACACTCAAATAAGCTGTCAGCATCATTGCAAAATACTTATTGTACGATTGCCAATCGTTGTCATTTTGATCCCATGAAATCTAGTCTAAGTGTAAACGAGCTCCCCTACCTCCAACTTGTTCTTCGGTTAACTTCTCTGCCTTGAACGAGAAAAGGGACTGTGTGAGCTGATATGGACAAGGGATAAAGGCTCGTGTTCACAGTAAGAAAAGTACAGGGAATGTGTAAATCCGAATGGTGTATCGTGGGATTTGTCATGGTTCGTGTTAATAACATTATATTCCTTTATAGCCGTGGTTACACTACATAAAAATACCCGTGTTTTTCCAGACCCGTGTCAAACACAGGGACTTGAGGCATGCATGGCAGGGGTGGTGGGTGTTTCCGAGGTCCAAAAGCACCCACGGACAGTGTCCTGACCCCCGGGGTAAAATACCCCAGAAATATGTATATATAATAACAAGGGATCTAACTCCAACTCTCAGGCAGACTGGTGTTTTTAACTTCAAATCTCGCTCACAAGAAAACCCTGACACTTATGAACGGGAAACACAGCTATTTCCACGCAGAAATTCCTCATCTTTCAGAAAAACACAAGAGTTTNTTTCCTCCTACATATCATTAATATCGTCCAATATTGTTTGATGAGTAGCTATAATGCCCTAAGTGGGCGCTTGCACTCCTGAGATAATATTTTTAAAAAAAAAAATTAAGCCCTCCAAAAACCGTTCGAGCTCGGAGGGGATTATTACACCGCGTTTTTAACAGGTGTGGACAGAAAAAACCCGGGTTCGACACGGGTTTTTTATGTAGTGTAACAAAGGCTATATATTGGAAAAGGAACAGTTGATTTCAAGTTATTTGGCCAGATCACTCACATACAAATAATCTTTGTATCACAGGGTAGCAAATTTTTCTACTCAGGATGCATTATTTTGTGTTTGGTCGGTAAAATGTTGGCGGTACCATCAAAGGAAGTAAGAATCAGCTCCAAAGACCATGTTACATTTTTCCTACAGTCCCTACGAGTAACTAGAGAAAGGGGTACTTACAGACATGACGATTCCTCTCCGCTCCGACGCCAAATAAACGTCACACTGGCAGTATCGTTGGGTAGACTATATGTCACCGACGTGTTGTAACCTATCGCCGGAGGCTCAAGTGGTGCATGCAGCAGGACATCAACACCTTGATAATATAGAAAGCTATAATGTCCATCAGCTAATTGCTAAATTACACATGTTACATAATAAATGTGAGAATTATATCGGCCGTCTCTCCTATTGACTTGTAATCTCGTCCCACGATACGAATTACGCAGCCTACGTCTTGCGGAATGGACACGTATCAACCTCGACTTCTCGACCTCTGCCTGACAGGAGGTAAGCCAATAAGTCGAAATGCTAGAGTGGCACCTTGTTCCAGAACAATCTGCAAATTCTAACCAACCCGGTGCCATTGATGTTGCACCATGGCAACAAAACAATTCCAGATAGAATGTATGAAATGACGTGGTGTGCATGTACACCCGGAATTTTTTCGTAGCTAATGCCCGCTGTACAAATTTTTTCATCCAATTTTCTGAATATACATGTACTCAATAAAGGCCAACATGCGGGTTTATACATTGAAGCTTCAATAGGCCGGGAATCTGAATTTCCAAAAAAAATTGGATGAAATTTTTGATCGTGTACAGCGGGCATTAGCAGTGCCTAGTGATTGGAATACATTGTACTTCATCTATCCAAACTCCCTGCGACTGACCAATGACATACATGTAAGAACTGCCCATATTTTTCTACGGCTGGGTTGCCCATAGGCAGCACACGTGACTGGGGATGGCCAGTCATAAATGTAGTACCAAATGTGCATGGCCGAAAACTCGACCTTTATAAGTTTAGTTTTGATACATACCTAATAGGCCGGGAATCTGAATTTCCAAAAAAAATTGGATGAAAATTTTGATCGTGTACAGCGGGCATTAGCAGTGCCTAGTGATTGGAATACTTCATCTATCCAAACTCCCTGCGACTGACCAATGACATACATGTAAGAACTGCCCATATTTTTCTACGGCTGGGTTGCCCATAGGCAGCCATCTTGTGTACAAAAACTCTCGTTGAGAGGCACCTTAGGCATAGCTGTCAACAGACAGACTTTCAAATAAATTGGGAATATGGTGTGTACATGTATATATATATTATATCAAATCTTTCAAATGATCAATTGACTATTACAGCCGCCAAAGTCGCTGTAAAAATGAAGCCTGAAAAGGACTGATCGAGCTTACTGGGACACTGCTAAATTCTTTTTGTTACACCATTATGATCGATAAGACTTTCTACATGTATGACGGTGCCGTGTTCAAGGACACGTCATTCTGTCGTACTTCTTGTTGATTGACAGACGTACACCCAAGGTACATGTAACGTCTCCGTCCTATATTGCGCGACATTCTGCAGAATTGTGCGGTATTAATGGCATCACTTCATCGATGTCCACCACTATGCTGCTCAGACAAAGGATTTTCGGACTCAACAAATGCAAGGCGGTCGCTCATGTTGTTCAGCAGCAAGCACGATGCTTTGCATCATTTGCACCGAGGGAGTTGGTAAGTCGATCAGCGACCAAAGGAATACACAGTAAACATTCCATTGAAGGTAAGCGCCATTTCTGTCCCGATTTCCCTGGTTTGTGCGATAAGTTCATTGGCCTATATTTTTAATCGCTTTTTTGTCATTGTCGCGTCAAATACCGTAGGCATACATGTAACTACATGAAAATGGCCTACCTCAATCGATGGAAATATATCGGGTGTCCCAAAAAAAGTGAACCGCTTTTTTTGACAAGTATGTTCTCAGCGACAGATGAACCGAATTCATTGGAATTTTTCGTAGAGTACCCTTAGGGTATCATCAACAAGTCTGCAAAATATCTAGGAGATCGGTCGCAAATTATGCGAGTATTGTCAAATTCAAAACAGCATGTCAACACCTGCGTGAACATGATGAAGGTCACATTGCATTAGCTCTGATATTGGATTTTTTGACGTGCTGTTTTGAATTTGACAATACTCGCGCAATGTGTGACTGATCTCTTAGATATTTTGCAGACTTGTTGATGATATTATTTTGCAGACTTGTTGATGATATCATATCCTGAGGTTACTCTGTGAAAAATTCCAATGAATTCGGTTTATCTGTCGCTGAGAAAATACTTGTCAAAAAGCGGTTCACTTTTTTTGGGACACCCGATATATAGAAAACATCCGATGCAGTTTGACTTACAAACAGAAACTATGGACCCATGGGTCCTACTCTGCTAGTAACTGGCCTCGACTTCGTCTATTTACGCTCAGTTCTGTCACAGAGATGCCAAGCTCAAAGCAAAGACCAAAGAAGATGTGCCCTCACAAAATTCAACTTTTCCCTTGACGATCTTTCAGGATCCCTTTTACCATTGGGTAGACCACTTCAGCAGTCGGTAAGATGGATGAGTATCGTTAAGAGCCCTTTTCCTACCCCGGAAATACCCAAAGCACCACTGGGTCAGTTCATCATGAAACATTTTGATCTGTGGCCGCAGAACACAGCCATCGTAAGTGAAAGTCGAATGCAAAAATTGACAGAAAAGGGTTTGAACAATACATACATGTAAACCTTCGTTCCTCAATAACGTAATTCATCTGGGCAGCTGAATTATGCCCCCCCCCCAAAAAAAACACCATGATTCAACACCTTGGCAACACACTTTTCGTAATTCTAACTACAGATTGACAGTGTGACCGGACGATCCTACACCTACCAAGAAGTAAAGAAATACGTGAAGAGTGTGGGCAGCGCTTTGCTGAAGTCAGGGGTAAAGAAGGGGGACGTTGTTTGTATCCACAGCACAAACTGTCCGGAGTATGTGTTTGCCTTTCTCGGAGTTACTGGCATCGGATGTGTTGCGACGACTTCGAATTCCGGTTATACCTCGAGTAAGAGTCATATCACCCAACTTAAATTGTGCATTGGGTTACTTGGTCGACGTTTCCTACTTAAAGTTTTCTAATGGTCATCGTGACAATTTGTGATAGAAAAGTGGGTTTCTTCCCTGTATATGTATGGATTGAACACATGGAAAAGAAGAAATGGAAATGGTCTGCGACACTTTACGATGGAGCACAGCATGCAAGCCATACAGTACTATTTTAATAGGGCCAAGCTCAATCGGGTTTTTTTGGGTTTTTTCAGGGGAACTTCTTCACCAAATCACGGACGCAAACGCCAAATATCTCATCACATCTACCAGTTCTTTAAAGCCTGCACAGGAAGCAGCACAAAGTTATGGCAATTTAAAGGTTCGTGGGATAGCCACTGTGCTCCGATTTGTACGAAAGCCCAGAAGGCTCATTCAAAATTCAATATTGAAACCCTGATTTCAATATTGAACTGTTGACTTCAATATTGAAATAGGATCTTCAATATTGAAATTGGATATTTTCAACTTTTAAAAACCATCAAATTTACACAAATGAAAGTTACCAAAAAATGAATTAGCGCTGGGTTATAAACAGTGTCTCTCCCTCTTCAGTATCTCAACAAAGATTTTAATTATATTTAGGAATGTAACTTTAACGGATATTCAATTTCTTATAACGTGACTTCAGTATTGAACCACAAATTCAATATTGAAATCTGACTTCAATATTGAAATGTATGATTCAATATTGAAGTCGAATTTCAATATTGAATTCGCAGTTCAATATTGAAATGTATGATTCAATATTGAATAGTGTGGTTCAATACTGAATAGTGTGTTCAATATTGAAGTCATGTTTATAAGAAATTGAAATAATGTCTGTTAAAGTTGTATTCCTAAATATAATTAAAATCTTTCTTGAGATACTGAAGAGGGAGAGACACTGTTTATAACCCAGCGCTAATTCATGTTTTGGTAACATTCATTAGTGTAAATTTGATGTTTTTTATAACTTGAAAATATCCGATTTCAATATTGAAGTCAGCAGTTCAATATTGAAATCGGGGTTTCAATATTGAATTTTGAATGAGCCTTCTGGGCTTTCGTAGATTTGCCACTGAATGTAACGATATGAACATACATGTACCTGCCATGTGTACATACATCTATGAACATTTTTTTTAATTTTAGGCAATGTATGTGACCGGGGACAACCCTCCACGTGGCTTTAGACCGTTCAGTGACCTTCTCCAGGATGATGGTGGTTTGTTTCCTGATGAGTTGACCTATGACCCCAATGACGTCGTCGTGTTACCTTATTCCAGCGGCACGACTGGACTACCGAAGGGCGTTATGATAACACATAACAACTTTGTATCGAATGTGTCCCAAATATTGTGAGTTGGTGGCACTATTCCAGTAACTACAAGCTTTCAATCAGCGTGGGGCATGTTTGATTCGTAGGCCTGCACTTTTTTTACGCCTAATTTGATTCACGGAGATGCCTACCGTAGGCCTACCTCCCTCATTTGAAATGCGATCTGCTAATATCTTACCATGACGTTGCAGCCAGCAGGATTCTCTGCACTGTTAGAAATTTATTAATTTTACAGTAGTAATTTTGCAGTAATTTTACAGAAAGTGCCTGCAGCAGAGTCCCCAGCACTTTCTGTAAATTTACATAATTTTTTAATGGTATGATTCATGTTTTCCTGTATTGGTTGGACTCCATTGGACATCCAATTCTGATGCCTTCTGAGATCAGTATGAAAATATAATTTGGTCAGCCTCCAGTCAAGTCTCTCTTAACATTTATTTAAGTCTGTAGTTTTACAGATCACTCTGTAATTTTACAGATCCAGTCCTGGGGACTCTGCTGCACAGATTTTCTGTGAAATCTTCTGTTATTTCTAACAGTGTGGCGTACATTTACATCCATAGACAGCTAAGTCTAGTAGAACAAAATCTGTACATCAGCAAGCTTCGTTTTTCTCACGCTTCACAACTTTTTTATGCAGGCATTCAAATTACAAACCGATGGTCCCGTGTGGGTCAATCTTCAAAGACAACCGTGACTCGTGTAACTTTTAACTTTTTATTTCGTGTGGCAGGTCAGAAAAAACATTAATGAACTACACCACGGATAACTGCTACCTGGCATTCTTGCCTTTCTTCCACATGTATGGCATGGTGATGTTCCTTGGTTACGCATTCCTGGTGGGAGCAAAAGTCGTCACTTTTCCGTCATTCGAAGCTGAATTGTTCATTCGTTCCATCGAAAAGTATAAAGTAAGGGCCAAATTCATAAAGGGTGTTTAAGACTTAGACGCGTGTAACTTCACTAAATGCACACACTTACCATGCATTTGACGAAATAACACGCGTCTAAGTTTTAAACACCCTTTATGAATTTGGCCCTAAGGCCTGGTTGCACCAGCTATGCTGAAAGTTAAGTTTGAGGTTGACCTCAACTAAGTAATATGATTTGTTATTACAATTTGAGGTTGAGAACGACTTTGAGGTTAGATTGAGCACAAGGTCGACCTTAAGTATGACTGGTGCAACCGGGCCTTAGTGTTTAGCGATTGAGCATTAGGTTGCCTTCTTGTAGCATATCGCAAATGCTGTAGACTTACCCTGTTCATTTGCGGGTGACGACTTACATGAAAAAACATCCACTTAAACATTATTACGGAAATTTTTCCTTTCTATCAACAGGCAACCTTACTACATACCGTGCCTCCTATTGGCCTTCTCCTTGCCAAGCATTCCTTGGTTGACAGTATTGATCACAGCAGTGTAAGAGAGATTTTCTGTGGTGCTGCAGCAATGGGACCAGAAACAGAGGATACGATCAGGCAAAGACTTGGTGTGATATTAAGGCAGGGGTATGGACCACCTGCACGAAGGAATAAAACTAGTTTGCCGACCATATTTGTAAACAAACCAGCTTGTTTACAACTTCGGCGTCTAACTCCTTTAAACTCAACGCAGATGAAAACAAAATATGGTTCCTTGGGTAATTTTCACTTCTCCAGGCTACCTTTCGAGCAGGAGATTGATTTCTCTGTGGTTATTTTCTTGATAGATTCGAGATATCGAAACGAATGAACCGCTCGGCCCCAACAAGTCAGGTGAACTTTGCATCAGAGGTCCACAAATCATGAAAGGGTATTTGAACAATCCAGAGGCCACGAAGAATTGTATAGAAGCAGGTGGTTGGTTCAGAACAGGTGGGTATCTTGTTGATGATATTCAAACAGAACCTGATGAAATCATGTAGTAGCATTAAGCAGAAATTATTGTGCATATTTTTTTATGAAAATCCACCCTTTCTTCATACTGTAGACACGTGGTCTGGTTACCTTATTTTGATTCCTTACTTCGTGGCATTCCTTTCTACACAAGAAACAAAGTCTTGCGTATTAATCTATCATATACGTGCACATGTACATATTCCATAGGTGACATTGGCTACTATGATGACGACGGTTACTTCTTTTTTGTGGAACGACTGAAAGAACTAATCAAGTACAAAGGATTCCAGGTAGGTCGTTTCACTCCAATAACGTATGCCTTTCATCTCATTTTTATCTGATGACTTTGTCCTTACCTATGTCAACTCCTTAAGCCCTAAAAGCATCCAGTCCAGCTCTGAAGCAAATCATATTTACTTTCCCCCAGACAAAAATACAACGTCTCTATCGACTTTAGGTACCGCCAGCAGAGCTAGAAGATCTCATTCTGACCATGCCTGGTATATTGGACGTGGGTGTGGTGGGAAAACCAAGCGAAGACGCCGGAGAGTTACCCCTAGCATTCATTGTGAAGAAGCCAAACGCTGACACGACGGAGGACGATGTAATAAAATTTGTCGAAGGTAAGACAAGAATGTCTAACTTGCTTTCCATTATAAACAGGTTAATTTGGAATAACTCTTGCATCATGCAAATTCATGCTGGTGAAGGCTCTACTTCATACTGCTCTACTTTAGCTCTCACAGCGACTAGGCCTACTTAACTTACCCCTACTCATCCTTGTACTTACCTTCCCGTTGTCCTGCTTTGTCATAGGACTGACACTCATTAAGATTTACAGAAAAATATCAACGCGTTTTATTTCCAGAGCGAGTTGTTTCAAGCAAACGCCTACGAGGTGGAGTAATCATGGTCGATGCGATCCCCAAATCACCGAGTGGGAAAATTCTACGGCGAGTGCTTCGTGAGAGATTCAAAGAACAGGACTGATGATTGACCCGACGATAAAACAGATATTACAGCAATAGCCATGACCAAACGTTCACAAGATATCAACATTAACATGTGCTATATCAGGTGAAAAGCAGACATTCATTGACATACTAACTATACTTTTCTACTACATCGGTAAAAAAGATGGGCGATGGTCGTGATTGACAAACACCTTCCTCACCCACAGACAAAACAAATGTTACATAAAAAACAAATGTTACATAATAAATGTGAGAAATCGGCCATTCCCCAAATATTGACTTGTATCTCGTCCCATGATACGAAGGCAGCCTACGTCTAACCAAGCTACCCGGTGCCGTTGATGTTGCAACATGGAACAGAACAATTCCAGATAGAATATGAAATGACGTGGCGTGGGAAATCTTCACCCGGAAGTTTTTCGTAGCTTTAGTAGTGCCTAGTGATTGTAATACCACATCCATCCAAACTCCCTGCCACTGATAAATGACATAACAACTGCCCATAGTTTTCTTCGGATAGAGAGCCACCATCTTGCATGTCTTGTGCACAAAAACTGACGTTGAGAGGCACCTTATCGGCATAGCTGTCAATCAGATAAACTTATAATAAATTGGGTATCAAATCTTTCAAATAGGCCTAGTTGACCTATTTCCTACGCATTATTTACCACGTGTGTGTAGGCTACAATGAAGCCTGAAATATAGGACCTGATCGCGGTTAATAGGACACTGCTAAATCCTTGCTACGCCATTATCATTCATAACCTGTTTCTATGAATGAGGACGGTGCGACCGTATACAAAAGACAGGTCATTCTGCCTTAGTTCTTGCTGACAGACAGGCGTCTATCCACGGTAACATCTCCGTCCTGTGCTGTGCCGACGTTCTGCAGAATAGTACGTGTACGTGACGGTAAATGCCATCGATATCCACCACTATGCTGCTCAGACATCGGTTTTTCGGACTGAACAAATGCATGGTTGGCCATGTTGTTCGACAGCAGCAAGCACGATGCTTTGCATCATTTGCGCCGAGGGTTTTGGTAAGTCGATCAGCGACCAAAGGAATATGCAGTAAAAATTCCAATGAAGGTAAGCGTCATTTGTTAAACGTAAACCTCCGGATCAATTAGCCTACACTCATGACAGTATTATTTGGTATTTCCGTTATAGAGATGGCCATCCCAACTATGTATGTTTGCCTTTCTCGGAGTTACTGGCATCGGATGTGTTGCGACGACTTCGAATTCCGGTTATACCTCGAGTAAGAGTCATATCACCCAACTTTAATTGTGCATTGGGTTACTTGGTCGACGTTTCCTACTTAAAGTTTTCTAATGGTCATCGTGACAATTTGTGATAGAAAAGTGGGTTTCTTCCCCGTATATGTATGGATTGAACACATGGAAAAGAAGAAATGGAAATGGTCTGCGACACTTTACGATGGAGCACAGCATGCAAGCCATACAGTACTATTTTAATAGGGCCAAGCTCAATCGGGTTTTTTTTGGGTTTTTTCAGGGGAACTTCTTCACCAAATCACGGACGCAAACGCCAAATATCTCATCACATCTGCCAGTTCTTTAAAGCCTGCACAGGAAGCAGCACAAAGTTATGGCAATTTAACGGTTCGTGGGATAGCCACTGTGCTCCGATTTGCCACTGAATGTAACGATATGAACATACCTGCCATGTGTACATACATCTATGAACATTTTTTTAATTTTAGGCAATGTATGTGATCGGGGACAACCCTCCACGTGGCTTTAGACCGTTCAGTGACCTTCTCCAGGATGATGGTGGTTTGTTTCCTGATGAGTTGACCTATGACCCCAATGACGTCGTCGTGTTACCTTATTCCAGCGGCACGACTGGACTACCGAAGGGCGTTATGATAACACATAACAACTTTGTATCGAATGTGTCCCAAATATTGTGAGTTGGTGGCACTATCCCAGTAACTACAAGCTTTCAATCAGCGTGGGGCATGTTTGATTCGTAGGCCTGCACTTACGCCTAATTTGATTCACGGAGATGCCTGGGTACCGTAGGCCTACCTCCCTCATTTGAAATGCGATCTGCTAATATCTTACCATGACGTTGCAGCAGGGTTCTCTGGCGTACATTTACATCCATATATAGACAGCTAAGTCTAGTAGAACAAAATCTGTACATCAGCAAGCTTCGTTTTTCTCACGCTTCACAACTTTTTTATGCAGGCATCCAAATTACAAACCGATGGTCCCGTGTGGGTCAATCTTCAAAGACAACCGTGACTCATGCAACTTTTAACTTTTTATTTCGTGTGGCAGGTCAGAAAAAACATTAATGAACTACACCACGGACGACTGCTACCTGGCATTCTTGCCTTTCTTCCACATGTATGGCATGGTGATGTTCCTTGGTTACGCATTCCTGGTGGGAGCAAAAGTCGTCACTTTTCCGTCATTCGAAGCTGAATTGTTCATTCGTTCCATCGAAAAGTATAAAGTAAGGGCCAAATTCATAAAGGGTGTTTAAGACTTAGACGCGTGTAACTTTACTAAATGCACACACTTACCATGAATTTGACGAAATAACACGCGTCTAAGTTTTAAACACCCTTTATGAATTTTTAGCGATTGAGCATCGGGTTGCCTTCTTGTAGCATATCGCAAATGCTGTAGACTTACCCTGTTCATTTGCGGGTGACGACATACATGAAAAAACATCCACTTAAACATTATTACGGAAATTTTTCCTTCCTATCAACAGGCAACCTTACTACATATCGTGCCTCCTATTGGCCTACTCCTTGCCAAGCATTCCTTGGTTGACAGTATTGATCACAGCAGTGTGAGAGAGATTTTCTGTGGTGCTGCAGCAATGGGACCAGAAACAGAGGATACGATCAGGCAAAGACTTGGTGTGATATTAAGGCAGGGGTATGGATGGCAGCATTCATCTCGTCATGGTAGTCCCCTGTCTTGGATTTGGCCTTGAACAGTAGCAATCCATTGGGTATAAATCCATTATGGCCACCAGCATGGCTGATGATCAGCCTACCCCCTTTTCCAGTCGGAAGTTTCATTCCAACACAGTCTTTTGCCTTTTGTGCTTCCAACTGCCAGTGTTTGGAAACTGTATGGTGCGCATTCAGCCAGGTCTCGTCTTGCCAATTTGGTGGTTTGGGGTTTTCACTCTGCCTATTTTTGCGCCGCCTTCTCAGGTATCGTGCACGCCATGCCACAATGTCATCCCTTTCCATCAAGAACTTCCTATTGAGAGATGTTGACTTTACATATTTGAATTCCAGCTGATGAAGGATTTTTCGCAGTGATGACAAGCTGCCCTTGAATCCCATTTCTTTTTTGGCTGTTTCCAAAATTTTTTCCAAGGTCGGAATCTCTTTCTTTACATACAGTCCATTAACCAAACGTCTGAGAACACATTTGTCCATGTCATCGAGATCAGTCACTGGACGGGACCGTTTAGGGTTCTTTCCAGGCGTATCCAGTTTCCCACCCTTTTTTACATCAGCCCTTATGCTCTGAATAGTCCTTTCTCCGATTCCTGTTGCCAAAGCTGAACGTTTTAACCAATGTTTCAGGGGAAGTTTAATATTCTGCATCTCTGCTTCTTCTCTCATGAACTCGGACACATTATACACAACTTGTCTCCCATGACTTTTTAAGGCCCTTCCTGATTTTATAATGTTGGAAATTGCTGCACTTGCCTCAGTTTGACGACTCATTTTAATTGCTGTTGATGCTGCTGTTGTTGGAAGTAATATGACTTGAAAGTCAGTATAAACCTTGTTGGCAACCTTGGAGAATGGCATGGTTTTGTGAAACTACCCACATGCACCCCTTCATTGGAGAATGTTTCTGACTTCTGAGACAGGTCACAGATCTGTCAACTGGTAATTAACTTGCAGTCTAAACACTTGAAGAATCCATTAAAAAAAGATAACATTTCAAACATATGGCACTTCTGCTCTGGTTTGCTTATTTCACTTCCTGGATGTTGCCACCCAGGGCACGCTTTGAATATTTTACTATAGGCTGTTCCAGACTCAGTTGAACCAAGTTTTTCTTAAAAACAGAAAAGGGCTTATTTAAGCCAAAATACAACCCCTTATACTCTGGTTTGTTTACAGCCTAGATCAGCCATGTGCTTTGTTTACATGGTCCACATTTGATCAATTATTCGCGACCTACTTGTTATCTATTGGCTGTTCGAATGACCTGGTTGCTTCATAATTAGTGTGCATATCTGGCTCCTCCCATAGGCGAGTTTTGAAAAAAATTGTACGCGTAGTTGGAACTAATTAGTCACAACTACTAGGTGACATAAGCTCTCGGGCGTCAGAGAGTAACTAGTTGCCAACTAGTTGCAAACTAAAAATATCCAGATCCTGAAAGTCGCACATGTTCAACTTCAGCGACTAGTTGACAACTGTATCCTGAAGACAGCCAATGAAATTCGCTTTACGTTCCACGTGGCCTAAGGTGACCACGTGACCTAATCACAACGTCACTTAAAATCAAAAGAAATCAATAGCCGTGTTTACACCTGAGGAAATTGCCGGACCTGACCCGGCTCTGACCCGCCTTTTTTGCGTTTACACCTATGAAAATCGGATCCGGATTAAAAATTGCCGGACTAATTTAGCCCGCTTTCGCTCGGCGGGTCTGATCCGGATTATACTTTAGCCCGGCAATTTCAAAGGTGTGGACAGAAAAATGCTGGGCTAAAACGTTTACTGGTGTCGGTCTGCTAAAATTGAATGGGTGGTGTGTCTATAAATAGCATGGCCAGCGTTCAATATCGTAAGACGAATAGTAGGTGTGGACAGAAAATTCAATGGATCCGGGTTAAATTCGAACCCGGGCCTGGAAAAATTGCATAGGTGTAAACACGGCTTTTGTCGACATAAGCCGTGTTTACACCTGAGGAAATTGCCGGACCTGACCCGGCTCTGACCCGCCTTTTTTGCGTTTACACCTATGAAAATCGGATCCGGATTAAAAATTGCCGGACTAATTTAGCCCGCTTTCGCTCGGCGGGTCTGATCCGGATTATACTTTAGCCCGGCAATTTCAAAGGTGTGGACAGAAAAATGCTGGGCTAAAACGTTTACTGGTGTCGGTCTGCTAAAATTGAATGGGTGGTGTGTCTATAAATAGCATGGCCAGCGTTCAATATCGTAAGACGAATAGTAGGTGTGGACAGAAAATTCAATGGATCCGGGTTAAATTCNTCTAGGCGTACCGCCCTCACAAAGATTCACAACTTTTCCCTCATTACTGACGGTCTTTCAGGGTCCTATTTACCATCGGGTAGACCACTTCAGCAGTCGGTAAGATGGATGAGTATCGTTAAGAGCCCTTTTCCTACCGCGGAAATACCCAAAGTACCACTGTCTCAGTTCGTCATGAAAAACATTGATCTGTGGCCCCAGAACACAGCCGTCGTAAGTAATTTACCGACTGAAGGATAGAAGCGTGCTTTCCACCGACTCGGATGAATTAACCACGTGAATTGGCCGGTGTAACATCTGCCAGTGTTCCCATCTGTGAGTGTTCCCCGCCTGCTGTCTGACGGAATAAGCAGCGACTCAACAATAGGGGACACACAGAGAAACATGTCGATCTATCTGCCAGCGTTTCCCAAACAATAAGGGGGACACACTCACCCACAGAAACACTGGCAGATATAACACCTGTCTGCCATGAAATTAGATGAAATCCCTTTAGCATTTGGGCCATATGCAGCAACGAAGATTATCTTGAACCAGATTGAGCCACAGGTTTTCAATTGTTGAGGTTTGCCAGAGCACGATGACAATGGAAAAGTTGTGGCTGGGTTCAAGATAATCTTCTTCTTGGTGCATACGGCCCTTGTTATGAATAATTCGTACATGTAATATATATGCGTTACATGTATTTAACTCTTTACATAATCATGTTCACCTGGAAATTGTATATGGAAAGTGGGCTTGATACAGAAACATGTATGTATAAACAAATCGATTTTCACATGGTGCATCCATGTGGACAGCTGGGTAACGTCTTCATGATCAAACACCGCACGTCTCGTGATTCTAAGTACAGATTGACAGTGTGACCGGACGGTCCTACACCTACCAAGAAGTAAAGAAATACGTGAAGAGTGTGGGCAGCGCTTTGCTGAAGTCAGGGCTAAAGAAGGGGGACGTTGTTTGCATCCACAGCACAAACTGTCCGGAGTATATGTTTGCCTTTCTTGGAGTTACTGGCATCGGATGTGTCGCAACTACATCGAATTCCGGCTTTACCTCGAGTAAGGGTCACATCACCAAAGTATATGATTGTATAAGTTGCGTATCGAGCAATGTACATTACAATAACTAAACATACACTTACATGTACTTCACATGTACTAATAGGCTACATGGAGAGTGACATTCCCTACTTGAAGCTTCATTGGCAATCATTGGCTTCATTGGAAATAGGCTAGTGGATTTTTTACTGTAGATATACATGCAGGGCCTACACATACTAGTCGATGAGTACAAATGGAAGCGGACTTGCACACTTAGCCCAGCTACCCTGCTAAATCGAATGCTATTTTTTTCAGGGGAACTTCTTTACCAACTCAAGGACTCAAACGAGGCAATATGGCCAACTACTGGTGACCGTCTTGGACTTTGTGCTCTGCTCCATACATGTAACTTGAGAACGGCTTGGTCATTAGCTTCATATTCCCATGCGTAGGCGTGTCAGATCATGCATCCTAGGCCTATCGATTTTTGGTTGTGCTCCAACTTCCAGTAGTAGCATAGTACGCCTATAAGTATAATAAATGACAGGTGGCGATCATGAATGGGGCATTCTGTTCCATAACTGGAGAACTGCTTCATCAATCACATTCACATGTCAGCTGAGCGCATCGCCCTTGGGCGACTTGTTTCATTTACTGCCTGCTTTACCACCGAATGTAACGAATCTGAGTTAGACGTCTGAGCGAAGGTCAGCTGCCCGTTCACAGAGCATCCGCCAAAATTGTTGCCTGCACTTCTGAACAGTCAGCTACATGTACGTACGCCTAAATTGTGAAATTGATGGCAATGATCAAACTTTTTTCTGAGCGCCTTTTGGGGGGGGCTGGCCGGCGGCCGACGACAACAGATATGTCCTATAATCTGCACGTCATTGGTCAACCTTGGAGGAATTATATGCCGGGAGTATATGGTCAACTTAGCAGAGTCCTCCATTTTACTGTTATATAGGAGAGTTGGCTGCGCCTGAATGTTGCTGCGTGACCTCGAAGATAGACAACAATCGCAGAATGCGAACACGATTCTTAGCGAAAAATGTCATGCATGTACATTTATAAGTATATACATTTCTTTCATTTAAGGCAATATATGTGATCGGGGACAACCCTCCACGTGGCTTTAGACCGTTCAGTGACCTTCTCCAGGATGATGGTGGTTTGTTTCCTGATGAGTTGACCTATGACCCCGATGACGTCGTTGTGTTACCTTATTCCAGCGGCACGACTGGACTACCGAAGGGCGTTATGATAACACATAACAACTTTGTATCGAATGTGGCCCAAGTATTGTGAGTTGATGTCGCTGTACCAGTACCTTGAGGCTTTCAATCAGTGTGGCCTTGGGCATGTTTGGGAGGGTGCTAGGGTGCTGAATTCGAGGAGACGCGATGTGCTAATGTCTTAGGTGATGCTGTTTATGATTTCAAGGTGAAAATAACAAATGGTCGGCCTACCTTCGTTTCATCAGCAGAGGTTTACAACATGGACCAGGTTTAGTCAACAAAATCTGTACACCAGAATGCCACCCTTTATCCTACGCCGCTTTACATAATTTTCATGCAGACTATTTATCCAATATCAGAACCATAGTCCCGTGTGGGTCAATTTGAAAGAAAATTTAAACAACTTTTAATTTTTTATCCCTCTGATAGGTCAGAGAAAACATTAGTTGACCACACCACGGATGACTGCTACTTGGCATTCATGCCTTTTTTCCACATTTATGGCATGGTGATGTTCCTTGGTTACGTATTCCTCGTGGGTGCAAAAGTCGTCACTTTTCCGTCATTCGAAGCTGAATTGTTCATTCGTTCCATCGAAAAATATAAAGTAAGTGTTTATCGATTGATCAGCGGGTTGCCTTATTGCAAATGCGGTAAGCCTGTTCATTTGCGAATGACGACTTTAGCACCAAACAATCGAAAAAACGTGAAAAAAACGTTCATTTAAACATTATTACGAAATTTTTCCTTTCTATCAACAGGCAACCATACTACATATCGTGCCTCCTATTGGCCTTCTCCTTGCCAAGCATTCCTTGGTTGACAGTATTGATCACAGCAGTGTAAGAGAGATTTTCTGTGGTGCTGCAGCAATGGGACCAGAAACAGAAGATACGATCAGGCAAAGACTTGGTGTGATATTAAGGCAGGGGTATGGCCTAACGGAGACCAGCCCAGTAGCAACGTTATGCCCAACAACAACGGACCCCATCCTTAAACGAGGATCTATTGGGGTCTTGATTCCTGGAACAGAGGCAAAGGTGATCCTAATCAAAATGTCAGGTTGTTCAAATCGCAAAATTACGAGCGTATGGTATGGATTTTGAGCAATCGCTGTGGGGCATTTGAAACTACACCCGGACAACGAAAGAGTCCATCTGAAGGCAGGAAAGAATCATGCTCATATTTTAAAACTGGTCGTTGCACAAGTCTTCGATGATGTGCTACTTGCATAGCAAAGTAGATTCTAAGACTTGCAACGACGCAAAACGATTGAACTTTGAAACGTTCTTCTGAGCAACGAAACGAGGACAGCTTGGTACAATATTCTCTGAACCAAGTAGTAAATCAGGTTTTTGTTCATAAATTCAACACAGATGAAGCCAAAATATTATGGTTCGTGGGTACATGTAATTTTCACTTCTCCAGGCTACCTTTCGAGCAGGGGAATGATTTCTGTGTGGTTACTTTCTTGATAGATTCGAGATATCGAAACGAATGAACCCCTCGGCCCCAACAAGTCAGGTGAACTTTGCATCAGAGGTCCACAAATCATGAAAGGGTATTTGAACAATCCAGAGGCCACGAAGGATTGTATAGAAGAAGGTGGTTGGTTCAGAACAGGTGGGTATCTTGTTACTGATATTCAAGGAGAACCTGATGATGGGCTAATAAGCAGGAAGGTCATCTCAGCATAGAATTTTTATTCAACATTTCACGACACTCGACGCTTTCTTAACTCATTTTGGTTCCTTTATTCGCACCATTCCTTTCTAATCTATCGTATTATATTCCTTAAAGGTGACATAGGCTACTATGATGACGACGGTTACTTCTTTTTTGTGGAACGACTAAAAGAACTGATCAAGTATAAAGGATTCCAGGTAAGTCGTTTCACTCCAATAACGTATACCTCTCCTGTCCTTTTTGCCTGATGATTTTGTCGACGTGTCAACCCGTACAGGTCATCAACAATAAAAGCAGCACCGAATTCTTAATTAAATTATATTCACTTTCCCCAAACAAAAATAAAATCTCTGTATCGACTTTCAGGTAGCACCAGCAGAGCTAGAAGAGCTCATTCTGACCATGCCTGGTATATTGGACGTGGGTGTAGTGGGAAAACCAAGCGAAGATGCCGGAGAGTTACCCCTAGCATTCATTGTGAAGAAGCCAAACGCTGACACGACGGAGGACGATGTAATCAAATTTGTCGAAGGTACGACAAGAATGTCTACATTGCCTTCCATTATAAACAGGTTAAAGCTGAACTGCATGCATAAAACCAAGGCCATGCACGTTTTAAAAAAACGCCACAGCGCGGGCAGTGCCTGAAATAATCTGGGACATTTTTTAAAACGTGCGTGGCCTTGGTTTTATGCATGCAGTTCAGCTTTAAGATTTACAGAAAAATGTCAATAGCTTTTTGTTTCCAGAGCGAGTTGTTTCAAGCAAACGCCTACGAGGTGGAGTAATCATGGTCGATGCTATCCCCAAATCACCGAGTGGGAAAATTCTACGGCGAGTGCTTCGTGAGAGACTCAAAGAACAGGACTGATGATCGACCCGACGATAAAACAGACATTACGGCAATTAGCCATGACCAAACGTTTACAAGATATCAACATATCAGGTGAAAAGCAGACATTTCATTGACATAACTACCTCCTGTACATGGGTAAAAAGATGGTGATATCCATTCCTTTTACCACAGACAAAGCTGGGTGCTGCTTTCTCTTCACGCGTTTTCTCTACGTTGTTGCAAAAATTGCGGACTCAAATATGGTGCACGTGTGCTATCTCATCAATGGGGAGGTTTCGAAATCAAACGATAAACCAAACTTCTACGACAACGTTATTTTTCATATTTCAGATTTTGCATTGCATTTTCGGTAGAAAAATAAAGTTGTCGTTAACGTTTACGTTTATCGTTTGATTTCGAAACCTCCCTACTATCAAGAGATATTTTTACACGGCAAACAATATGAAGAATGCAAAATGTAGTAAAAACTACAAGGGGAACAAGTGTTTCATTGCGGCTACACTGCACAGTGCGAGACCGCAAACTGGTCATTTAGGGCTGTATAAAGAAAGCGGACTACATGTATATTGACGTTTATGTACACACAAACACTTTAATTCAAAAATAAAACTATAGGTAAAAAATAACGATAAAATTTAGATAACATTAGGTATATAAAACAAGGTCTAAAATATGAATATTGAGGTCATTCACTTTGTGGACAACTCTCGGGTAACATGGCAGTGCTTCACGTGCGTGTGGCATACATGGTATGTCGGCTTGCATTCCCCGACTGTGTTTCATTCGTCCCCATTTCATCTGCTGGGTAGTTCCACAAAAAACTGCCTTCCTCCAAAAGAGATTGTACGATATCTCGATTTGATTGTATCACCGTAAACAATCTTCCTGGAATAGCATTTTCAATGTGGAAGTGTATCCCTTGCTGTTGATTCGGAGGAAATACCTCTTGATATGTAGGCCTAGGCGGAATCTCACACTCACAAACCTGGCCATGGCTACCGCTGCTTTTTGAGGGCAAATCCCATGTCGCTGGTTTCTTCGAGTATCTGTTCCAAGGAACGCAGAAGATGAGGACAAGAAGGAGAATCGAACAGACCATGAGGAATGCATTGATAGCATCAGTAGCGGCGTAGTAACATGTTCTTGAACGGCACTCTGAAAAATAGATGGACAGCAATTAGAAGTTGCACGAGGTGCCCATGCAAGAATTTCGTCCAAGACAAGATATTTTCTTGGACTGCGTTGTCATAGGAAAGACGGTCCAATGGCAAATGGTGGCAATTGACGCGGAAATTGATGTGGAAATTGATGTGGTCTAAAAATGTAGTGTATGTATGACACTCAAACACCATGAATGTAAGTACATGTAGTAACTATTTATTCAAAAACAGGACAATTAAAATTAGACCATATTTAAAAGAGTAACACAGTAAACATGGTAAAGACAAAGATTCAAACCACAACAAAAATTAAGGCTGCAAAAGTAAAGATATGACAGAGAAAATGGAAGACATACTGACGACCAACATGTGGAATCAATGGGGATGCTTTAAAACAGACGAACATATGGCAAATGGTTAATATCTGCGACAGTATTGGATCGTCGCATTGGCATTATCTGGCGATACTTCTAATACAACTGGTTTAGACTTATGTTTTGCTATTAACTGCTCCATACTGAAGATAAAGTCAATAGGGGTTTCTAACATTTGCGAAACCTTCAACCCTTCCTTTGCTGGTTTCACGTTTTCGTTTGCCACGACAAGTTCGAAGGAGGACGTTGGCGTTGCTAAATCCCCTGCTGAGCTATAACCAAGATCATCAGATTTACATCGCTGTAAATTAGAACTCCAATTGCGTTTTAGTTCAGGAGAAGCATCGGTTGACTCTGTACTCATGCTGTTACGATTTTGAGAGCACAGGGAGTCACTCCGTTGGAATGATGAAGAACTCCCCTTTCGCCTTATTTGGTCAGAGGGAGAATGGAGCTCAATGGCCTTCAGTGAACAAGCCAGATCCACAGCTGCATCACCAGGGGAACTCCGATGACCAGGTTTGACGATGTCTCTGTAGTCGATTGTATCCTCGGCGGTCGACCCCCGTGCGTTGCGAAGCCGTCGTCTGTTGGTCATCCATGCCAAGCATAATCCAATCATCAATAGCATCAAGACTGCGAAAATGACGACAACAACGATGAAGATCTCCGTTGGGATGTCCCAGCATTCTTCCGAGCCGCATACTGGAAGAAACAAGAGCAGGTCTAGGCCTACTTCCATCCTGAGAACATCAGGGGTTCTTAGTGCTCGCTCCCTTCGTCACGGTGTGTGTGGTGACGAAGGGAGCGGGCACTAAGAACCCCTGATGTTCTCAGCATGGTCTACTTCGTGTTGACCGACTCTTTCATGCTCTAATGCGAGGTAATAGTTGGGAGGCAGCCACATCGAAAGCACAGAGAATCTCATCACATAGGCCTACTTTTAGATAGGGAAGGATTTTACGTACGAGCTCAATCCCGCAACAACGTCGTCTATAAAAATGTAACATCTTGACATCGTCGAATGTTGGCTCAATCGTCTATCGCAGCGTGGTTTCGGCGAAGAATCGAGACGATTTTTTTTTATTTACATGTACATAGGCCTATGTAAACATTAGTGGAGTTTAGGAGAAACGCGGTGAAGTCATCTTTGAAGCAGAATCAAAGATCGCGACCCAATTGGTTATCGCTATCCAAAATAACTTGCCTGTTGGTTCATCGTCGATGCCCCTATCATCATCACCCAAAAGTTCCGGAATTGGCGAGTCACTGAAAAGGAAATAAAATCTTACAAGATTGGCAATGTCATGTTGGGTTGCATAGGGTCAGGTTTCTGGGAGTTGGTTCGACATTAATGATAGGAGAGTCATCTGTATCTGCCACCTTCCGAAGCAGCGCTCACAGTCTAAGCATCAATGCAGAGGCTTCGGTTTCGACATTTTTCAAAACTGGTCACGTACCTGATAACTGAGATGTTAGCAGATGTAGATAGCTTCATGAAATCTCTGTAGGTGCAGGAAACTTTGACAACCAAGTCATTTATGGTACGGATTTTCTTCCGCCAACGAACGACGAACGTATTGCTGTAGGAGCTCATCATCTAGGATGGAAATTGTACAGTATACGAAGAAGGTGACAACAGAATCCGAACTTCTTATAGTCCTATCACCTAAATCATCCTAATACAAAGTTTTCAGAATACATGTAGTCGTATGCCCCCTGCTGAACAAACAGTAAGTAACAGGTACTCAAACTTACTTTGGTGTTAAAAACTTCTGTCCCGCACGTAGCCTCGGCGAGTGAGAGATCAAGACAATACAATCCACTGCTTACAGGCCTGAAGACACACTGGGGTTCGTTGTGATGGTCTTTTATACGGATATCAGATTTTCCCGTTCGCAGGCGCTGTCCCAGTTGCCAATGGTCGCTTATGGAATTATTATGGGGTGTGTAACAGATCCGCATTTTGTCAGAAGTGCACTTCACATCAACTGAAATGGAGACAGTGGATGAACAATGGGCAAAGTCATTAAAAACCAAGGAAAGTAATGTTGACCACACTTGTGATAGACAATTGAATCTAAAAAAGTTGGTCCAGTGCGGACACCCCTAGACTTTGGTATACCGTGTTTAACATCACAATTTGCAGTCGGGATTTGTGGATCAGAGCTGCTCCGAGTTGGTGGACACAAGCATCCATCCATTCGACCATCTCCGTCATCATCAAAACACGTTCCCATCTCTTCAATACAGCGTCCACAGTTCTCGTCATCTTCACGAGAGAGCTCGCGAACTGAAAAAACGTGACATTGATTAGAACTTGGAAGGGCGTATGCCTTTGTACCGCACCAACTGATGCTTTAGGCCTGCTTTTGAAGAGAAGAGACAGCACAAAATACATGTAACTGAAAAAATGGTTGCATTCTTCACAGAGCATGCTGAAAACGACAGCAAGTAGGCATGTCTGTGGAAGAAATGCTGATCCAAGAAACCACCGATCATAGAAGTGCCAAGGCGGGGTACGGGTGTGGCAGCTTGAAAAATTCTCAGCCCTGGCTAAAAATTCCCCCTTCTGCACTTACCATACTTTGCATTTGTCAGCCTGTGGGTGACGATCGACAGCAGGATGAGCAACAGATGTCGTGCAGCCATTTGTCTTCTGTATAATATTCTTTATAAAATCTTGGTCGTGCACGTGCAAGGTGCTGAAAAACAATGTACGAGTAATGCAGTCGAACCCTTTTGAAAGTCCGTCGAGAGTACGCCTAGTCTACAGAACGACCTGTACATAAGGCCTGATGCACAGTATACCCACCAACACACATTTTATGAAACTGCATGCCTGCAAACCATGCTACAAACGAGGGCTGAAGCCCTAGCCTAGATAAAGCAGTCAGGCCTACAACATGCTTGGAGCCAATAATATGCCAAAAGAATCGACGATAAAATAGCGAAGGCGCGTTCAAACCTTGTGCCAGTGGTGTAAATGTTCGAATGAATGGGGTATGCTGGCCTCACGGTTCACCCCGACCCTTCAGGAATGTGCAATAATAAACCTTGCAGGGCATATTACAAGATTATTGAAATGTGACCATCTTATCGTCATGTTGACTCCGCTGAATAAAGCAGACAAAAGATCTTTGGTGAAACAGTGTGAACGAAATGGTGGTCGTCGATCCGTTTCCAAGTAATTACTCATACCATACATGTAGGGCAACGAACACGCAAGAAGACAGCAAGAATCGAAATGTGGGTGAAAATATCTGTTGACAAGGAAAAGAAGAAGATGCCATTGGTCGTTTAGTAGTGAGGTTTCGCAAGCGCCCGGTTAGGCCCTACGACGACGTATCTATTGTGTGGGTGTACCCAAACAATAGATAAACGTTGTTGTATGGCCTAACCGGGCGCTTGCGAAACCTCGCTATTATATGCCAATGAGTCCGGGAATTGTTAGGTTCCTCAGGGCCGTAGCTAGCTTTTTTCACTGGGGGGAGGGGGAGGCAGATGAGCTCAATGGACGGGTGGTTCGCCTTCCGGCACCGGATTTGCAGGGGGTCTGGGGGACCTCCCCCCATAAAAAAATTTGAAAATTAGAAGCTCTGAGATGCGATTTGAGGTCAAATTCCTGCACTCCGAGACATGAACAATAATTATCTTTATTCCCAATTGATTTTGCTGAATTTTTTTCCACAATAGGAGCTGTCAGTGAATTGACCAATACAATAGGTGTCACTGCGGCCCAATCCAATGCATATAGCGGACCCATTTATTCCTGATTGAGCACCAATCATAGAAGTTTCTTTTAGAACTTTGCTGCCATCTTTTGGCAATACGCGCGGCTGACTGCTCCTGTTTGCCAGGGGGAGGGGGCATTTGCCGCTAGGGGCAACTTCTACCAAACTTCTTATCGATTGGACAAAATCACATCTCCAACAGCAATCACGCAATAAAAAAAACGACGACCCTTCTGTTCCTTATAATACCCCTTCTAGCACAGAAGGAGGTGCAAAAGTGAATATTTACCCGACGGAGTGATGTTTTATTTCCCGAATCATTGCCAACTGGATCAGAAAAAGTTTGAAAATGGAACGTGGGACCAAGCAACGAGTACCAGTAAATATGGATACTTTTCATAACCTTTTTTTGGCTGTACCAGGAAGTTTTCGACTATTGGCTACCGAGTTTTAAAGAATGTCCTTAATATTGTAAATGTCAAGATGATTACTGCCTGTATTGCCTTTTTTACTTTGTCTTTGAAAGATGATTGGTTGCGACACCCACGAAATCATTGTTTACACAGGATTTACAGTAAACTCGAGTTTAAACCACCGGTTCATTATGTTCATAAGCACACCCAAAGTAGGGTCAGTTTCACCCTAGGCCTTAAGCAACTATATTCATTCCATCACGTGGTTGTGATCGTACAAGCAATTCCAGCCATTCAGCGTAATAGTTGTTATGTTTTATTCACTCCCATTTCGATTGGGTGTGCTTATGAACCGGTGGTTTAAACTCGAGTTTACTGTATGCGTTTATAAATACGTATACAGTAAGATAGTTTTACGGATGACCGGGTTTATTTATCGAGCCGCTCGATGAATAAGCACTACTTTCAGTCTTATTTGTCAAGCCGCTCGATGAAGAGTACGTGGATTCAGTGTTATTTATCGAGCTAGCTCAACAAGCAAGCTTCAAAATCGGCATTGTTCGTCGAGCTGGTAATAAAGACAGGCCTCCTCATGATGCAATGGCTTCAGCTTGTTTAGTTGGGAAGTCGGCAGTGTGGTGGTGTTTCATTGCTCGCAACATGGGGGTCTCCGAAGCCAATTTATCCTTTTTTCAACCCTTGTTTCTACTTTGCTGTAAAATAACAAAAAAAATCCCATTATTATCATTTACGAACTGATTCTGTAAAAAAATTTCTGTAAAATCTACTGTTTTTTCTAATAGTGCGGACCCTTCAAAAGGCATCAGAAGCACATCTCGATATCAAACAGCAACGTACAGCTAAAGGATCGCATTACACTTGCATGGACCTATTTACAATGTCGAAAAAGCTTTACGCCGAAATACTGTGAATGTTCTACATGTGAAAATACGGTGGGTATAACAAATTCTGAGATGCAAAACGTCGTCCTTGATTCCAGACAATCACAGCAAACTAACAGTGGGCGAAATCTAAAAAATGCCCGTAACCACTACGCTGCCAGGGAGTATTGGAGCGTTCTCACAGATCTTCGGAACTTTAAACACATTCGGGTCCTTTATTCCTTTGGTCATCTTGTAACTCCAGCTGAAAGAGAGGCACTGGATGAATCAGTGCATGATCTACCACCTGCTACTGCAAAGGAAAGTTGAGCAATGGATCTCATGGAAACCAAACCAAGGAATATCGCAGAGGTGTACATTAAGCAATACATGTGTACTTGTATGCTAAAACATGCGAGTGACTTACGAGATGCCCGTCGCCCGGATTGTGTGGTGGGCGACCGTGACTGTTACCGGCCAGCAATCTTTATCACTTGTCAAAGAGGCGTAGACATCAAATGTAAAACCAGACACTATGTGAGAAAAAATAAAAAGAAAGCACTAGGCTAAAAAAGCGCCCTCAGGCTGCAGGGTGGCAACCCTCGACCAAGTGATCTTCCACCTGCCTCCAGTAACAGCAGACATCAGTAAAAGTAACTGACAAACAGCGTGTATTTTTACTTTCAGATTTTTTTGTTACATTGTGACTCAAGCGTATTCTTGAATGGCAGTACCGGTACCTTTTTTTTTAAAGAGCCATGTATCCACAACTAATGAGGACTGCCCGATTTGAGTGCGACCAACGAATGCGGCGTTGTCTGGCACAACCATCGATGGGAAAGGGCCCTTAACCATCATCTTTTTACATATATTCCTTTTCAAGTCGATAACATAAGCAATAAGCTGCAAACAAAGTTCTCGTTGTGAATTTGGACGGCATACTGAACCCTGAATAGACGAATTATCAACTTCCTTGTTATAATTAAAATGATTTCTTCGATACGAATAGCAAATTTGCCTGGCCATGTACTATACGTGTATAACACAGCCTCAAAAATTGGATGAATAAAATAATAGTAAAGGGATGCTTTTTTGTTTCTTCTAATTCAATTCAATAAATACCTGCTTGAAGAGGACGAGTGTTTCGCGGGAAGACGGAGGTCCTCCATTTCGAGTCGTTGTTCGAAACGACCTTGCACGCTGCCCAACAGCATCATATGAAATGTTGCCAATCACAGAAAAATTTCCAAAAAAAGGTGATCCAATGAACTGAAATAGAGCCATTTCCATCAATAGAATGAGTTTGAACATGGCTTACAATTGACTGAACGTAGGGCCTGTCTGCCTACAGAAAAAAAGTGCGTCACCATAATGACCATTTGCCACTACACACATATATCCCAGTCGCAGATGGCCAAGGCCTAACCGATCATTTTGATAGTTCGGCGGCTTACAATAGGGCCTTAGTTCCGGTTGGTATGTGTAGTCTGACTGATGGCGTCAAACGCGAAAGCATACGGGTTCAGACAGTTTGAAAACATTGATGTTGCCCGTCTCCCGGACAATACAGAGTTTTCGCAAAACCCCCCGAAACGCCAGCGAACGTCTATCCAAGTTCGGTGCTCTCTTCGTGGCATCGAACAATGGGTTTGGTGTTGGCGTTGGCATTTCGGGGGCTTTGCGAAAACTCCCTGTGAAAACACTGGATTGTCAATTCCGTTTTCTCAAGGCCATTCTATACTTCATAAAAATTAATACGTACACCATAAGAGTGACCTTCAAATACCGTCGGCGAAACTGAAAACAAGAGATACTGTTATACCACGGCCATGAATGAATAGCGGAGAGTTTTCGCAAAGCCCCCAAAATGCCTGCTCTATCTTTTTTTCGGTGCTCTCTCCGTGGCATCGAACAATGGGATTGGAGTTGCCATTAGGCTGGGTTTACATAGAGCGTGTCGATACACGGAAGACACGCTACGGTACGCGTAGATATTACGACACGCCAACACGGCGGTTTACATAGGCCTTCATCGTGTGTCTATCATTTGACACGATGCCTCGAATTTTGGCATTATTTTCATTAGGTATAATGCATTTCGTGATGCAAATAAGAAAAGATGTGATATTTGATGAGGAAACATCCTAAAATGCCCATCTCCGTACTTCGAAACAACGCAAGATCTTCCCACGAAGTCAGCACACGTCTGAAAGAACGAGCATGCTCGTTCTCTTCAAAACGTGGATATACTCCACTCTCTACGTAACCCCACGCGTATAGACGAATGTAAACGGCAGAATTTCTTCTAATTCAATTCAATAAATACCTGCTTGAAGAGGACGAGTGTTTCGCGGGAAGACGGAGGTCCTCCATTTCGAGTCGTTGTTCGAAGAGACCTTATACGCTGCCCAACAGCATCATATGAAATGCTGCCAATCACAGAAAAATTTCCAAAAAAAGGTGATCCAATGAACTGAAATAGAGCCATTTCCATCAATAGAATGAGTATGAACATGGCTTGCATGTAAAAAATTACAATTGACTGAACGTAGGGCCTGTCTGCCTACAGAAATGTGCGCCACCATAATGACCATTTGCCACTACACACGTATATCCCAGTCGCAGATGTGGCCAAGGCTTGACCGGTCATTTTGATAGTTCGGCGGCTTACAATAGGGCCTTAGTTCCGGTTGGTATGTGTAGTCTGACTGATGGCGTCAAACGCGAAAGCATACGGGTTCAGACAGTTTGAAAACATTGATGCTGCCCGTCTCCCGGACAATACAGAGTTTTCGCAAAGCCCCCGAAACGCCAGCGAACGTCTATCCAAGTTCGGTGCTCTCTTCGTGGCATCGAACAATGGGTTTGGCGTTGGCGTTGGCGTTTCGGGGGCTTTGCGAAAACTCCCTGTGAAAGCACTGGATTGTCAATTCCGTTTTCTCAAGGCCATTCTATACTTCATAAAAATTAATACGTACACCATATGAGTGACCTTCAAATACCGTCGGCGAAACTGAAAACAAGAGATAATGTTATACCACGGCCATTGTGCTTACTGAATGAATAGCGGAGAGTTTTCGCAAAGCCCCCAAAATGCCTGCTCTATCTTTTTTTCGGTGCTCTCTCCGTGGCATCGAACAATGGGATTGGAGTTGCCATTAGTGCTTCGGGGGCGTTGCGAAAACTCTCCGGTGACAGTCCGACTGCGGATATTCACAAGGTAGTCAGTGTTCCCCACTGGTGGTCAAACCAAGAAAAGGCCAAGTCGAAATACTATCAAGTCTTGCGTCCAAGGTAGCTGCACGGTTTCGGCTTTTTTTCAAACAATGACGAAACATGCCACCGTTGCAATTTAGATCTGACCTTTTTGCCATTGAAGAAGGTCAAATCAAAAACTGGAAGTTAATATCGGTCTCTGATATCATCTGGCCTAAAATCTCGTTTCTCCATCTAGTCCTCGCATGACAACCGAATGATCCTCCCATCGGGGTCGACATGGAGTAAACAGACTTTTAACTTGACTTAAGCTAGGCCTACCTTGCTGCTGGTCTCTACAGTTGCAGCGGCAACAAAACGTGCCTCGCTGTGGGAACAGACGACGACGCTCGGCGGTGCACATCCTTAGGTGAGCTAACAACTTTAACAGATCCGTACTTGAGTAAAAACGAGTTTAAGGTTCACCCAGAGAACGAAAACAACGTAAGGCGTTATCAGAACGAGGAATTCGGTTGAGAGAAATATTGGTCCGCCGGCAATTATTTCCGATCTTTCTTTCCCTACATTCACTTATAAGAAAAAGAACCTACCACAAGGCTTCACTGCCGCCGTCTGGACACATCCCGGATATGTCATCCCGAGCACAACAATCAACGTGGCGATGGAGTACATCATTTCCCTGTATCAAGTTCAACACAGATTTTCGAGTGGCTGCGCAACTTCTACCAAACTTCTCGTTAGTGGTGGCCAAATCGTTACAACCAACAGCACTCATGCAATGAACAAGAAACGGGGCCTGTAACCCTTTTATACCTCTGCTTCAGAAGGAGGTGCAGGTGAGTGTTGACCCGATCGAGGGGTGTAAAAGTTCCTGAATCGCTGCCAGTGGGATCAGGAAAAACTTGAAACTGGAACGTGGGACCAAGCGACGAGGAGAGTGAAGAACAATACCTCCATTGATTTGTCTTAGGCGTAACTTGTAAAAATAAATACTTTTATAAACTTCGATTTGTGAACCAGGAAGTTTTCGACTTTACCGAGTGGAAAGAATGACCTTAAATTAAATGTCAAGATGATGACTGCTTGCATTTTTGTTTTTTTTGGTGGAGATGATCCGCGTGACAAGTTTGCGGAATATTATACGCAATTAAGTAACTAAACGTCGGCCCAAGTGAGATCAAAGTCCATGCACCCCTGGTTTGAAATTCACTTCAGTCAATGTAGGCTACATCTTGATCCTGCATTGCAAATACTGCCTCACCATTGGTGGTAGGTTCGCCCGACTGACAAGTTAAATAGGGGACGAATATGCCCCCGCAGGGCCGTATTTAAAGGGGGCGAGGGGGGGGCAGTTGCCCCCCTGAGCCAACCAAACAACGTGATTTTCATGCGGATTTTGGGCAAAAACGGCAAAAAGAGGTCTTCTGCCCCCCCCCCCCCAGAGAGGCTTCTGCCCCCTGGACCAAAAAGTTAAATACGGCCCTGCCCCGGCAGCCAGGTAGTGGTTACTCCGTTCAGCGACTATGCGTATCATCTTATCGGTACGGTAAGCCGACCGTTATGAGCTGTATCAAGTTCTTGATCTCGTACTTATCATCAATATACACCCTCACTCATCTGGACCCCTTCATTTTAAAAATATTTTGGGGGCAATTATTGGAGGCCGGCGATCTAACTCCTGAGTGTCTGTGTGTGTGTGTGTGTGGGGGGGGGGGGCGAGACTGACGGACGGTCGCAGTACAGTTGACGCAGGTGGAAGTAGGCCCTAAGAGCGGTTCCGAAACTTCAACCCAAGACCCAGACGAAATCATGAAAGTGATGACATTCTGCATATCGGTATGCAGTATAGATCACGTTGCGAATGCATGCTTCTTTGATGGGATCGGCGGTCGACCGTGCCATTATGGAGTTTTCTCAAAGCCCCCGATGCCACGAAGAGAGCAGCGAACAATAGGATAGACGTTCGCGTCGGCGTTTCGGGGCTTTGCGAAAACTCTCTATTCTCAATTTAGAACCCGAAACTGTCCCAGATTTAAAACTGTGCCTGTCATATTGAAATGGAGGGATATGAATTGTGGCTCACCGATTACGCAAACTTGGCGAAGTGTTCTTCCGCTATGGTATATTGAAGTATTACTTTCAAGTTTGCATTATCAAATATATGCCTTGTTGATATTGAGCGATGAGCACGCCCTTCAGACAACCAGTTTTTGCAGGTGCATATTTTCTTCGCGGGTGTTGCTAGGCAATCTGTGTTCCGGCAGCCTGACTGCAGGGTGTTTACGAAGAATGAAGGAAAAACCCAAACTATTACGAATGCGACCGTGTGCGGCAAAAGAACCGGATACGGAACCACTCACACAACGCGTCTGTCATGCGCATGCGCACAAATACGCGGGAACCACAAAAAAGGAAGTCCGCCGGCTAAATGATAAACAAACGAACCGATTTCTTGAAATAAAGTGTTTCAGCCTTGTCAATAGACGATGATCGGGGTCGAGGGGAATGATTCGGCCCCTAAGTTTATGGTAGGTGTGCGTGGCCTGCGATCGGGACTCTAATAACAGCATGAGCAGTGTCTTTGACAGCGCTTGTTCTCAATCTCATTCATGATCGTGGAGAATGCACTGCCTTGACTGCACAGTGCATGAGAGTGCATCTGATGTACGGCACCAGCAGTGCCTGTACTGTAGTGTAGTGTAGACAGGCCTACCGGTAGGACAATGTGGGAGGCGGGACGGAGGGACCTGGGCCTAGGCCTACCCCCTACCTAGGCCTACATGTATTGTAATGTACGTGGAATAACCAGTCCATTCATCCTGTAGGCCTATACCTCTTTCATGTCATATGATGATCATGATCCATGAGTCCACCACCACAGTGACCAGTCCATCCATGACCACAACTCAACTGGTGTGGTGATTGACTCAGTCAATGACTGTGACTGTGTGTAAATAGTGACATTGCTCACTCACCCACTGTGTGTGTTAGGCCTAACCTCAACAAACATGACAAAGAGAAGCAGATCACGTGTCATAGGCTATGGCAATCTGAAAAAAACTGTCGGAACCTCCCCGACCCGCATCCGATCCCCTAGCCTACATGTAAGCCTAGTAGGTTCGGCCCCTGCCCTAATACTACTAGAGCCACGATGACGAATAATGAGTCATCAATCAATGGGACAATATTGAGGCTCGCCTAGCTAGCTAGGCCTAGCCTTATCTTACAAGTTCAGCTTCAGGTAGGTAGCTAGGCCGAGGACAAATAGGCCTAGGCTAGGTGGCTTTGATGAGTATGATCCATTTCCTTTTGTATTGTTTGCAGCAAAAACTAAAGGTAATGCAGGCCATGTCTAACTCAGATGACGAGCTACCACCATCGCCAATGGACTTCAGTGATGAGGTTGATCCTCCTGTCGAGGAAGAGACGAAGTCCAATGAGTTGAGCAACCTGAACCTTGCTGTTGATGACTCTGATGATGAACAGTCTGTTACGTCAAGCATATCACAAAGAAGGGACTTAAGTGAAATTGAAAATGAACGCGAGGAACCGAGTCAGAGTCCAAGTCCACAGCATGGCAGTGATGATGAACAGTCTGTAACGTCAAGCATATCACAAAGAAGTGAAATCGACACGATGAACACAATGAACCGCGATGAACACGATGAACCGAGTCAGAGTCCAAGTCCACAGGACATGCAGGATGGCAGTGATGAGGAACATGATTCAGATAATGAATGCCAACTGAAGTCTTCTTCTGTGATTGGGAGTAATCTGGCAGATTCAGACAGCGATGAAGAAATCCTTGTGAAGCGTAAAAAAGGGTCAAAAATGAATCGATCACTTTTGGATGACAGTGATGATGAAATTACAGATGCGACAAGAGTTTCGACAATCCAAGATAGTGATGATGAAGCAGGCTCTGGGAAAAGTGATGAGGAAGATGCCAGCCTAACACAAAACAGAAGGATGAGAGTGAAAAGGATGCTGGATGACAGTGACACGGATGATGATTCTGAAATTGGCTCTGCGACGGCTGAAAGTGAAAGTCATGAAAGTGAAAAGACAAATGCTAATAATGTAAGTTAGCATGTGCCTTAAATCTTGTCAACATCAGTCTCAGGTTGCTTGAAGTTGAATACTCAGGAGCAACCATTTTTGATGGGTGCTCTATGACTGCTTGGTAATCCGCACTCATGTTACAGGCAAGTGAGGTGGAGGCTTGGGGACATAATATTGGACTATAAATGCATATGTCTGGGTGAAGGCAAAACTGGTGAGTGAAATTTCATTGTTCTGCTTTATATTCAGAAACCTGTGTTGAGGAATGACATATTTGATACAGAGATGAATAGTGAGGAATCAGATGATGGTTCCAATTCTGATGGCAGTGATGATGAACGAGCTGATAATAATGATGGTGATGACGCTAACGATGATGGGTTTGTGGCACCGAAGTCTGGTCGTTGGTCGAAGGGAAAGGTAAGTGATTGTTCAGTGAAAATAAAACAGAAGTTTCCAATGCATTCCAATACGTTTTTTCACAGGAAACTATAGGCTAAATTGACCATCTCATATATTTATACACCAGAACATGTTGATTATTCCATCTCCATGTACTTTCAGGGTGCTTCCAAAACTCCTACAGAAAAGAAACACAGAGAAAAGGCATTACAAGCTCGAGAAATTCACAGTGAAACACAGAGAATGATCCGAGGTATATCAATGAATCAAAATCGACTTCCATTTCCACCAAGACAGAATTTCAAATTCCTAGTAGTTAATAGTGTGACAGAAGGATGTCTGCTCAATACTTCTGTTATTGTATTTCAGAGGCTCGGGTGAAATTGCCATACCACCAGCCCAAGCCGTTGAATCTCCAAGACATTCTTAACAGAAGGAACAATAAGCAGATTGCAGCACCTCAGTTGAGGCCAACTACATCTCTAATCAGGTAGGCATTATCTTTAGACTTCAGGACCCGTAATTCATAAAACTACTTAAGTCTAAGTGCGACAGTTATCCTTTGTTCAACACAAAAGAAAAGTATCACACTTTGACTTAAGTATGTTTATGAATATGGACCCAGGACTTCAACCCCTTCACTCTGCTCAGCCTACGATCCTCCCCTCATGAACTTTGCCTGAGTGTTCATTGTATCATCCAATCGTGTTGTATCTGTGGAGTAAAAGACAGAAATCTAAGAAACGGTCCCTGTTTTACCTGCTACATGTACTGATATTTCATTCATTTCTAGGCAAATGTCCCTGGATTCTCCCAAGACAAAGAAACGTCCAACAAACATTGTGCCAACTTCAGATGACATGGAGGACAAGCCTTCTGAGGAGACAGGGAAAGTTTCTGACAAAGCAGTTACTGATCTTGTAGTGGACACTGTTGATGGTGTAAAGCTGAATGAGGCCAAAGAAACAGCGGACAGTGACGATGATCTTGATCATTTGCCTGATTTAATTGTGGAGTCTGCACCATCAGAATCTCAAACAGAATTACGTGAGGAATCTTGTGCAAATCAGAGTGAAGGTGCAAACAATGTTAATCTAAAACCATTGACAGAGGACTCTGGTTTTGTGACAACACCATTCAGTTCATCTGATGATGATTCAAATGGAGCTAAAAAGGCAGTGGAAGCCTCACAAAAAGAGCAGTGTGATTTGATTGAAGATTTGCCAATGGATGTACTGCCTGATATAGTGCATCGTGGAAGTGGTGATGCAGCCACTTCGAAATCAAATCAGAAAGTCTCCAAAGATACCGAAGATGTTTTACAACAGAATGACTGTGGTGGTAAGGAAAATGTAGTTCCTTGCAATGGGTTGGATACTGTTGATGGAGGTTCCTGTAGCACTAAAAAGATTCGTTCAAAACTTGACCTTCTTGCTGATGTGGAGTTACCTTCACTTAACCCGAAATTAGACTCTGGAGCTGGGGACTTTATCGATTTGGACATGGATGATGAAAGCGAGTCCATGACAGGCGTTCAAGGACTGATGTCGCGGTTGATGAAGCATGCGAAGAAAGTTAGCCCAAAAGCTGCAAAAAAGATCGAAGTCAGGTCTGTACATTAAACAAACTACGAGTTTGATTTCACACATATATTTTGCTCAATGTGCATAGCAGGCCTACTGATAATCCAGACGGGTCCTATTGCTCCTTAACCGTACATGTACCATAGAGTTCTGAAGCCTTGTGGAAGTAACTTGGTGGATGTTTCAATTTCAGACTTTCATTCTCTCTCATATCTGTTGCAGTTATGTTCACAAAGAGTGTGATGAAGCTGAGAAGGAAGTACTGAAACTAGGGAAGATATCATATGAGCTAGAAGCTGAGCAAGCTCTGGACCCAAAACTTCAAGTGCCTGGTAAGCAGTTTTCCGGGGTATCCCTGCTCTGTAGCAGACTTTGAATGGTGTTCTCAGACCCACAATCATTCATCATGTTCATTATGCCAGCTGTGAATATACATGCAGGTTCTTCCTTTTCTTATAGGGGCAAAACTTCAACTACTCAAGGAAAAATTGCTAGGTGGAATGAAAGCCAGGAGAGAAGAGGCCAGACAGAAAAGGATTGAGGCGTTTGCATTTGATAATGAGGAAGGGTTTGTTGATGAGGAGGAAGAGGAAGCAGAGCTGACGGATCAGACAGACACGGATGTTGAAAATGAGCCTGAGCAAGATGAAGAGGAAGAGGTGGAGGAAATGGAAAAAGAGGTAATTTAGTTGGTTGCGGTTACAGCAGGTAATGGTAGATGGCATTTCTGGGCACCACTCAGCTAGAGGGGGTTGAGGTCTTACATATAGTTTTGAGTGCTAAAGCCCTCAGGTTTTGGGGAGGCACAGCTTTAATAAGTACCAGAAGTCTCGTTTGCATATGATGGTGTCTTGAAGCGCAGCACAGGAGTACAGTGATTTCATTGATGTCGATTTACTTCAGGCCCAACCATATGCTGAGGAGGAGGCTGAAGAAGATGATAATGACTTTGCTGATGAAGACAACATGCGTCTGGAATTGAATAGCTCTGACTCTGAACATGCTGATGATGAAGATGAGGAACAAGAAACCAGCATCAAAGATTCTTCGAAGAATGCCAAGGAGAAGATTCAAAGACAGGAAAGCACAATTAGTGAAGAAGGTGAGGTGACCTTGATTGAGTGTGACCTGAATTCATGTCATCAGTTGATCAAATTTCTATCATTTGAGGTCGGAACTTTGTTTCAAGATGCAAATTCTCTGATCTATCACCAGATAAACTGCTATTGAAGACACCAACTTTGCTGAGAAGTCAGTCTGTTACCTCTGACACCACTCCAAANGCCAACTTCAGATGACATGGAGGACAAGCCTTCTGAGGAGACAGGGAAAGTTTCTGACAAAGCAGTTACTGATCTTGGAGTGGACACTGTTGATGGTGTAAAGCTGAATGAGGCCAAAGAAACAGCGGACAGTGACGATGATCTTGATCATTTGCCTGATTTAATTGTGGAGTCTGCAGCATCAGAATCTCAAACAGAATTATGTGACGAATCTTGTGCAAAGCAGAGTGAAGGTGCAAACAATGTTAATCTAAAACCATTAACAGAGGACTCTGGTTTTGTGACAACACCATTCAGTTCATCTGATGATGATTCAAATGGGGCTAAAAAGGCAGTGGAAGCCTCGCAAAAAGAGGAGTGTGGTTTGATTGAAGATTTGCCGATTGATGTACTGCCTGATATAGTGCATCGTGGAAGTGGTGATGCAGCCACTATGAAATTAAATCAGAAAGTCTCCAAAGATAACGAAGATGCTTTACAGCAGAATGACTGTGGTGATAAGGAAAATGTAGTTCCTTGCAATGGGTTGGATACTGTTGATGGAGGTTCCTGTAGCACTAAAAAGATTCGTTCAAAACTTGACCTTCTTGCTGATGTGGAGTTACCTTCACTTAACCCGAAATTAGACTCTGGAGCTGGGGACTTCATCGATTTGGACATGGATGATGAAAGCGAGTCCATGACAGGCGTTCAAGGACTGATGTCGCGGTTGATGAAGCATGCGAAGAAAGTTAGCCCAAAAGCTGCAAAAAAGATCGAAGTTAGGTCTGTGCATTAAACAAATTACGAGTTTGATTTCACACATATATTTTGCTCAATGTGCATAGCAGGCCTACTGATAATCCAGACGGGTCCTATTGCTCCTTGTAACCGTACTACATGTACCATAGAGTTCTGAAGCCTTGTGGAAGTAACTTGGTGGATGTTTCAATTTCAGACTTTTATTCTCTCTCATATCTGTTGCAGTTATGTTCACAAAGAGTGTGATGAAGCTGAGAAGGAAGTACTGAAACTAGGGAAGATATCATATGAGCTGGAAGCTGAGCAAGCTCTGGATCCAAAACTTCAAGTGCCTGGTAAGCAGTTTTCCGGGGTATCCCTGCTCTGTAGCAGACTTTGAATGGTGTTTTCTCAGACCCACAATCATTCATCATGTTCATTATGCCAGCTGTGAATATACATGCAGGTTCTTCCTTTTCTTATAGGGGCAAAACTTCAACTACTCAAGGAAAAATTGCTAGGTGGAATGAAAGCCAGGAGAGAAGAGGCCAGACAGAAAAGGATTGAGGCGTTTGCATTTGATAATGAGGAAGGGTTTGTTGATGAGGAGGAAGAGGAAGCAGAGCTGACGGATCAGACAGACACGGATGTTGAAAATGAGCCTGAGCAAGATGAAGAGGAAGAGGTGGAGGAAATGGAAAAAGAGGTAATTTAGTTGGTTGCGGTTACAGCAGGTAATGGTAGATGGCATTTCTGGGCACCACTCAGCTAGAGGGGGTTGAGGTCTTACATATAGTTTTGAGTGCTAAAGCCCTCAGGTTTTGGGGAGGCACAGCTTTAATAAGTACCAGAAGTCTCGTTTGCATATGATGGTGTCTTGAAGCGCAGCACAGGAGTACAGTGATTTCATTGATGTCGATTTACTTCAGGCCCAACCATATGCTGAGGAGGAGGCTGAAGAAGATGATAATGACTTTGCTGATGAAGACAACATGCGTCTGGAATTGAATAGCTCTGACTCTGAACATGCTGATGATGAAGATGAGGAACAAGAAACCAGCATCAAAGATTCTTCGAAGAATGCCAAGGAGAAGATTCAAAGACAGGAAAGCACAATTAGTGAAGAAGGTGAGGTGACCTTGATTGAGTGTGACCTGAATTCATGTCATCAGTTGATCAAATTTCTATCATTTGAGGTCGGAACTTTGTTTCAAGATGCAAATTCTCTGATCTATCACCAGATAAACTGCTATTGAAGACACCAACTTTGCTGAGAAGTCAGTCTGTTACCTCTGACACCACTCCAAAGGAGGAGTTTCTTGTTCCATCTGCCAGGAGGCAGAGATTTCCGTCCGATCGATCGACTCAGGACATGTTTACACCATTCAGTAAAGTCGCTTGCTCAAGTACAGACAAATCTAAGGTAAGTACAGAGGGGAGAGCCTCTTCAGTTTTTCATGTCGCCCTTGAAGTTCATATGGCAATATTGTGTGATTCTCTTCGAGCTTATCTTGGAAGGTACATCTAACATGTAAAACATTCTTAGCTGCTCATTCATCATACTTGTGACTCCGGATGTTTCATCGTTTCAGGGTTTCAGTGCATCTAAAACACCCGGATTATCACTCCCGATTGAGGAGACACAAGATTTGTACAGAAGTGATACATCTGAATCTCACATAGCTGAGACACCTAAGGATGTTTCATCGGACCAAATGGACGAATCACAGATGCTGGATGAAGATGGGTATGTAAGCAGGCACTGTCAGAGTGGGGCAGTGGATACTTCAGCACTGCCACCTTCAAGATTGTGGGTTCCATTCCCAGCAGGAGTTTCTTTTCATGTTGTAGAAAAGCAATTTTTCCACGGGAGATCTATAGTATTTGCTGTACCTTGCACACATCTGATTAAAACTAATCTTCTCATTACAAGTTTGAAAAGGTTTATCAACCTTCACTTTTCAGGTTCCTAAAAGTGAATAAATCTGCCAGCAAAAAGTACATTAGAAGGCAGCTCAACCTTGCTGATGAAAATTCAGCCACACAGGACAACATGAATGAGCTTCTTGGTTTGTGCTCTGGAAGGTTTCCTACAGGCTCTGATAAAGACAAGGATGGTGTGGATAAAGATGAGAATAATGACATGAGTGAATTACTTGGCTTGTGCTCAGGTAGATTCCCCAGTAACACTGCTGATCAGGAACAAGATGACGTGAACGAGTTACTCGGACTTTGCTCAGGAAAATTTCCCAGTGGTAAGTTACGAATTTAGGTGAAGGCTTCTGATATGCAATGTGGCCAATGGAATCCAATATTTCTTACACATGTAGTTAGTTAGCTTGTACCAAGGTCTGTGTCCATTTCAGCCACTCAGGCCTCTCAAGCTGCACAAAAGAAGTTGTCCATGAAAGGCCTATTCACTCAGGGACCTAATTCTACACAAGACAATGTCGATGAACTGCTTGGCCTTTGTTCTGGACAGTTTTCCAAAAGGTAAGTCCTGAAACCTCTGTAGAATATGCTTTCCTAAAGAGTTTACATGAAGTACACATTCAGTACTTTGAACTTACTTCATCAGACAATGAACTTACTTCATCAGACAAAGACTGACATAAACCTTTGTCTCATTTTGGTAGGTCAAAGCTTTCAAATAATAATGATTTGGACGACACTCAAGGCAACATGGATGAACTGATGGGCCTGTGCTCTGGAAAATTCCCCACGGACTCGGCTCATTCTGCTAAGAAATCGTTGATGCAAAGTCAGTGTGGTGACACCCAAAGCAATGAAGATGAACTCATTGGCCTTTGCTCTGGAAAATTTCCCACCGATGGCAATGGCACGCAGTTGGCCAAAAAGTTACCTATGTCAAGTCAGTGTGGTGGTGATACTCAAAGCAATTTAGATGAACTCATGGGACTTTGCTCTGGGAAATTCTCAAATGGCAATACTCAATCAAGAAAGAAGACGACAGGGCCTTTCAGTCAGTTTGGTGACACACAGAGCAATATGGATGAATTGATGGGCCTTTGTTCTGGGAAGTTTACAAGTCGTGATTCGAAGTCAAAGAAGAAGTTGTCGTTGTTGAGTGATGACGATGACAGTGATGGCGGTGATGACCTTGACCTTCAGGTGTTGTCAGGGGAAGAAGATGACGATAGTACCATCAATAGGAGAAAGGTTAGTGCAAGCTGTAAGGTACCAATGTTGCAGAACACTGCATTCATATAGTCATCACCAGGTGGGGGGCAAGGGAGGGTGTTCAAATTTCTACTCAAAGCATGGGGCTGGTAGTCGGAACAGGGCGTGTCAATTACAGTTTGTTCTTTAGGGCTATTCAAGTGCCGTTCGTCAAGTATATTTCACCTAATACCAGTAACCATGACTACAATGTCTGATTTCAGAATGCCCCGACTACTCTAGACAGCGATGAGGATATAAATGATACAGATGAGGAGGAGGAAGGAGGCAACAGTGATGAAGAAACTGAGGAAGTGAAGGCTGTCAATTTCAAGGGATTCACAAACAAAAAAGGGTAAGATAATTGAAAGTAGTTACACATTATTATAATCTTTACAGCTGGTTGGGTGGTCGACACCCTTGTTGATGTTGGAGAGCAGACAGTATTATGATGAACAGGTTTCCAAAGAACATGTTTCTATTTTCTAGGAAAATTCGTAAGGAATTCATGGAAGCAGAGGCCGAGTTGTCGGGATCCGAGTACGACAGCGATGAGAATCTTGATCTGGATGAGAGAGATGACATCATGGAGGTTGAAGAGGGTGACAAGGATGATGTCGGTACAGAGGAGGAACTCCGCAATCAAGTCGGACGAGTTCACATGTTAGTAACATCAAAAATTGATCTAATTTCGGTGGCATTCATAAAGTCTCAAACGAACTTCCTCTGTCTTAACTTGTAGCGACAGTTCCTGTATGCTTGTGGTGAGTGGAATGTATGTGTACGGTTTCATTATTATCCGCTTCAAACTGTAAATCTTTGGGCTTGCAGGAAAACTGTGCAAGATGAAGACGACAGAGAACTGAGGTTTTTCCAGGAGATGTACCTCCAGGATGGTGATCTGCACAGTGAAGGCCAGGGAAGACAACGTAAATTTAGATGGAAAAACATCGGTAAGCTGTAATCTTGCTATCAAATTTAGATGCCGACATTGTCATGTCGATTCATACCACAGTGTCTGGTCATGAGACAATTCATAGCCCCACGATTGGATGCAGAAAAATCGAGGTTCAGCTACATCAAACGTGATGTCCTACAATTCCGGCAGTGTGTCAGAGGCAGACACTTTTGTTTGAAATACATGTATGAATCAATCTTTTCACCATTTGGTGTGTAGTTGGATGTTTTGTTCATGGAGCTACATTCTTTTCCTAGATGATGATACTCAACAAGATATGTTTGATAACAATTCGGACAATGAACAGAATGATGAAGATGGAGAACAGGAATCCAAGTGGAGAATGGAAAGATTCGCCCGTGAAAGATGGTTAGAGGAACAGAAGGTAAGGGGAGGATACAATGTCATGCTGGGTCATGTAACTCAAGTTGGAAATCATTTAATGCTCATTGCTCCTTTAAAACTAATTGTGAGGAGCAACTAGCAAATTTGGAGTCTTTCAGATATGCCTGTATGCTCACTGAAACAGGCCAGTGGAAATGCATTTCGTTTATCATCACTTTGTTTTCCTCACAGGAGGCGCAACCTGAGGTGGAAACCATTGAAGAAGACAGCCAGTTGATGAAATTTGGTAGTGTTGTGCTCAAGAAAATGAGAGGAGCCGGAGGCTTTGCTGCGATGGAGAAGGTACAACCAGCATCACAGCCATCAGTGAAGTCACCAGGAGCTCCTTCAACACCAAAGTCAATCTTTAGGCAAAAGGTATGAGAGGTTAGACTCTGAATTCTTTGGCATATTGTGCGTGTGCATGCTTAGTCAATTTTCCTTCTTGTTATGTGCTCACGTGTTGATTTTTTTTGCAGCAACGTCGAGGTTCCTTCCTAACCAGAAGTAAAGAAGCACTAGCAGTGATTGCAGAGCGGACAAAACCAGTATCAAATCCGGTCGCACCGGTCAATTCTCGAAACTGTGTCTTTTCTGCCATATCTCCACAGAAAGCGAAAAAAATAGTAAGGGCTATGACAGACTATAATATCATTTACCGTAAACAGGTAGTGAAATGTTGGGAATTCACTTTGAACCGTTAGTCACCTTAAGCATAATTGACAACCAGTATGTCCATATCAGAGTCCAGAGAGGACACCTGCCATCCTCGGTTTGCCAATCTTTTCCATCATCTCAAACTCGTATCTTCATCATTTCAGCCTGTGAAGCGGTCCATCAGTGCTACTGGGAGCCAGCCAGCATCAAAACGACCAAAACTGGAACGCAGCAACACATTTTCTGGGAATAGTATCTTCAAACTAATGGAACATTAGATGATTTTGAAGGACATTTAGTGCAATTAACTGTGGCCTCTCGTCTCTTCATGGCCAATCCTTTAGGCTCCTTTACAAAGAAGTATCAGTATACAAAAATGCTGGTTAACAAAGGCTTCAAATGGATTCACAGCCGTGAAGCCATTGTTAACCGGCATTTTCATTTACCGTATACTTCTATGTAAAGGAAGCGTTGGGAACTCTTCAGTGAGATCATTTCATCTACCGGTAGATTGGACTCTGTTCATGAATGATAACTAAGTTTGTTGTTTTGTTGACAATGGAAACATGTTTGGTAAAATTAAAATGTTCACAAGATTCTACTTGTATCATCCCAGAGCTGGATACATGTACTTCGTTCATCTTCACCTGGCTTTCATCACTTCGAGTCGTGGAATGTTTGATACAACCCTATCATAGTTGCAGTCTTTGGAAAATATGGATGGAGACTATGGTACATATATTAGCACCTTTTATTTCAGTGAATTTGTAAATACAAATACATTATTATTGTAATAAATCAGTAACGTAATTATGAAATATGTGTATTTCCAAAAATAGATAAGATACAGTTGTCAGAGCTCCTTTCCTGGATTTACAGCAGTCTTCTGGGGAAAACCAAAGTTGTACAATCTGAACTCAACTCATCTACAATGTAACTTGAAAAAGTGTCCCAAAGAATGATGAAAGCGCTTGAGGGCAAATCAGTCACTCGTTTACCTCATGGATCTTGATAGCCCTTCACTGTGGGGGGGGGGGGGGGGGNTCCACACATCTGACTCCAAACTATATAGTGAAGTTTTCATCGAAAATCTAACAAACATGTTCAACAAAACTTGCTCTTGTTGAAAAAAATTCATTGCATCTTGAACATTTTGCTAGTTTCACACTCCTGGAATAATCCTCATCAGCATTTCTTATAAACCTTTTCATTAGGTTTGGTAGTATTTCTAAATTTTCAAAGTCTACACCACATTTGATCAACGTTTTCATGGACATCTGCATGAGTGTATCAACTTGTCTCGTTTTGTCCCAAAGGTTATTTTGCCGATTCCTTGACTTGAGTTTTTCAAATATGACTTCTACACCTTGACCTTCAAGAGCCAGAATATCTTCCGGCAGTTTGGGAAGTCCGTCCATCTCCAGTGTTTGTAGATTTTCAAGCTGTATCAATGAATCTGGTATTCCAGTTATAAGCTCATTTCCTGAGATGTTCAAATTGCGGAGTTTCTTGAAGTAGATTATCAACATCGGGAATGTCCTGAGCATATTGTAGGAAACGTCAAGAACGGACAGTTCCGTCATGTACACCATCGACCACGGTAGTTCTGTTAAAGCAGTGTGGCACAGGATCAGAGTCCTAACATTCTTGAAGTAACCAATTTCAAGTGGTAGATACACAAGTGTGACTCGGCGCTGTAGCTGTATCATTTCAACATCCTGTGGGTTCGGATGTGACCTCAGAATCCTCCAAATGGTACTGCAAGGTTCATTTGGAGGTAAATCGTCGAAGTTTAAGACTTCGGTTAACTCAACGGTATGCTGTGCGGTCCTCGCCTTGTCTATCCGTGCTTTTAACTGTTGCCACCACACCCTGAATTCTAGCAGTGTGTCAAGGGGACGACTCATAATCATATTCGCAACTGCAAGTACAAAGATGAGAATGACACAACGGTCAAAGCCTGTGTCAAGAGACAAGACAAAATTAGGCCTAATTTGTTTCATATGAGCAGCCCACGCTGAGCTCTGACGGTTAGCCCAAGGGACGCTTCATACCCCGCAAGTAAAGTCGGATGAGAATAGCTTACAGCGGAGCCCGCAAAGTCTGTGTCAAGAGAGGAGGCATGGTATTGAAATAGGCCTAAATACCAAGTGTTATACATATGAATGACACGGACAAAATGCCTACGTGGTGTAGTCCCTGCCAAACTCTTGCAGTAGGCCTATCATGTTCAATTTCATCACCACTTACCGGAATTTCGGAATGAACGGGAACTGCGCGAAGGCATTGCGAGAAACTTCCGCCTTCTTCGCTGGTACCTGAAGCCTATGTCCACCTACCTAACTGGTAAAGTGAGATTTAGGCAAGTTTTGATATTATCTAATTATGACAGCTTGACACATATCCGCTGGCGGTCTGACTCGTCATACCCCGTTTTTAGAAAATGATGACCTTTCTCGGTTCAGTCGTTCTTGTTCAAAACACGACATACTGGCGCGGGCAAAATGCCAAGGTGGAAACCATTACCTTACATATTAATAAATTGGGTGGCCTATCGATGTGTTGATAAAGATCGGTTATCAAAATATTTGACATCTCATTGAATCCATACATGTAGTTTTATCTCCGATAAACGCAATGCCTCTAAACAACAATGACGTCACGACATCTAGCCGCAGTCCAGAGCGGTCCTCTTCCCTGCGTTCCTTGCCCGTGTATCATTTGTGGGTGGTCTATAAGGCCATGTAAAAAAATAGTTGGTTAGCATTCTTCCACTCTGTTTTCTGAGGAGGGCGGGAGGATTTTTAAATTTTTTTTATTGAGTTTGAGATGCATGTTACCATGGTAATCATGGCAACGTCAGGGCAATTCCAAATTATAGGTAGGCCTAGGAGGATTGAAATAAAAACTACTTTCTATCCATTAAAACTGTGTTGTTAATTATTTAAGCATCCCAACCTACAATTTTATCACTGTTTTGGCAATATTTGGGAAGTTTTTTTGAAAATAAAAAATAAAAATTTTTTTGAGGAGGAGGTGATTTCCATGGCGGGAGGGGATGCTAAGCAACAACATGTATTTTTTTACATGGCCTAACCTCACTTGAGGGTCAATCAATCAGCAGCTCTGAACCGAAACGATGAGCAAGTTGTCTTACGCCACGCACGCAAGTGCAGATGGCTTGAATACTGAAGTCCATACACGACATTGTACTGTCCTTGAAAATGGAAATTCCCGCCGCCAGTCCCCATGCAAATACCAATGACTGAGCACGATCGATGACGTATACGATAATTGTGTAAACCTCATCGACTGTAACATTTCGCTTATCGCCATGTGACAGTAATGGCGTCGAATTCGGACGCAGAGGTGCCAGTACCACCAGAAGATGCCTTTACAGAGGACTTCCCTTTTAGTCCACCTAATCAAGTCAACGCAGACCCCTGGTCACCCTTGCCTCGTAGTGAGAATGACGAGAAGAAGGCGGATTTCCTTGAATTAACATCGGAAAGATACATTGCTTCTTTGGGTAAGGGAATGCGTAAATAGCATGATAGACCTTTTTGCACCGCTACCACGTGACCCCGAAACGTTCGCGCCATTGACTGGTTGCCGTATCTGCCACTTCCACACCCATGGCGCTGCGCCAACCTGAGAGGGGCCGACAGTAGACGAGAACCGCTGTGCGCGCCAATTCATGCCATTTCCTTTTGGAAAGCTTGAGTCATCTCATACCTATAGTAAGTTACAGTTTGAAGGATTTGATGGATTTATCGTTACAGAGGCACGTCTCAACCGAATAAAGGGAAAATCCAAAGACCCGACTTCAAAAGATCTGATCATTGGCCTGACAAAAGCAAAGGATGCTCACATGACAGAGCTCGTCCAATCATCTGATCAGCCTTACCTTAGTAACTACATTCCAGAGAAAGTCACTGTACAAAATCAAAATAAACTGCTACAGGGATTACACCCAGAAAAAATAGCAATAAGTTCAGACGAAAGAAAACTTCTTGTTGAAGATGATGACTTGTCAAAAAGAAAAGTTGATTCATCTGTCGCTGAAAATTCAACAGCGTCGGATTCAGTATCTAGAACTTTGGATCCAGGTTCTGAAAAGACGAATCAGCAGCAGGACAGCATTCATCAGTCTCAGGGAAGTCCGACGGAGGCCAGTAATTGTGAAATTTCGGAGCCACATGAGGCGTGACAGGGGCCAACTCGATGTCAGTGTCTTCATGTATGAACCAGTTCTAGGCCCCATGTCTGGCCAGCGCAGATGCTCATTATGGTCCCTACATACGGTAGTCAATGTAGGGACCATATTGATATCACTCGGTACATGTAGGTAGGCCTAGGAAATTTTTATTTCTTTCTTCTTCCACACTCAATTGGCACACGATTCCAAGAAAACTAATGACCTCAAAATCAAGTACACAGTACCATCGTGTAGTCAATATTTGTATCCAGGTCTGAAAGGTTAGATAGTTTCAATAAAATGACTTAATTAGTTAATTTGAAGTGATTTTTATTCTGAACTGATGAACTTCGATATTTCCCTTGGTCATGTTGGTTTGTTTGTTTTTCGTTTGGTTCAGGAACGAAAATGATGGATCCATCTCTGTCTCTACCACTTTGCCCTTCCTCTGGTCTCTGAAGGCAGGCCTTGACTTCTGTTGACAAAGAATAAATTTCTGGAGACGACGAATCAATTTCTGCTGACAAAGAATTAATGTCTGCTGACGAAGAATTTCTTGTGAACTAGAATATTGCAGGAATTTCGGTTGATCTAGAAGTTCTTTTGAACAAGAATTAATTTTTGTTCAACAAACAATTAGTTTTGTTGAACAGAACAAGGGCTATGGATACAGAAAGATTGAAGACAGTGATAATAAAACCATGTGCATTGTATTTCATCCAAAAATATACAACTGCCCTTAACATTGGCCTCACTTAACATCAGTCACAATGTAGACTGGTACCCGCCTTTTGCCACTCCACTCCCACGGCGCTACTGTCCGTTCCACGACAATTTCCACAACATGAATATTGCAAATCTCAAACGGCGGGGGTGCTAACTGACGAAAGACAAGCCAGAAGGTTGAAGTGACCTCAGTCAAAGCAAGATGTCCACTTCTTGGATCTTGGAGAAAGTGCCTGAGGAAGACCCCGATTGGGGTAGAAAATTTGCAATTAAGTTTCAGAAGGCGACTTCTGTTTTTGTACCGCTTTAATTACGAGAAAGCCATTGTCGGGAGGCATCCGATTATACTACACCGCACAGAAAAAAAAATCAACTCGAGTCGAGACTCAGGGCCGTATTCACGGGTCGCACTTTCATTAAAGTCTGACTTTTCTCAATGCTTCAAGCATTGAGAAAGTCTAACTTAAGCCATACTTTAGGCTAAAGTGTGACCCGTGAATACGGCCCTCAGAGTCTCACTTTAGGGACAAAATGGTTCGAAACACTTTTTGACTCAAAATGAAACAGAAAATATTTCGGCGCGAGTCTCACTTTAGGGACAAAATGGTTCGAAACACTTTTTGACTCAAAATGAAACAGAAAATATTTCGGCGCGAGACAATATAGTAGGGGAGCCAAGCACGAAAAATAGTGAATAAGGTTGCACAAAAAGATATACAATTGCTGTTAACATTTTTTGGTAGGTATATCTGTTCTACATAAGAATTGGGAGGACTGCTCGGTCATCTCTCTTGCGAACTCCTGTTATGGACCCTTTTATAGTTTGCTACTGACTTTATCATTGGGCTGGTGGACTCGATTTTGTACAGGGGCAGAGGAACCAATGTACAGCTATCTTCTGAATGGTTGGGTTTAGACCCTATAAATGTATTACTAACAGATAGAAATATGGGGACAGTGAATCAAATAAACATGGTCTTAAATATTTTCAGTTGCTACATTCACCTTATTTTATACCTCCATGCTACATTGCAGTTTTAATGTAAAATTACACATATCGGACCAAATACCCCAAAAGTGATTTCCACTTGCCAAAAGCAATTAAGAACATCCTTGGCTGATTCAGAGGCACCATATTTCTATCTGTTGGTAATACATTTATAGAGTCTAAACCCAACCATTCAGAAGTTAGCTGTACATTGGTTTCCATGCCCCTGTACAAAACCAAGTCCACCAGTCCAATGATAAAGTCAGTAGCAAACTATAAAATGGTCCATAACAGGAGTTCGCAAGAGAGATGACCGAGCAGTCCTCCCAATTCTTATTTA
>NMRB01000003.1:448127-461128 GCA_002633025.1 Notospermus geniculatus | reverse complement strand
TAAACCAGAGCATAAAAAACCCAACCACACTGGGGTTGTGCTAAGTAGCAACATTTACTGTAGTACTACAGGCACCATGAAAGAAATACCCGCCATTCACCTGGATTCTGTTTTAACAGGCGATGCCATATTTACATTACTGTGGCAAAAGCATGCAAGAAGTGGTGGGAAAATGTGCGACCTTTTGTGCAGTAGCACCAGGAGTCTGAAGTCTGCCATCCACGTGTCTGTTCAAACCACTCATCACCGCACTACAAGAAGCATCGATTGATTAACCCTTCGCTTTATGGTCTACCAGTACACAAGACTCCCAAACAAGCTTGAAATGGTTACAACTGGCACTGCTGTCAGAGCGTTGCCCCTTGGTGAACAAACCGTTGGTTATTTATGTGAAGGGGTTGTCACAAACACAATCTCGGTTCATCAGGATTGCTCCCGCTTCCATAAATCGCGAAAAATGGACGAGCGACTTTGCCAACATAATCAAATAGAGCCTCCAAACCTATCAATGATAGACGCTTTCTACAGGTCGGAACAACCCTGCCTGATTTATCACATAACTTCCTCCCATAACGATCAACTTCCTCTGAGCTAAACCATTATTGTAAAGTTTATGTGTTTTGGATTGATCACCTACATATAAAACCACGTTCAATATTTTCCTGATATTGATGATTTTTGGTGCCACAAATCATTTGAATAGCCCAGAAAGTGCAGAAGACAGGATCGAATTAATTACAACGATCAAACCAATCAGTAGGGTGAAGGACGAAAGGACTAGAGTGATTACCATGTAGAGAAGGTCCCTGGGAGATGCCTGCAATGGTAACTTAGTATGAGGTAAGTGCAAACTTTGCGTGTTCAGTACAAGTTGCATTTCATTGCTTGTCCATTGCATGGCAGCTGAAGTCACCACATTAGTTCTATCTATTCAACTATGAAACTATGAAACTGACCTCACACCTAGGATAGGAGATTCATCTGATTTACAATACACTATACACCCGAAGACCACATGATAATGATTACTTGGCTCATTGGACAGAATGGATGCACCCATCTTTTGGTCAATGCAATCTCCAAGAGTACTGCACAATAATGCTTTGGTCGTTTGGCTATGGTCAACTGGTCATTTGCTTAGAAATATATGTAATAACGTCTCGGACCCAGAACGTTGGTAATGACTTCTGGATGATTACTTGTCTAGAAGCTTGTTAGAGGAATAATACTGATCATAAAGAGCATGGAACGTTCAGTCGAGCTTAGTGAGACTAGGACGATAATCCCGTTCATTACTTAGAGAAGGAGAGTGTCGGCTTCTTGCACCTCATTACCAGATCAAAGGCATATCAATATGATTAGTGATGGAATTGGAGCAATCTATTAATGTGGATTATCACTCTGTCATAGCCAACACATTAGCAACGGGATTGGTTACAGTCAGGGTCGACGTTCTTGGTCCACTGGCGGCTTGCCACAGATATCATCCATTGGAAATGTCGATGTGATATTTCCATGTAGCTGAGATTTCTTCAGCATCACATTCGGTAGACGCACGTTTGGTGCAGTGGCGTCAAATGAATGTAAACCTTGCTGTAATGTAATGTACAATGTATTGTACGCGCGCCGGTCACCCATCCACGCAGTGATTGCGCTCAATGTAGCTTAACTTTTAGCTCCAAAGCAACGCGCCAACCACAAGGCCATGAAGGAAATCCACCAAGGCATGCGGATTGTGCCATATACTGTAGTAGCTTCAAGGGGCTCAATGCATACACTGGGCTGAAATAATAGGCGATGTTTCGCATCTCTAAAGCCTCGCTTATGTCGCCCTATGCTGTGATAGAAATAGCGTCAACAAGTTGCAACTGATAACTTATGTCGCCACCGACTCGAAAAATACCGATCGGTCGCAACTACCTGGAACTAGTTTATCGCCGTCTTTTGAATGCTTATGTCGACACAGATTTCTTTTGATTTTAAATAAAACGTGCTGAGGTTGAACACGTGCGATTTTCAGGATCTGGATATTTGTAGTTTGCAACTAGTTACTCGCCGACGCCCGAGAGCTTATGTCACCTAGTAGTTGTGACTGATTAGTTCCAACTACGCGCCGATTATCAGTTGCCAACTAGTTGTGACTGTACGTAAGGGCGACATAAGCGAGGCTTAATACAAACAAGAAACTACAGTCGTGGAAACTATGACGTATGCCTTAGTTATTTTTGTAGAGTTAAAGACGGCACAACCAACAGAGATAAACCTGGCGAGAACTGTGACATGAGGTGAAACTCATCGTCTGCGTCTCTTTTGAGAACTTGGCAACGATCCAAGGTCGGCGTTAATTTGATGAATGGATTGAGTTATTTCATGGAGGTCAATCCGATCTCAACTACTGCCAATCACCATCATTATCTCGGGACAAATTCAGATTAACTGGACACATGTATTCTGTTGGTTAATGACATAATCATTATCTATCAGCGAGACAGGGCCCTGCCAATAGGAGTGATGGATTCTATTGAAGTAACATGCCGAAACGTCAATTCCGAGCCCATTATGTTATCTGAAACCAAATCAGGGCTAAATTGAATCAGCCGTATAACAGAGAAGAAGGTAAATTGGATTATAGAACAATACAATTGGTGACAATTTTATGGATAGAACTCCGGTTCACTGATCACATGGTTCCATAAGTGATGGAAAACGCAGAAAAGTTTTGGCATGTGGATATAAAGTGAGAGGAAAAAATGTAGAGACAAGCAATACAGAAGAAGTATATTGTATGATGTGTCCAGGAGGCAATCAGTCCTCCACAGCCCAATCAATATCAACCCAATACAAAAATTGCTTCAACCCTGACCTTTTTGAAGAAAAAGCAATCACAAGTACCTATCAATGGAAAGGACCATGGTGTTGAGTGTCCCAGCCCTCAGGTCACAGCACAGTATCTGAAAAAAGAGGATACATTTTTGTGTACGAGTGTGGGTGGTGTTTTGATCTTGTTCTGAAGCTGATAGCCAAGGCGTTGAGCCAGCGATCTGGCCAAGCGTTAGACCGGTCAAAGCCCTCCTCATGAGAACCACCATCTGTAAGTGGAGACAAATGGACCGATGCATCAACCATCCATTCGTTCAATATCACGAGAAAGTGAAAGAGTTCATGCAAGAATCCGATTACTTTTGGCCAGTCCTTCTTTTGACATCGCGTTGTCTGCAAATAAGGAACCATGTCAAGACAAATCTAAAATAATAAGTGAAATCTTGGTGTCGTTTTGACTGAAGGGGAAGTATTCATTTTATTTCAAATCAAATCAATGATTCGAGAATAAAGTTTTGTGCACATCACAAAACTTTCTTCTCAGACTAGGAGGTTCTTGAAGAGACATAGAGAATACGTGGCAATGATGTTATCGAAACCAACTGATCAACTAATCCCATTGCTGATAAAACCCAACCACTGCAATCAAACTAATGTCCCCCAATAATACCAGGACCAAATAATACAGTCACACAGAGATTGAGCTGACAAGACTCTTCGACCGGTCTGCCCTTGAAATCTACCATCAGGGCAATGGACCATGTCGTGTCCATGCAGTTTCCGATATCACAACATTGGGCAGATAATCGGATCATGATCTCCTACTGCGTACTTGTAAGTAAAGGCAAATAACATCACCAATTGGACATCATGAAGGGCAGTCAGATCTGCTTACAAATTTACCATTCAGGACGTACCCATTTTAGCCCAATAAGTGATATGAGCACCACCGTCCTTAGAATGCTACTGCGCAATTATTACAGAGCTCAATGAAATTGATCACACAGGCGACTGTTGTCAATTTTTTTACACATCAACGGAGAATTCTCATTCCAATTAATTCTCTTGACATCAATATCACCATTTAATCCAGTAACGTATTGGCAATGTTACCTGTTCAATTGATTAAGGCAGTGACGACGAAAAAGGAGGTCACTCCAATTACCAAATGATGCGCCACCCTCTAATGAATCTCTTTGATCAAGTTAGAAGCTGCTGATGAATGAAATCACCATGGAAGAATTTTTTTACTTTTTATTGATCAGTTGATTGATTCACGTAATAGCGAGGTGGATGGATGGATCACAACTTGCCAGTCACCACGGCACTTTCTGCTAATTAGTTTATTTCCAAGTCACGGTGCCCTGAACTCACATGGAATACCTACATTGTATACAAACGCAGCTTAAGGAGGAAAGTGACTTTAACATCTAATGGCAGCCAAGGGAACAAACAATTATTTCATTTCAAGTCACTTTGCCCTGAACTCAAATTGAATACCTACACTGTATACAAACAGGCTTTGGAGGAAAGTGACCTTAACATCTAATGGTGGCCAAGGGAACAAACAAATTCCAAGTCATGCACGGTTTGCCCTCAACTCACATTGAATTGCTGCAAACAGGCTTAGAAGGAAGGTGACCTTAACATCTAATGGCAGCCAAGGGAACAAACAATACGATAAAAAGTCTAGGTTTTTTATTTGTGCAGCTCGAATGGTAAGGGATGCAACGTTGTGTACTATAATTCTGTCATCGGTTATTTTTTAAAATATTATGAAGATGCTGCGACAGTTCTCAAATGACAGACACAACAAGTGTCTCTGATACCTTACACCCGAACACCCATGACATTAAGAACAATACCAAGCAAGGAACAAGTGATGGCGACGCAACAGGATGGTGACCTGCACAGTGAAGGCCAGGGAAGACAACGTAAATTTAGATGGAAAAACATCGGTAAGCTGTAATCTTGCTATCAAATTTAGATGCCGGCATTGTCATATCGATTCATACCACAGTGTCTGGTCATGAGACAATTGATAGCCCTACGATTGGATGCAGAAAAATCGAGGTTCAGCTACATCAAACGTGATGTCCTACAATTCCGGCAGTGTGTCAGAGGCAGACACTTTTGTTTGAAATACATGTATGAATCAATCTTTTCACCATTTGGTGTGTAGTTGGATGTTATGTTCATGGAGCTACATTCTTTTCCTAGATGATGATACTCAACAAGATATGTTTGATAACAATTCGGACAATGAACAGAATGATGAAGATGGAGAACAGGAATCCAAGTGGAGAATGGAAAGATTTGCCCGTGAAAGATGGTTAGAGGAACAGAAGGTAAGGGGAGGATACAATGTCATGCTGGGTCATGTAACTCAAGTTGGAAATCATTTAATGCTCATTGCTCCTTTAAAACTAATTGTGAGGAGTAACTAGCAAATTTGGAGTCTTTCAGATGTGCCTGTATGCTCACTGCACCAGGCCAGTGGATATGCTTTTCGTTTATCATCACTTTGTTTTCCTCACAGGAGGCGCAACCTGAGGTGGAAACCATTGAAGAAGACAGCCAGTTGATGAAATTTGGTAGTGTTGTGCTCAAGAAAATGAGAGGAGCCGGAGGCTTTGCTGCGATGGAGAAGGTACAACCAGCATCACAGCCATCAGTGAAGTCACCAGGAGCTCCTTCAACACCAAAGTCAATCTTTAGGCAAAAGGTATGAGAGGTTAGACTCTGAATTCTTTGGCGTATTGTGCGTGTGCATGCTTAGTCAATTTTCCTTCTTGTTATGTGCTCACGTGTTGATTTCTTTTGCAGCAACGTCGAGGTTCTTTCCTAACCAGAAGTAAAGAAGCACTGGCAGTGATTGCGGAGCGGACAAAACCAGTATCAAATCCAGTCGCACCGGTCAATTCTCGAAATTGTGTCTTTTCTGCCATATCTCCACAGAAAGCCAAAAAAATAGTAAGGGCTATGCCAGACTATAATATCATTTACGGTAAACAGGTAGTGAATTGTTGGGAATTCACTTTGAACCGTTAGTCACCTTAAAGGAGCACGGTATTGTCACTTTTTGTCGACAGCCGGCGCCACTGTGCCACTCTCCAACGCAGGGACCAACGACGTATTGGCGAGTTGACCCGATTTCCTCCGTACATTTTGTAATGCATTTTTGTAGTTCGTATTACTGGCGCTAGGTGGCTCCCTCTACGTCGGCAGTCAAATAACGCATTTGAGATCCAATACCGTGCTCCTTTAAGCGTAATTGACAACCGGTATGTCCATATCAGAGTCCAGAGAGGACACCTGCGTTCCTCGGTTTGCCAATCTTTTCCATCATCTCAAACTCGTATCTTCATCATTTCAGCCTGTGAAGCGGTCCATCAGTGCTACTGGGAGCCAGCCAGCATCGAAACGACCAAAACTGGAACGCAACAACACATTTTCTGGGAATAGTATCTTCAAACTAATGGAACATTAGATGATTTTGAAGGACATTTAGTGCAATTAACTGTGGCCTCTCGTCTCTTCATGGCCAATCCTTTAGGCTCCTTTACAAAGAAGTATACAGTATACAAAAATGCTGGTTAACAAAGGCTTCAAATGGATTCACAGCCATGAAGCCATTGTTAACCGGCATTTTCATTTACCGTATACTTCTATGTAAAGGAGGAAGCCTTGGGAACTCGTCAGTGAGGTCATTTCATCTACCGGTAGATTGGACTCTGTTCATGAATGATAACTAAGTTTGTTTTGTTGACAATGGAAACATGTTCGGTAAAATTCAAATGTTCACAAGATTCTACTCGTATCATCCCAGAGCTGGATACTTCATCTTCACCTGGCTTTCATCACTTCGAGTCATGGAATGTTTGATACAACCCTATCATGGTTGCAGTCTTTGGAAAATATGGATGGAGACTACATATATTAGCACCTTTTATTTCAGTGAATTTGTAAATACAAATACATTATTATTGTAATAAATTAGTGACGTAATTATAAAATATATGTACTTCTATATTGTGCACAGTTGTACGAGCTCCTTTGACAATCTCTATATTCCTGGATTTACAGCAGTCTTCAGGGGAAAACCAAGGTTGTACAATCTGCACTCAACTAATCTGACTTGAAGAAGTGTCCCAAAGAATGATGAAGCACTTGCAAGCAAATAAGTCACTATTTAATACCTCATGGATTGTGACCAGTGTGTGGGGGGTGGGGGTCACACGTCTGACTCCGAACTATAATCATTTTCATTGAAAATCTAACAAACATGTTCCACAAAACTTGCTCTTGTTGAAAAAAATTCATTGCATCTTGAACACTTCGCCAGTTTCACACTCCTGGAATAATCCTCATCAGCATTTCTTATAAACCTTTTCATTAGGTTTGGTAGTATTTCTAAATTTTCAAAGTCTACACCACATTTGATCAACGTTTTCATGGACATCTGCATGAGTGTATCAACTTGTCTTGTTTTGTCCCAAAGGTTATTTTGCCGATTCCTTGACTTGAGTTTTTCAAATATGACATTTACACCTTGACCTTCAAGAGCCAGTATATCTTCCGGCAGTTTGGGAAGTCCGTCCATTTCCAGTGTTTCTAGATTTTCAAGCTGTATCAATGAATCTGGTATTCCAGTTATAAGCTCATTTCCTGAGATGTTCAAATTGCGGAGTTTCTTGAAGTAGATTATCAACATCGGGAATGTCCTGAACATATTGTAGGAAACGTCAAGGACGGACAGTTCCGTCATGTACACCATCGACCACGGTAGTTCTGTCAAAGCAGTGTGGCACAGTATCAGAGTCCTAACATTCTTGAAGTAACCAATTTCAAGTGGTAGATACACAAGTGTGATTCGGCGCTGTAGCTGTATCATTTCAACATCCGGTGGGTTCGGATGTGACCTCAGAATCCTCCAAATGGTACTGCAAGGTTCATTTGCAGGTAGATCGTCGAAGTTCAAGACTTGGGTTAACTCGACGGTATGCTGTGCAGTCCTCGCCTTGTCTATCCTTGCTTTTAACTGTTGCCACCACACCCTGAATTCTAGCAGTGTGTCAAGGGGACGACTCATAATCATATTCGCAACTGCAAGCACAAAGATGAGCAGTGACACAACGGTCAAAGCCTGTGTCAAGAGACAAGACAAAATTAGGCCTAATTTGTTTCATATGAGTAGCGCACGCTGAGCTCTGACGGTTTGTCCAAGCTTGGAGGAATCCTCCAAGGTCCAAGGGACTCTTCTGCTCCGCAAGTAAGTATTACTAACTAGACGGATGAGAATTAGGCTTATAGCGGAGCTCGCAAAGGCTGTCAAGAGAGGAGGCATGGTATTGAAATAGGCCTAAATACCAAGTGTTATACATATGAATGACACGGACAAAATGCCTACGTGGTGTAGTCCCTGCCAAACTCTTGCAGTAGGCCTATCATGTTCAATTTCATCACCACTTACCGGAATTTCGGAATGAACGGGAACTGCGCGAAGGCATTGCGAGAAACTTCCGCCTTCTTCGCTGGTACCTGAAGCCAATGTCCACCTACCTAACTGGTAAAGTGAGATTTAGGCAAGTTTTGATATTATCTAATTATGATAGCTTGACACATATCCCGTTTTTAGAAAATGATGACCTTTCTCGGTTCAGTCGTTCTTGTTCAAAACACGACATACTGGCGCGGGCAAAATGCCAAGGTGGAAACCATTACCTTACATATTAATAAATTGGGTGGCCTATCGATGTGTTGATAAAGATCGGTTATCAAAATATTTGACATCTCATTGATTGAATCCATAGTTTTATCTCCGATAAACGCAATGCCTCTAAACAACGACGTCACGACATCTAGCCGCAGTCCAGAGCGGTCCTCTTCCCTACGTGCCTTGTGTATCATTTGTGGGTGGTCTATAAGGCCATGTAAAAAAATAGTTGGTTAGCATCCTTCCACTCTGTTTTCTGAGGAGGGCGGGAGGATTTTTAAAAATTTTTTATTGAGTTTGAGATGCATGTTACCATGGTAATCATGGCAACGTCAGGGCAATTCCAAATTATAGGTAGGCCTAGGAGAATTGAAATAAAAACTACTTTCTATCCATTAAAACTGTGTTGTTAATTATTTAAGCATCCCAACCTACAATTTTATCACTGTTTTGGCAATATTTGGGAAGTTTTTTTGAAAATAAAAAATAAAAAACTTTTTGAGGAGGAGCTCGTGATTTCCATGGCGGGAGGGGATGCTAAGCAACAACATGTATTTTTTTACATGGCCTAACCTCACTTGAGGGTCAATCAATCAGCAGCTCTGAACCGAAACGATGAGCAAGTTGTCTACGCCACCGCGCACGCAAGTGCAGATGGCTTGAATACTGAAGTCCATACACGACATTGTACTGTCTTTGAAAATGGAAATTCCCGCCGCCAGTCCCCATGCAAATACCAATGACTGAGCACGATCGATGACGTATACGATAATTGTGTAAACCTCATCACGCCAACCTGAGAGGGGCCGACAGCAGACGAGAACCGCTGTGAGCATGCCATTACCTTTTGGAAAGCTTGAGTCATCACATACCTATAGTAAGTTACAGTTTGAATGATTTGATGGATTTATCGTTACAGAGGCACGTCTCAACCGAATAAAGGGAAAATCCAAAGACCCGACTTCAAAAGATCTGATCATTGGCCTGACAAAAGCAAAGGATGCTCACATGACAGAGCTCGTCCAATCATCTGATCAGCCTTACCTTAGTAACTACATTCCAGAGAAAGACACTGTACAAAATCAAAATAAACTGCTACAGAGATTACACCCAGAAAAAATAGCAATAAGTTCAGACGAAAGAAAACTTCTTGTTGAAGATGATGACTTGTCAAAAAGAAAAGTTGATTCATCTGTCACTGAAAATTCAACAGAAAAGTCGGATTCAGTATCTAGAACTTTGGATCCAGGTTCTGAAAAGACGAATCAGCAGCAGGACAGCATTCATCAGTCTCAGGGAAGTCCGACGGAGGCCAGTAATTGTGAAATTTCGGAGCCACATGAGGCGTGACAGGGGCCAACTCGATGTCAGTGTCTTCATGTATGAACCAGTTCTAGGCCCCATGTCTGGCCAGATGCGCAGATGCTCATTATGGTCCCTACATACGGTAACTCGTCAATGTAGGGACCATATTGATATCACTCGGTACATGTAGGTAGGCCTAGGAAATTTTTATTTCTTTCTTCTTCCACACTCAATTGGCACACGATTCCAAGAAAACTAATGACCTCAAAATCAAGTACACAGTACCATCGTATAGTCAATATTTGTATCAAGGTCTGAAAGGTTAGATAGTTTCAATAAAATGACTTAATTAGTTAATTTGAAGTGATTTTTATTCTGAACTGATGAACTTCGATATTTCCCTTGGTTTGTTTGTTTTTCGTTTGGTTCAGGAACGAAAATGATGGATCCGTCTCTGTCTCCACCACTTTGCCCTTCCTCTGGTCTCTGAAGGCAGGCCTTAACTTCTGTTGATAAAGAATTAATTTCTGGAGACGACGAATCAATTTCTGCTGACAAAGAATTAATGTCTGCTGACAAAGAATTTCTTGTGAACTAGAATTGCAGGAATTTCGGTTGATCTAGAAGTTCTTTTGAACAAGAATTAATTTTTGTTCAACAAACAATTAGTTTTATTGAACAGAACAACAAGGGCTATGGATACAGAAAGATTGAAGACAGTGTTGATAATAAAACCATGTGCATTGTATTTCATCCAAAAATATACAACTGCCCTAAACACTGGCCTCACTTTACATCAGTCACAATGTAGACTGGTACCCGCCTTTGCCACTCCACTCCCACGGCGCTACTGTCCGTTCCACGACAATTTCCACAACATGAATATTGCAAATCTCAAACGGCGGGGGTGCTAACTGACGAAAGACAAGCCAGAAGGTTGAAGTGACCTCAGTCAAAGCAAGATGTCCACTTCTTGGATCTTGGAGAAAGTGCCTGAGGAAGACCCCGATTGGGGTAGAAAATTTGCAAGTTTCAGAAGGCGACTTCTGTTTTTGTACCGCTTATTACGAGAGAGTCATTGTCGGGAGGCATCCGATTATATTACACCCGGTGTAGTAGAATGTCATGTACCCCGATATGAGATGTCCCCAACAAAAGATTCTGACGGAATAAGCGGCAGCTACAATAGGCCGGACACTAACGCTGAAGGGGTTATTGTCGTCCTGGGTACACATAAAGTGTACCCAGGTTCGATATCGTCAAGTGAAACTGTACCCTGGGTCCACTTTCTTGTTACAAACTGTACCCAGGTTCTGATTTAGAGACCTCGGGGCGAGGTTGTTCTCGGTGAAGTCACTTGATATTGTGCCTGCAAGTTGGCCGTGCAAAAAGTTGGAAGAATTTTATTTTTGACTAGCTGGACAGTTTCAACCTCGGATGGTTACAGAGAAAGTTAATCAACTCGCCAGCTAGACAAGAAAACGTGTCATTTCCATGCAGGCCTACATGTGCATGTGCCATTGTGCATGGCCATGATGGGTTTGTTTGATCATGTGTCATAACTTGCTGGGCAAACACTGCGGGCCTGTGTGTTCGATTGTTTGGGGAGGTGTGAAAAAGGGATTATAGAGGGGCAATTAGCTCGCTGTTCCTCCTGTCAGTATACTAGTAATTCCTCCAAGGTCATAGCAACAGGATCCTGGAACCAACATACGCTAATTCACGTATCCCACGAAATCTTGAGAATGAGCTCGTCCCTAGGTCTCCAAATCAGAACCTGGGTACAGTTTGTAACACGAAAGTGGACCCAGGGTACAGTTTCACTTGACGACATCGAACCTGGGTACACTTTATGTGTACCCAGGACGACAATAACCCCTTCAGCGACACTAACAGATAGGAACTTCTGTCACGAGATGTCCCCTGAACAAAAGAAGCGGACATCTGGTATCGGGAACATTAGATTTCATTACACCTGTACATGGCTTATTGGGGCGGATGCCTGTGGTCACTGGAAGGGGCTCAGTCACGACTTCGGGAACGATCAAGGGATACCCGCTGTCGGTGTCTTCATTCGAATTAAACATTGAAGTTTTCCAAAGATGGACAGCCAATTTCAAAGGTTTATTACAGAAAAGAGGCGCACAGGACGTAGGATAACGCTGTGTCCGTTAGTGCTAATACATGTGAATTTATTACAAGGCAGTGAGGAGTCCAAAAGTGACAACAGATGCACGAATTGAAAAGGAAACGCCGTCAAGAGTAGAGTGACTTGGTTGACCTTCGTCTCAGCTGATCTGAAAAGAAAGCATACATTTCATTAGACGGCTGCCTCGTCAGGGAACGGCGAGAGTTCCTCTGACACGTGATTTCGATCTGTTTATAAATATGATACAAGAGAAGCCGAATTCTCGATGAAAGTTACTCATGGCGCACTCTTAACACACGATAACAAAACACCTTCAAAGATCTGTTGTAAAACTATGATACAACCAATGATAAAAATCATTGACACATAATCACGGCAGATAATAATCAAGAAGGACATCTTGCTTTGACTGAGGTCACTTCAACCACGTCCAAGGGTGTCCTTTCAAATCCGTGCAGGACGTCCGCGGCCAGAACTGGTAATTTCTCAGCACCTCCAACATATAAAAGGCTACTTCGTGCATCACGAGATAACTTAGATGTCGTCTTCTGCAAAGATAAGAAAGAAAGAGAATTGTTAAAATTCTCTTGAATGGAATGTGTTTGTGAGCGAGCAACAAGGCTTGCGATGCTGCCAGCACAGGAAAGAAGTTCCTCCTGTTTAGGGCAGATGGCAGCAGTTGTACTTCAACATGGTTCGTGCCTTTGCCGCTCCACTCCCGCGTCGATACTCTCCGTTCCACAAGTGTAATGAGCGCCGTGGGTTTGGAGCGGCAAAGACGGGAACCGGTCTAACTGACAGGACTGCCGAGACTGAAAATGAAAGGTCGTTTTCCAAACTGTACAACAGTGCCCATTTTCTCCACTACGTTACACAAATAGACACTGTCATCGATCAGTCACCGCCATGTTTGACCGCATCACTCCTCCTAATGGAGTTACCATTAGGGACCGCTTCACAATGGTAAGGAATCCTTACACATATTATTGCGCTGCACTTCTTTTCAACATG
>NMRB01000003.1:414116-443046 GCA_002633025.1 Notospermus geniculatus | reverse complement strand
CCAGATGAGCGCGTCGGATCTGATAGTAACCCGGCGTTTGCAACCAGATAGCCGTGAGAAATCTTCTACATCTCGACTGGAGTGAATGACTTGACAGTGTAGATGTTATCTGAAGTTTTTTCGAACATTTACTGGTGCCAAGAGCTTGAGTCATCCCCGACTATGCCCGTCGAGTTACTGAGTACGACTCACAGGCATGCCATCATCGTCTACTTAGTAATTCATTCATTGTCTTTCGGAAGGAGACTTTGCACCCTTTAAGATCTATAAAGACAAAATAAATAGGGCCTATTGTGCTAATCTGTCAGTACACATGGTTATTTCATCTGGATATATCTATTTCTCCCAGCATTAAAAAAAACTGAATAAACCAGAGCATAAAAAACCCAACCACACTGGGGTTGTGCTAAGTAGCAACATTTACTGTAGTACTACAGGCACCATGAAAGAAATACCCGCCATTCACCTGGATTCTGTTTTAACAGGCGATGCCATATTTACATTACTGTGGCAAAAGCATGCAAGAAGTGGTGGGAAAATGTGCGACCTTTTGTGCAGTTGCACCAGGAGTCTGAAGTCTGCCATCCACGTGTCTGTTCAAACCACTCATCACTACACTACAAGAAGCATCGATTGATTAACCCTTCGCTTTATGGTCTACCAGTACACAAGACTCCCAAACAAGCTTGAAATGGTTACAACTGGCACTGCTGTCAAAGCGTTGCCCCTTGGTGAACAAACCGTTGGTTATTTATGTGAAGGGGTTGTCACAAACACAATCTCGGTTCATCAGGATTGCTCCCGCTTCCATAAATCTCGAAAAATGGACGAGCGACTTTGCCAACATAATCAAATAGAGCCTCCAAACCTATCAATGATAGACGCTTTCTACAGGTCGGAACAACCCTGGCTGATTTATCACATAACTTCCTCCCATAACGATCAACTTCCTCTGAGCTAAACCATTATTGTAAAGTTTATGTGTTTTGGATTGATCACCTCATATAAAACCACGTTCAATATTTTCCTGATATTGATGATTTTTGGTGCCACAAATCATTTGAATAGCCCAGAAAGTGCAGAAGACAGGATTGAATTAATTACAACGATCAAACCAATCAGTAGGGTGAAGGACGAAAGGACTAGAGTGATTACCATGTAGAGAAGGTCCCTGGGAGATGCCTGCAATGGTAACTTAGTATGAGGTAAGTGCAAACTTTGCATGTTCAGTACAAGTTGCATTTCATTGCTTGTCCATTGCATGGCAGCTGAAGTTATCACATTAGTTCTATCTATTCAACTATGAAACTGACCTCACACCTAGGATAGGATATTTATCTGATTTACAATGCACTATACACCCGAAGACGACATGATAATGATTACTTGGCTCATTGGACAGAATGGATGCACCCATCTTTTGGTCAATGCAATCTCCAAGAGTACTGCACAATAATGCTTTGGTCGTTTGGCTATGGTCAACTGGTCATTTGCTTAGAAATATATGTAATAACGTCTCGGAGCCAGAACGTTGGTAATGACTTCTGGATGATTACTTGTCTAGAAGCTTGTTAGAGGAATAATACTGATCATAAAGAGCATGGAACGTTCAGTCGAGCTTAGTGAGACTAGGACGATAATCCCGTTCATTACTTAGAGAAGGAGAGTGTCGGCTTCTTGCACCTCATTACCAGATCAAAGGCATATCAATATGATTAGTGATGGAATTGGAGCAATCTATTAATGTGGATTATCACTCTGTCATAGCCAACACATTAGCAACGGGATTGGTTACAGTCAGGCATTCAGGGGTGATGTCCTTGGTCCACTGGCGACTTGCCACAGATATCCATTGGAAATGTCGATGTGATATTTCCATGTAGCTGAGATTTCTTCAGCATCACATTCGGTAGACGCACGTTTGGTGCAGTGGCGTCAAATGAATGTAATGTAATGTACAATGTATTGTACGCGCATCGGTCACCTACCACGTAGTGATCGCGCTCAACGTTGCTTAACTTTTAGCTCCAAAGCAACGCGCCAACCACTAGGCCATGAAGGAAATCCACCATGGCCGGCCGATTGTTAGTAATCCGTGCCATACTGTAGTGGCTTCCCGGGAGTAGCTTCAAGGGGCTCAATGCATACGCTGAAATAGGCGATGTTTCGCATCGCTAGCAAAATAAGAAACTACAAATCGTGGAAAATATGACGTATGCCTTAGTTATTTTTGTAGAGTTAAAGACGGCACAGGCCCATGGAGATAAACCTGGCGAGAACTGTGACATGAGGTGAAACTCATCGTCTGCCATTTGTCTGCGTCTCTTTTGAGAACTTGGCAACGATCCAAGGTCGGCGTTAATTTGATGAATGGATTGAGTTATTTCATGGAGGTCAATCCGATCTCAACTACTGCCAATCACCATCATTATCTCGGGACAAATTCAGATTAACTGGACACATGTATTCTGTTGGTTAATGACATAATCATTATCTATCAGCGAGACAGGGTCCTGCCAATAGGAGTGATGGATTCTATTGAAGTAACATGCCGAAACGTCAATTCCGAGCCCATTATGTTATCTGAAACCAAATCAGGGCTAAATTGAATCAGCCGTATAACAGAGAAGAAGGTAAATTGGATTACAGAACAATACAATTGGTGACAATTTTATGGATAGAACTCCGGTTCACTGATCACATGGTTCCATAAGTGATGGAAAACGCAGAAAAGTTTTGGCATGGTGATATAAACTGACAGGAAAAAATGTAGAGACAAATGTAGAAGAAGTATCTTGTACATGTATGATGTGTCCACGAGGCAAATCAGTCCTCCACAGCCCAATCAATACCAACCCAATACAATATTGCTTCAACCCTGACCTTTTTGAAGAAAAAGCAATCACAAGTACTTTTAACCCCGTATCAATGGAAGATGTTAAGGTGTTGAATACCACAGCCTTCAGGTCACAGCACAGTCTCTTAAAAAACAGATGAGACATTTTTGTGTGGGTGGGTGTTTTGATCTTGTTCTGAAGCTGATAGCCAAGGCGTTGAGCCAGAGATCTGGCCAAGCGTTAGACCGGTCAAAGCCCTCCTCATGAGAACCACCATCTGTAAGTGGAGACAAATGGACCGATGCATCAACCATCCATTCGCTCAATATCACGAGAAAGTGAAAGACATAAGTGCAGGAGTTCATGCAAGAATCCGATTACTTTTGGCCAGTCCTTCTTGACATCTCGGTGTCTGCAAATAAGGAACCGTGTCAAGACAAATGTAAAATAATAAGTGAAATCTTGGTGTCGTTTTGACTGAAGGGGAAGTATTTCATTTTATTTCAAATCAAATCAATGATCGAGAATAACAGTGCACATCACAAAACTTTCTTCTCAGACTAGGAGGTTCTTGAAGAGACATACAGAATACGTGGCAATGATGTTATCTAAACCAACTGATCAACTAATCCCATTGCTGATAAAACCCAACCACTGCAATCAAACTAATGTCCCCCAATGGCCCTGTGGTAAACCAATTGTGATCTCCCCTTTATTTGGATGAGGACCAAATAATACAGTCACACAGAGATTGAGCTGACAAGACTCTTCGACCGGTCTGCCCTTGAAATCTACCATCAGGGCAATGGACCATGTCGTGTCCATGCAGTTTCCGATATCACAACATTGGGCAGATAATCGGATCATGATCTCCTACTGCGTACTTGTAAGTAAAGGCAAATAACATCAACAATTGGACATCATGAAGGGCAGTCAGATCTGCTTACAAATTTACCATTCAGGACGTACCCATTTTAGCCCAATAAGTGATATGAGCACCACCGTCCTTAGAATGCTACTGCGCAATTATTACAGAGCTCAATGAAATTGATCACACAGGCGACTGTTGTCAATTTTTTTACACATCAACGGAGAATTCTCATTCCAATTAATTCTCTTGACATCAATATCACCATTTAATCCAGTAACGTATTGGCAATGTTACCTGTTCAATTGATTAAGGCAGTGACGACGAAAAAGGAGGTCACTCCAATTACCAAATGATGCGCCACCCTCTAATGAATCTCTTTGATCAAGTTAGAAGCTGCTGATGAATGAAATCACCATGGAAGAATTTTTTTCCTTTTTATTGATCAGTTGATTGATTCACGTAATAGCGAGGTGGATGGATGGATCACAACTTGCCAGTCACCACGGCACTTTCTGCTAATTAGTTTATTTCCAAGTCACGGTGCCCTGAACTCACATGGAATACCTACATTGTATACAAACGCAGCTTAAGGAGGAAAGTGACTTTAACATCTAATGGCAGCCAAGGGAACAAACAATTATTTCATTTCAAGTCACTTTGCCCTGAACTCAAATTGAATACCTACACTGTATACAAACAGGCTTTGGAGGAAAGTGACCTTAACATCTAATGGTGGCCAAGGGAACAAACAAATTCCAAGTCACGGTTTGCCCTCAACTCACATTGAATTGCTGCAAACAGGCTTAGAAGGAAGGTGACCTTAACATCTAATGGCAGCCAAGGGAACAAACAATACGATAAAAAGTCTAGGTTTTTTATTTGTGCAGCTCGAATGGTAAGGGATGCAATGTTGTGTACTATAATTCTGTCATCGGTTATTTTTTAAAATATTATGAAGATGCTGCGACAGTTCTCAAATGACAGACACAACAAGTGTCTCTGATACCTTACACCCGAACACCCATGACATTAAGAACAATACCAAGCAAGGAACAAGTGATGGCGACGCACTAGTAGTATGGTAAAAACTATGGCTCTTGCTAGTCCATTTAGAACAATCAGGAAAGTTTCCAGTGACACAAACCGGAGGCAGATTCTTTTTTGCGTTCGTCTGATGCGGCGCCGGTTTCTATGGGGAGGTTTCGAAATCAAACGATAAACCAAACTTTTACGACAACGTTATTTTTCATACTACACATTAACCAGATTTTGCGTTGCATTTTCGGTACAAAAATAAAGTTGTCGTTAACGTTTACGTTTATCGTTTGATTTCGAAACCTCCCTAATGTCTCGAGTCATACGAACAAATGAAGCCACACCTGGAATGGAGTCATGAACACGAAATAAGCTAATAAACAAATGAGCCCAGGAACACAAGCCTACAGGAGCAGGGACCTGCTGTGCTGTTTCAGCTGCGATGATTTTTTTATTTTCTTTGTTCCCTCATCGTTATAGAGTATGACACTCTTTCGCCCATATGGTGTTCACACTGAGAGGGTGGCATGCACTTTCTAAAGCAATCATTTCTAATTTCTAATTGTATAACAACAACAAAAATGACTCAACCTCCCTCCACCCTACGCTTCTTATATGGTGACCTCGTTCACACATGCACACATGATCGATGTACACCGTATACCACGTGCTCGGGAGTGTACACACCGATCAGGACTGCTCGACAAGACTGTTGAAATCTACGTATTTGAATGATCTACATGTAAGTTATCAATTAGGCACGGAGAGTGTTGCTACTCAAAAAAGAATGGCTGAGGTGAAGTATGGTATCTTTGATGAAGGGTTAGTAATGGTATCACAGGCGTCGAACTTCGCAAGCGATGAAAAGGATGGCAGCCATTACTGAAGCATAGATCATGTGATTCAATATGACCATGATCAGAAGGCGTCCTCAAAAATAACCTCGAAACTGTCTCAAAAATCGTACAAAAAAACTCCAAGCCGATGAAATAATTCAAGTTTGTTTAATCGGGACAGGCTTTGACCCCAAATGATTTGAATATGCATCAATCAATAGATTTATACGTGAGAGGAAAAGGGCGAAAAACCGGAAAGAAAATAATTGAACATTGTTAGAAATGTGACGATTTTAGAGGTAAAAATGCCAGAAGGCCAGCTGAACAATAATCATTAAAAACATCGTTCTAGCTTTTCTTGTATTGATTACACCACGTTTCTGAGAAAACATAAACTAATTGTTATATCTGATAAGGGCATTTCCCTATTCGCCCTGCCTGTCTCATCTGGTAATTTGTCTTCAATTTATCGGCGTTCTGATGTTTCAAAAGACATTGCAATTACATATACCATCTACGAAGTTTCCCAATGGGATCTTCCGGTCCATTGCCCTTGTTTCTGCTTTCAGAAACTGGCAACGGAACCCCCTCTAATTAATAGGTTGGCCTCCTTCCAATGACAGGACTGGACAGCAATTGCTAGGTCAAGCTCAGCAAATGAGCTAGCGAATAATACTGTCTAGACAACCCAATTTGCACTCTTAGCAAAATGCCCTTTCCTTTTATATCACTTCAGGGACGAAGCTAATAATTTCTGAAAGCAGAAGAAGACCTTGTCAACTAATGCTACTGGACCTGGTATGAACATACATTTTATTTTCTGATGCAGCAGTTATCAGATACCTTGTTCTCTAGATCGTAGGTGCAACCTCCCACCCTGATCCAAAATGAAGTGACATTTTCTTCCTAGAAAGAAGGGTATGGTACCTCATCTGCAACAGCAGCCTGGTAACTGCAATGAGATAAGGATAGATGGCATCACTGTCATCACCATCATTTGCCAATTTCTTCATCATCGGTGGAAATATACTGCTCAATTCAGATGCTTTTACAATTCTATTACATAAACTGAGACTGACTTCACTGCACAAGTTTAGATTGTCTATACATGGAATAGTTCAGTGCAGAACACTTGAGAACATCTTGAGTTGCCAACCTCCGCAGTGACCACAAAAAACATCGACTTTGGAAATGCTTGAAAGTCCACTTCCTTTCCAGCCTGAACTTATTGTAGCACTTACGACACAGTAGAATAGCCTGGCTCTACAGACTGTACCACTTGTGAATCGCGCATCATGCATTTTAAATGGGTGTGGAGGAGCATCTAGCACTACGGCAGAATATGTTATTCCCTCTTGCCTCATCTCACAGATATGATAGCTGAACAGGCGAAAGCAAAATAACGGAGGAGTAAAAAATTTATCAAGGAATATGTCCTCAAGCGAACTGAAATATCTCTTCACCATATCCATCAGAAAAAAAGAAATTATTCAAATGCTCTGGAAATGTAGCAAAAACACTAGAAGGCTGCAACCGTATGGATGGGATGTTTGCTTTCTGTAATTCAAGTGGGAAAAGATACGCGAATTCCCATCATTACAAACATTTACAGAGCTGTAGCATCCATGCAATCACGCTAGTCACGTATTCGGACATGTCTGAAACAGCAACAAAGACTGTACTCAGCGTATAAATGATTTAGGTTTAGAACTTCTCAGCTCAGTCTTAATAAATGTGTCTGCAATTTAACTCTCTTATCATACGGCATGAATACTCAGAATGATGAGCCATGTACACTGGACTCCATTAAAAGAGAATGTCGATTTCAAAATGGCGCCCCTGCTCTTTGAATGATGAATCCTGAGCCATGACCTCAAAGGTGACAAAGTTACTTATGGGATTAAGGACTTTTATTTTTTAGTTTACGAAATAAAATCCTGAAAGGCTGAGGCAGGAGGGAGTAAAAAATAAAAATAAAGATCCTTCAGCCCAGCTTTTAAAAAATAAATCCCGAAAGGCTGAGGCAGGAGGGAGGAAAAAATCTTTAAAAATATCCTTCAGCTCAGCTTTTTAAAAAATACAAACTGATGGATTGCCGAAAAACCCATGATTTTATTTTTTTCCTGTGTGGGGATACAATAGAGGGTCGGAGGAAATAAAAAAGTGGAAAAATTTCAACTTTATTTTTTTCTGAAATCGGGAAATCCAACGTCGGCGGTTTCGTTAACCAACTATTAAAAAAAGGGCTAAAGAGCCTTTTTTCCTATGATACCATCAGATGCCCCTCTTTTGGGGAGAAATTAGTTTGAAGGCTGATAAACATCTTTAACAAGGTCGACTGAATCGAACCCACTCGGAATACAATATACATTTCAGAAGATTCCCATACTCACAAAGTGTTCCATTTTATCAAAGTTGCATTCCGGTATTTCACTTTAATGTACATGTACTTTTTGCTTATTGACCCTAACTTCCAATACCATTGGGGCAAATTGTGAAATAAAATTGACAACCTTCTAGAATGCATGATTGGATGGAATCGTGATCACTTGAATAACTTGTTATTGAATTTCTATAGTTCAAATTCTTTTACGATATAGAAGTAATGATTTAGAATCAGCTTTCTAGCTAGTTATGTTTAACTATAGATGTGCATCACTGCCATCTTCTGATGGCCGGAAGGTACTTCCGGCATAAACACAAGGAATTGTGCATTTAGCTTTAGGTGAAGGACAAAGTGAGTGGCTTTAGGTGAATGACAAAGTGAGTGAACAGCAGCCATTAAGAGGAACCAAAACTTTTAGTCAATAACAGAATAGAAAGCAAGTCATTTCAGTAAGTAACAGCGGAGGCACATTCGTTGTTGTCGTCAACAGCCAATGCTGGTGCTCTAAGAAGGAATTCTTGCAAATGGCATATTACACTCTGAAGCCATAAGCAGGCACCGCGACAGGTTATCTGTGGTGCATTGACGATGAAGACCACTTCTACTGTAGAAGTCGACTCTAAAAGTTAATTTATTTGGCTGAAGTTGTTGCCATGCAGTCAGGCTTTGCATGCCTAACCAAATCCTACTCTCATATACCAAAGCCAATCTGTCAAGACAATAAAACCATAAGTTAGAGAATATGGAGAAGCAGGGTAGGCTGTTTACACTAACAGCAAGTTCGCCCATAATAATCCAATAAAGCTGACAAATCTACAAGCAAGATGATAAGTCATCCGACTTGGATTTCCTCATCACGTAGACTGAGGAAACAAGGTCCCTTGGAGACTATAAAACAATCAACGAAACCTTTACCAATAAATTTTCTTAAATCACGTTACTTCCTCGGAAATTCAATAGATTTTCATAAATTGGGACTTCTTTGAAATTTGGCATTCCTGCTAACCAAGTTGAATTGAAGAAGTGAGTTCTTTGCGGCAATATGAGATTGTTGGCTCTGGAGACTCAGATCATTACTTACTTACGAGTTACAGCTGTACTATTCTGATAATAGCAACCAGTGTAAAAAAACGTGTCATCTGAAGCGGACGGCCAATAAATGCTTATGTATCGAATGCCATCTGCAGCTGTCCAGAGGTAAACATCTGAAGGAACCTGTGTTTGCCTTATGACTGCAGAATCATCTGCGAAGGACAGTGCCGTCAAAAACTTTGGCAACACTGTTTTTCTTAGGTGGTTCTGGCACCAATGGAACAACTACTAGCATGTCTCTCCAATGCATTCATCAACATGAACACTAACCATCCACTGCATGCACCCCCAAAACCGACTTCATGTAGAATACGTCTGCACAGATAAAATCTCCATCCATTCCATCTTCAAAATGGCCCCTTGCAAAATTCTTGCTACAAAGAGTCTTGTTTGTTCATCCTACCTGATGAATTTTTCTTGACTTTATAAATATTGTCAAACAGCAATAATTTATCGACAGCCATGATGTAGTGTTATAATCTTTATGGCTTCTTTACAAGAGTATTCGGTTCTGAAATGACTTCCATGAGTTTGAACACACTATAGATCCAAACTTCCCTTCAACAGCAGCCCTGGGACACAGATTATATATATGTGATGATCGTGCATGAAACTTGCCTCGTTACTGGTGATTTATATGTCCTCAATTATGACGGATGGCCATAAAACATGCAATTAGGTGATTAGACCCTGGTTATAAGGTGTATTATATGCGCAGGATCATGACTTCAACTCTATCACTATGATTAAAAGCAATTAGCAGTTGTGTGTAGTAAAATACGAACTCATCATGAACAGGTGAAGGTGTTCAGAGTGGACAAGATGCTTCTAGGGTTGGAGTGCTCTAATATTAAGATGTATAAAACCGTGAAGATACATGTAGGCCTACATAGAATTCGTAGCGAACGCCTCTACCAGGAGGCCAGTTGCAAATGTCAGTAATAGACTTTCGTCATGAATTATATTTAGTCCATTCAACTAGTTTTAAAAACTTGTCATTGATCTTGATCTAACATGTCAGAGTTTAAGAATGAGTATAATATCCTACATCAGCGGAGCATCGAATTTCAAAGTCCCTCCATATATGACATTTCTTCAAATAAACCAACGTTTAAAAAACATTTGTTGCTAGCTTAGTCAATATATGATAAAACCTGCTATATATACGAGGAGGTTGCTCAAGTTTCAACGAATTCATCCGACATGTAGATCAAGGTTACCTAAAAATAATATGACCTTATACTAAAAATGGATTTGACAATGTGGGGTGTTAGCCTTTCTCAAATTGTGCAAGATTTATAAGCAGCAGATAAAGGTATTTTGCTTCATAAAATGACAGGTGGAACATAAGTACCTGATGGCCTCCTATCCGTACTTACCAGGGTCAACATGGCTTCGGCCTTGATGGAAAAATCTAATACAAATACAAAATACTGATCTAAATATACATTTTTTTCAATAGTGAATTATATAAATATGGTGATGCTGGAGGGTACATGAAGTGTTCATACACAACGGAGTTTAATTTCCTTTGTAACCACATCTACATGTCGTTCTTAACAGGTCACACTTTTAATTTAGGAAGAATGGCCAAACTAATTTGAAAATCCATTTTACAGAGATATCAAAAACTGTGGTTGTTTCACTATTAATTACGGAAAGAACAAACAGAGAATGGTGTTTGGCCTAAGAAAAAGCCATGACCCCAGCCTCATTAGTCTCTGATCCCCGGGATATTGAACACCGCCGATGTGCACGCCACGCTGGATCATTGATCCATTTGTGAAGACAACTGATCCCCAACAAGACTGTTCATACCTGCAGCTATTTCTGACTTCGATCAATGAAAGTGTCGCTGACCCATGCTGTCGATAGGTAAGCTTGGATGCCACTCTTTCAAAGGAATACATTTGTCCCGCAGTCAAAATCCAATTATCAATACTTTGGAATGAAATAATTAGATCAGAAGGCAGATTGGTATTGACAAAGTTTTATTTACAAGTCTCAAAAGATTACAGTCGAATAATTTCGAAGTTGATGTATCATATGAAGGTCAAAAGTAAAGCAATGATACGTATACCCTGAGGAATTCGATATTCTCTTGGATGTCATCAGTTCACACAAATGTCACTGACCTGTTGGTAGGGGAAAGGATACCCAACAAAACCTGGTTGATGCCTTTGGCAATGTCAAAAAGGTGATAACTAGAAGATTAATGCAACCGAGTTTTCTGGCAAAATCACGACACACTGGAAGGGCATACAATGGTGGTGTTTGGTCTCTGTATAAGAGGATTAGCCACGATGTGAACTTTGTTTGATCCGAGTTGCAAAATGAAAGCCCGTCCAAAGCGAAGCCATCAAAGCTGCAATGTTTGCCTGCTCCCGACTTGTCTCTCCAGGTTATTGAACTCTTTCCTCACAAGACCCTGCCCTCGGTCATTGATCATTCACTCATTATGGCGATGGCAAACATCGAATGAAAGAGGCTCACTTTTTTCATATCTTCTTTAATGATTTGTGGTCACAAACTCTAACAGAGTTTCAATAATTAGGAGGCTCAGCTGCAGGTTTTTTCTCTTTAGGTGGATCACTAGCACTTGGTGTTTGATCTGAGTCGACTGTTGAATGTGAACAGACACCGTCCCCTCCGCAGCTGTAACGGATCCTCCTACACCCACCACTCACTACCTGACTTCTCTCATGCATTCTTTTCAGTAGTCTCAGGCAGGTCAGTGGGCAGGTTGATAAAGTGGACCATACCATGAATGTGGAAAATACAGGGTATTGACTTACGGTTGATCAATGACACATACGGCAACTGACAATGGAATATGTGCCGTATACGCACCATTTAGAAAGGCCCCTGATTGTTTCATTTTTGCAGTTAATATTATATCACAACAAGAACAACTTTCTTGAAATACACACGATTAAGAACATGATGATCTGGTGGCATGAACGGGAACAACTCGCTGAAATATTGTTGACAACGAAAGCATTTCCTGTCCACATAAATATTCTAGAAGAGACCAGCAATAACACCTTCAAGAATTTTAAAGTCTTCCTTTCCTTGTTGATTATTCAAAGGCATGGTAAGATGACAGCGAGAACAGCATGGCAGCTCTGATACCTCCTGGGGTGTATTCAACAAAAGCTAGCAATCTCCAAGTGAGCAAGACGAAAAACGCAAGAAACCGATCTAAATGGAAGCCATCCCCTCATGGGCACCGACAACTCTGTGAAATAAGAGAAACTGTGGTTTTATTTTCCTGGTAATGGAATGCAGATGACCGTTGTAAAAAATTCAAGGGGCCTCTAATGTGTTTTTGCACTCAGTGGACAAACCCAAGGACACGAGAAGACTTGCTATGTGAAAACCAGAAGGTAGTAATGAATAAATCATGCAACTTTTTGTCAGGAGTTGATGCAGTTGCAGTGTCCTGGTGATGACCAGGAGTTTGTGATGTTCGCAGGGCATGAATAAAAGATCGAATCAGAAGTCTAGGGTTACTTCATGTCGACATTCATTCAGGGTTTATCTGACTTCTGGCATGCTTTGAATATAAATATGGATTCATGGTAAACGTGTAACCTTCACTGAGTCATCATAACAGTTTGCATCCAAGTGTATTTGAGTTCCTTTCAACTTCACTGTTTCACATTCAATCAATGAAAAACTACTGAAAATATGAGTAGGGGCCTACAATATACATGTAATGTAGAGAAAGGTCAGTAAAATCACCATGTTGTGATATAGTGCTGGAAAATATAACGAAATCTCTTTAAAATTCTGAAATTGGTTACGTAAATTGGAGTTACATTATCTAATCACTGGCTAGTGCATCTTCTTGTACAATTTTCCTCTTCAAATTGGCATCCTTAAACGCATGCCCCCAGGCTGCCTCTGAAATAGTATCGGATATGACAGAGTTTCTCCATTTAAATGACAGAGTGATTAGATTACATATTATTTCTTGTGGTGAAAAGTTCATGCAGGTCATATGAGAAGATTTTTAAATTTTCTCCAGCGAAGACGGATTAATTTTTCTGAGAAGGGATTTTCTGAAGTGGTTTCTGATGTTTTTCAAGGATTTCCGATGAGTACTACACCCAGTGGTCGATCTTAGAAGATAAAGGCTAAGACAAAACAGCTCGTAATTTAATGATGTTTAAAACATTGTAATGTTTCAATCTAGTCTGGATGTATGAAGAATAGACGTTAACCTTTGTATTCCTGACGCCAGCCTCTTAGTCTTTTGGCAGTATACATGGCAAACGTCTGTGCCGTGACATTCCAAAAGTTAACAAATGTGTTGACTTTTGGAATGTCACGGCACAAACGTCGCATCCATCTGAAATGATCATTGAGTGAACAAACATTGTATCAGATGTGCCAAATAAACTCCCAATAGGTCATTAGCTATCAATTCATTGACAAGGTATTCCTCGTTAGTTTTACCCCGGTATGATTGAAGTTAATGTAAATGGATACACTGCTTTTAGGTTATAAATATATAACCAATGCCAGTGGTCCCTGACAGCAATCCCCACCATGGATCATAATCTCCGATCATGTTGGCGTAATATGATATACATTGTATTCAGCAACCAATTACCTTGGCATGACTGGTACAAGGAATGCTTAATGCCAAGGCTCCATCAGCATTAGTGAGCAGCAGCTCCTCATGGCTTAGGTCAGTCAGACACAGATTAAAGGCTTTGAAAACCATGAAAGATAATTGGCATCTAAGACATTTGACGTTAAAGCATCGACAGTTTCCCTTTAGTGAGTAAAGAGCTTGACATGCACTGTCAAACACATCCTGAGAACATCAGGGCTTCTCAGGGCTCGCTTCCTTCCGTCCGTTCGTGTGTGCCGGCGGTGGCCAAGGGAGCGAGCGCTAAGAACGCCTGACATGCCTCAGGATGGTCAAACACCAAAGTGTGTTAACATACAATGCTTCCATGAAAATAGATCCAGTTTCTCACGGCATCTCTCCAAACTTCCAGTCAAGGAAAGGCACTTCTGCTTGTTGCTGATGCAACTAGAGCCGAAAAGGGAAACAGTTTTCTAACGAAGGAAAGCTGCACCAGATATTGGGATGATAATAATAAGAAAAGACTTTGTAACCCAAAGGAACATAAATGGTGACAGAAAAAACTTGAGGGCGATATGGAATCTGGAAACCATCAACACATTAATGATCTTTCTGAAGCTTTTAAACACGACCTTGGCTCGCAGGTGGATATCCAGCACCTGCATCAGGGAATTGCAGCACCATAAAGTGTCGGCAAACTAGGAAACATCGCTATAACTGTCACGAATAATTTTAAGTACGGTAATCTTTTAGAACAAGGTACGACGCAGATCACGAAAGGGAAACTGAGGCTTAGATGGTTCGTTTTAACGAAGATGAGAATCTTAAGTTGCAGCTTTGTGCTTAGTGCATGTTCTGCGAGAAAGTGATGATGCTGGGATAAGATAAGAGCCGGATCACTGGTAAATAACGGAACGGAAATCGTTGTCAAAGGTTATGCCAACCAGTGAGCGTCGAATGGGCTAATCTCAATATGGTTGGGGTACTCTAAAGAAATAGTTGATAAGGTTTGAAGTTATAGTTTAAAACAATCATATTGGTTTGATATGGCGACGGTTAGCTGCAGTCACTGAGGGTAAATTGCATTATTTTGTAGTTCCATCGATAATATTACTATCCTTTTTCCTGAAATTGGGTTCACAAATAATGAACACTCCCTTCCAAATTCAAATTTGACGTGCTCCATCACACTGGATTGTCCTTTACCAAAATGAAGTGGATTGAAGCTCGTTCCAGTAAACGGGAACTCCTTCACCAAGTCGATTTGACTACCAACCCTTTAACTAACATGCCTACAGAGCTAGTTCAATTGCGAAATGGGTGATAACCACGGAAGACGTTTCAACTGATTGCCCACCGTATGGCCATGCAATACTGAATAATAAATCGTTATTGATTTAAATGCATTTCCATTCAACTCTCATCGGAGGGATTTAAAGGAGATGTCCATTAGGGTAGAGTGGTTGGAGTGGATGGAGAGATATTCCCCTTTGCTCATAGTGCTGTGGAGTCATTGACTCGTAATTGATGAGGTAAGAACCCACGAGTGAGGAGAGGAAAAGTACAAGTAACTCTGTGGCAACTTTATTGGTGAGGGGGAGGCTGGGGATCCAACCAACAGACATCTCATAACAGTTCCATATTACAAAGAAAAGAAGGCAGGTTTAGGTAAAGGTGTTTCAGAAATGTTATGTAAGACTCTGGGGCCTTATTCACAGAGCTCTCTTCATAAGGTCCCTGTCTCGCATGGAAGACCGCAAGAAAACGCACAGCGTCAAACCAAGATAGTAGGCCTGTGGTGATGGTGATGAAGAGAACTAACTCTCAGTGTCTAGTCGAAGTGGCATTCCACCCAATACCTCAGCCTCAACATACACCTGTTGTATACTGTCAAAATTGACTTGTGCCAACCGGCAGGTGCTGCCGACTACCACGTTCTGTCCTTAATCAGATCATGGCGAAATCAGCAATTCCTGTTGATTGATTAATCTAGTTTTTTTACATTCGGCAATATCGTGTGCATTTTAAAGCTGACACCACTGTTGATTAGGTATATCTATTGTATTTAGCCCGCGGGAGTTTTTGATTGAATTGAATGACACCGATTTCATTCATCTTCTGGTTGCATTCACCTTGGAATGTTCGAGGAGGATATAGTGTCATGATCTAAATCTCACGAACTGGCCTATAGCCGAAGGCTTACTTGAAATGCTACATATTTTCAAGAAAAAAAACATTGATAGTGATCATGAAATAAGTTCTGGAACTATCATAAAGCAATATCTTCCAAGGCACCAGTCTTCCAGATGATCATCGATTACTCCACAAGGCTGATTCGACTGAAGGTCACGGGAAAGAAAATATCCAGCCTGTAGGCCTATGCAGGGGGAGCTGCTTGAAGCCACAAAAGATCTTTGAACAAATGGTTTTATTTTGTAATCAAAGGAAGGTATTAATACATCATTTGGTAAACCTGCAACGTCGTATCCATATGTACATCGCAAAAATTTTGGGATTTGATCATTTCGGAGGACATAATCGAAGAGTGAGAATTCATGGAGTTTGGATCGCGAGGCGACGAATAGGAAATGTGCGCCTGGTGATGACGCCATTACTTCCCAGTGAAGTATGACAGGCGGTATTTTTGAAAAACCATGCTCAAAACGGATTTTAGTGGGCAGTTAGAGGATCGTCGAGACTCGGACACGAAGGGGGAGGGGTAAAGCCATTTGGACGAAAGTTGAGACTCGTCTCCTAAGGCGAACATAACACTTGTCCTTATTCCATCATAAACGCATGATATTCAATGTGATATCAAAATACCGCCTCGTACAGCAAATCAGTTTGGTGGTCGTACCTCGGTATAATTGATTCTCATTAATTGATGACGGTAGTATTGCTGTAATGAAAAAGTTTGCAGTGTTTTGTGAAACAGAAATAAAGCATTGATAAATATTTACATTATAAATAAAATCGAACGATTTCACCTTAAACTCTGGTGACCAGAAGTGTGCTTGCTGGTATGACATATGCTGGAAAACCCATCGTAAGTTCTTATTACAACCTATTACAAAGAGGGCTATTGGTCAGAGCTTACCCAATCAAAACACTTAGTTCTCCTTTAATTGCCTTGAAAATCAATTAATTTGACCTTAAGGTGTGAAAGTTAAACCCCTTATCAACGAAAACACAATGCCCGCCCAGGGCATCAACATAATTTGTATGATTTTTATATTATACTGTATTTAGGTGTGGTCATCTAGGACTCATATGATCAGCTGCTGGTAACCTTGATCAGTCTCTTTTAATTGCGAATATTGATACCTAACCATCTGTAGAATTGTAGATAGATGACCCTATTGGATGGAGTACGTTTTTATTGATCTAACCTGGATCACGTGAAGTTGTTTGTAGTCCTTTCTAAGAATTTGTTTCTGATAGACGTAATGTAATGAATGCATGCACTTGACACCAATGGGTCATATGAATAAAGACTAGCAAATGCTTTTACTTCAGATTTGTACAGCACTGCCTAGTGCATTTGTACTGCAAAATTCAGGAAAAAGCAATTATTATTAGTTTTTATTCATATGACCCAATGCCTCGAAGATCTACTGGTGCAACAAAGACCAAATGATTCATTCTTTTGCTCCAATCGGCAACGACAAAAGCAAGAGGACTGAAAAGGTGCCTCAAGCATAGTTGATTTGTTCCTTTTGGCGTTCAATTTTTCGGTACCAAGAGAACTATTGACGGTCACATAAAGAAGTCATAAGGCATTCATCGAACAAACTTAACTCAATCAGGCTTAACCACATGATAGAACAAAAGCGAACACCAACCCCAGCTGAATTTCCCACCCAAGAGCATGAGACCTTGTAGACACATTATTTACAAGCGAGGTGTCTTTCATCTGCTTGTCAACCACAGCCATGCCCAGGAAACGTTTCTGGCACTCCTGACAGCGACATCCAGTGACAAATTCAAAGAAGCCTTTTGAAGTAAGGAAATGACGCATACTCACTACGCTGCAATTCGTGACACTGTTGATTCCAGATATTCCTTTTGTATGGGATTAAAGCCAGTTTTTTTTCTTGGTGCTACTGTTGATTCCAGATATTCCTTTTGTATGGGATTAAAGCCAGTTTTTTTTCTTGGTGCTAGGTTAATATCCCACACTTCTTTTAAGTTTAAACACAGTATAAGTCGGGTACTAATGATAGTTACGATAATAATTACAAGACTGGTGAAAAATATTTAAAACCTCCATTCAGCTAAACATCAGGGCCCAAATCCATAAAACCTTGCTAGGCTTAGTTGCCTGCTAAAGTGCGCAGTTTGGACAGGCCGATGTACACAACTAGCAACCAACTAAGCTAGCAAGGTTTTATGGATTTGGACCCACCAATTCCCACATTTGTATGCATTCTCTGGCATTTTCATTTCGTAATGATTGTTGCTTTGCTTCTTTTGCATCAATAACTGCCATCACATTCAAAAGGCAAATGTTCGGTATTCACATTTTATAACATCGCTCACAATGGTTGAACTCGCAAGATGTCTGACGCTTGGCATTCTACCGAAGTTGCAAAGCAAACTGCCCAAAACAACAATCGTTTTGAAGAAACAGACTTAACCTGGCAAATGGAACCAGATTCTTTGTTTACCAATAACTAAGAAGCCTTGAATAATATTTAAGTCAAACAAAGGAGAGACAATAAATGAAGCTGGTATCGGCTTCTTGATTCAGATTTGGCTGCATTGTTTCTTATTTAGTACCATTTGGTACTGTGATACCGGAGGCATCGTGCGATGTGGAAGTCGAACTGCGAAAGGAATTGGCCTGAGGATTGCTGGCGTCTTTGTTTTTTCTCTAAACCCATTAAGGGTATTCATATGAAAAGAAGTATCGTGCGTTGGTTAACAAAAAACTTGTGCACGGCGTCAAATCCATCATTACCGGCAGTTCTCCTTCAAGCAAGGACAAATTGGCTATTCGTCCTTGAAAGGCAATGCTTAATTCATTGTAGATAAAAACACGGCACGACTAGCTTTGTGGTTAAAAACGAATCAGTATGCAGAGAGAAGAACCGACCATTTCTGGGGTTTTAGGAAGCAGTTGAATAGCTCCAACAAAGTAGCAGTATGCATGCTGCTTGTAGCTTGAGAAGTTGTGAATATTGTTCCTTATTGAGCCCAGCCGTGTTATGACATTGTGATGTTTCATTATTTGACTCGCCAGAACAGGATATCTGGAATCAATTTCAATTCCCAAATCTCTTCAGTCCCATTTGTGAGTCGCCAGGCAAAGATGAAGACATCATTTGGACCCTCATTCCATATCATAGCTGTGACATCCACACAAGACAAACATCAAAGTTGTCAAGGTCAATTTCCCTGCAGACTCATTAGAAATACATCTGTTCATTGCCTACAAGTTAGATTCAATTATTCCTTCGAAATCTGTCAATTAGTCTCTTGAATACTTCCAAAGAACAGACAGAACACTCAAGCAACTTCAATCTACTTTGACAGATTACCTTCAGCAGTGGGACATTTCTTGAGGAGTCTTACAGCTTTTATAGGATGACAAATTCAAAGTCAAGGGCAGTGATGTCCTTTGAGATTGAAATTGACGAGTGATGAAGTATTTTGAGAATGCCGCTTCGTAATGCTTCAGCATCTATCACAGCAATGATCCTGAGCCATACAAAATGAATTCTGTATAGAGGACAAACTCCTTCAATGAAAAAGTAAGATACTTCTACTAAAAATTATGGACTGGATGGTTCTTCAATCATAGATAACATGTTGCATGATCAGAGTGACACAGAATGCCTCAGTATGGTAACCGCACTCTGGAAATTGAAAATGACACCAATTGATTGAGCAAAGAAGTTTCCGTTAAAGAAAAACAGTATGTTGGTGATTTAGCAAAGTTCAAGTGGTTAATACTTAATAATATTTCCCCATCCAAATACTGTGTATAGATCCACCAAGCAATGACCCAATGCATCATAAAACCATATTTTATACTCAAGAAGGAAACACATAACTCAATGCAGATACTGAATTAGACTTTTATGGATGCTTCCTTCCGTTACATTAGCAGTGGCAAATGGAACTTCCTTTGAACATCAGCTACTAGCGTTTGCATCCGGTCAACTCTTAAAATGAACTGTAAATATTATCCTTTGAAAATCAAGTCGATAAAAATGCAGTTTTTGGAAGTTCTTGCTGACATTACATTACATGGAACTGATCCCATGGGTAATTGATAAACTTGAAAAGTATATTTCTTGCACTGAAAGATAAAGTTTTTTGTAATTCATCTTGTCTACATATTGCAGCACAACTGTCCACATCCTTTCTGAAGCAACACACTGAGAGAAAATTTATATTTTTAGGTGAGTGCGACATTGAATTTCTGATCAAACGAAAGTTAGGAAGGAAATATCGGAACGTTATCAGTGACAAATAGCAATTTGAATCGTTCCAATAACCGACATCCTAATCAATACAAAGGTCTTTCCGCTTGAAACTTACATCCCAATAAATTCCACATCACTTCCTAAACCTGCGAGATAAAGCCCATTAAACAGTTTCATTATTCCTCAGGAAGACATACCAAGCTCATTCCTTCTCCAGCAAACGACTTCCAAGGACATTAATCTAAATTACGACGCATCAAAGGGAAGTATTACCGTTCAAAACAAAAACTTTAGAATGAATGGTTGTTAGCTGAGAAGTGCAGATCCAGAGTCGTATTTGATGACTGACTTGGTAAAACTTTTGCGAGATGTTGACTTCACCAATATATGGGTTGAACAAAAGCTGTAAAGGACATTATTGAAAATACATTCAAATGAAATGTGCTGAAAGTGCTGCTAAAAGCTGTAAACACAACGACAGAGAGCTTTGAGGCAAAGTTTCTGATGGACTTGGGTTTCTTACATGTATATTAGTTTATGGATGTTTCTTCCAGAAGCTGTATAAATGCCGTTATGATATCTGGCATGCTCTGTACAATAGGAATATTCTGTATACATGTACAAGCTACATTGAACTCTTTCACTTCAGACTTTATTGCTTCTCCTCGCTGAACTTCAGTTTGAATCATTGTCTGGTGGGATTGCGTTTGTTCGTAATATACTCTTCCTTTAATGCTGCTTTTGGGAAAGCATTGAGCTGTTTATTAGAAAAAAATACAAAACTGCTTCCACAGATACTGTGATCCACCGAAGCCTCTACAATTTGCTCGTGACAGCGCATTTTTTCTCATGAAAAGTTTTTGATTGTCTTCAACGAGTGCATATCAGATTCTCTTGTACTCCTCTAAAGCCTCAAGAAATCTAATGGAAAGAAAGTACAGAATCTACAAGTAAGATCTCAATTAATGCTTATCGAAGCAAATAATGCAAACCATATCTAGCCATGACAAATTAATGAGCTGCATCTTTACGTTCGAAAGCCTTGTCATGTTACAAACGCTTGGTTATGTACTGTTATCAATCATATTTGAAATTCATTGAGGCATGGAACTATCTATCATACATGGGAAGTTTGTGCAATGGCAACTTACCACTGAAGAGAATACTGTTTCGAAAGACCAACTAAAGGAATCAAGTTAATTTTCATTTTTCTCTACTCCGACTATGAACAGCAACGTTAACCGTGTGGTGTTTTGTGGGTCACTCACTTTTAGAAATAACAGAAGATTTTACAGAAAATCTGTGCAGCAGAGTCCCCAGGACGGTTCTGTAAAATTACAGACCTGATCTGTAAAATTACAAACTTAAATAAATGTCAACAGAGATTTGACTGGAGGCTGACCAAATTATATTTTCATACTGCCCTCAGAAGGCATCATTATTGGATGTCCAATGGAGTCCAACCAATACAGGAAAACATGAATCATACCATAAAAAAAATATGTAAATTTACAGAAAGTGCTGGGGACTCTGCTGCAGGGAATTTCTGTAAAATTACTGCAGAATTACTGCTGTAAATTTAATAATTTCTAACAGTGAGATAGCACAAAATGCGAAACATAACATATGTGCCTAAGCCCACTTTCCAAGATGGCCGCCTGGTGGCCATATTTGAGGTCCAGTTGGGATTGGTATTTTCAAACACACTCTAAAATGTTGGGTAATGTAGTAATGCACCATCCCCTGTGCCATTGCATAAGCCAGGGGTGCTTTTATTGCACCCCTTGCAGCAACAGTTGCACCATTCACCAGCGCCGTCCTTTTTACCACTGGATCCCAAAAGTGCGAAAAAAGTAGCACGAACAGACGATGCAATGGCCTGGGCATTGAAACAGAAACCAACAATCAAACTGGCAGGGCCTTAGAGTTATGTGAGAACAAGGGAAATCTATATAACCAGAGTAATTACTTCCATGATAGAAAGGTCTTCCCATAGCCTTGGGCTCATTTTCACTCATTGTCCCTGAAACTCGCCCAGTATTACAAGTTGATAGTATACCTGAATAATCACTGGTACGGGAAACCAAAGTGCTAGGCGTACTTCCGATGTCAGGGGAAGAGCTCTGATGCATTTCCTGGAGGTCTTTTCTTCCGAACTTCCTGCCATCCTGACATTTGGTAATCACGCGATGTATGATAAAACCACATCATTGAGGGACCATGTATGCTAATATAAAGTGCAGCCACGGCAAAATGATTGATCAAGGTTTAGTAATTGAAAGGAAGAAGTGGTTGACCAGATTTTCATTAGTACAAAGTATTTATTCCGATATTTACAGTATTCAAGGATACCATTAGCAATAGTTCAGCCCCAAAAGACGCCGCAATCAAATTAGACCTTCCGTGCAGGGTTCACAGGTAGATCACTGCCTAAATGGCATCAAAACGCAAAGGAGATACCGTAGTTCTGGGAGACTCAACATCTCATCTCTCCAAATCTGAATGACAAGGACAATGATAAGACCGAAATCATCAACCAGACCTGAAAAAATGAAGTCCTCGGCCATTACCTGAACCGTACATTTATACACCTATATTACAATACGCAATACGTACGTACAATACGTACATTACACTTATATTAAAGTAGGTAGACACCCTGCAAAGATCAATTACAAGATGAATACACGAGGGAACATATGAGGCACTACTTTTCTTTCTTAAGGATTTCTACCAGCTGGCTAGAGAACCCTGCCACTGGCACCTTGAAACGAAACCAATTTCCTTTGCTTTATTACAGAGGAGTTCTTTGATGTTAGATTCGATGTGGGGGAGTCGTGGGTTGTATTCAGAATTATAAAGAGGGCTGTATAAATATAGATTGAGCTGCCTTTTCTAGGTTTAACCCACTGCAACACGACAGAAATGGATGCAACGTGGAGAAGCATTATAGGGAGACAATCGTGTTAAAAATCCCATGTACTTGTTTTCCAGAGAGTTACATGTCTGTCATTGAATAAAGTGTTGGTAGTTTCGTGCACAGCCGATATTCATAAAGCTATTTAAGTCTAAGTGTGACACTTATCTTTTGTTCAACACAAAAGATACGTATCACACTTTGACTTAAGTAGTTTTATGAATATGGACCCATGGTCATCAACATGAGACACCGTATATGTGTGTATCCGTGGAGGGCGGGTTTCACGTGTATCATAAATCTGAGAAGTTTTTGTTCCACAACACGTTTGGGTTTGCCCCCCCCCCCATCGTGGCACCCAAGTTACTCCAGCAAAATGTCTGTCATTCCATTAAAATAGCCATTTCAACAGAAATGATGCAATCAAGAAATGGCCAACATGATGGCCAAACGAGTGTATCACTAATGGGCAATATATTACCCCATGCCAGTCATAGTTGTTTGACCTCAAGCACTCAATCTCTAGAAAATGGCCTGCCACCCATGAAAGTAATGATACAACGGTACACTCCAGAGCCAAGTCGATAGTATCCTATTTTTCCTCGCATTGGCAATCTGCCAAGTCATCATTTTCCCAGAAAGTGCACACGAGCATAAAATCAGCTCCGAAAAAGCTTTGTGATTGCAAAGAACGTCTATTATTGCCAACGGTTGTATGGATCAAGATTCTCCGCGCAAGAACGTTTGATTGCGTTCCGGGTTGGTTGCCCTGGTTTTCCTATCAATTCATCCAGGCAGTTAGATATCTATTTCCACAGTGATGGCTGATCGGGTGAAATAACAGTCATCCACATTGATCCGTCCTTGAATGGGAGCTGGCACTCTGCCAACTGATAAATCCTGTACATTTTTTGATCATGCAATCTCATGGGGTCGTTCTGTTAACGAAGCTGAATATAATAGTGACACGTAATGCTGTGATGTTATACTATGTTTTATGTTGCTTCGATTGATCAAAGGTTGTTTGTTATGGATCTTTTTGAAGAATAATGTTGCAGGCATCTATACAATCATCATCACTTTGATGAAAGAAAATGCGTCAGGTGCACGACAAGACCATTCGCCAATGTGCCTGCCATGCCTGTTCCAGTTGAAATTTAGTCCGGCAGCCAAAGACATATACATATTTGTGCTGATGTTGCCAATATTTGGGATAGCACCTGAGAAGTAGCGCGGGGAATGTTCAAAACATGACATATTCCTTAGCCTGGGGCTTCAGCTGAATTTGCTGCTTGATACATGTACTAACTCCTTTTAAAAATCGGCTTTGTTTCAAGAGCTACATGTAAGTAAAGTATCNACACACACGGCGATTGTGAACACAAGTACATGCATTTCCGGTTGCAAGATACAGAAAAGCACAAAATTGACACACAAAATGATAATAAGCAAGATTTACTTTTTGCTTATTATCATTTCCGGTTGCAAGAGATAAAAACACAGGGTATCAACTTGTGTGCAAGTGACTGTGACTGTGTCCAGATACTGTTATTATCAGTAAATTCATGATTATTTCTTCAACAGGTGAGTGGGGTTCTGACCTCTCAGATGAATTTGATTCGGATGAGGATTATTACGATTACACTAGCGGGGCAAGCGACATAGAGTGGGACTTGCAGATAAATCAGCCGGCCCTTTGAGAATAGAAATTACAAATTTTGATCATGTGAAACTTCTGATGATCATCCATTATCAATGACAGTAACCGAATAAAGTCATTAGATTTTGCAAAAGTCACAGCAGTGTGGCACTTACCTACGCAGATTCCGTGATACTTCTTCAGATGATATACCGGTAGCTGAAGGGACAGCGTGTCCATTATGCCATAGTGCCTATGCATATGAAAACTGTTTGCTTAAATTCTCAATTGCACTGAAGTCAAATATGGCCTCGGCCTTGGATACTCTTACCCCTTCAGATCAGTTGCCACCTAACAACAGAATAAGTGAACTTCATATGTGCAGAATCTCTCAATTCGATTCTATACTCAGAAAATGAAGCTCTACGTAATTTTGCGAATTAAACAATTTCTAAAAGCACTTTAAGTTCTTTGAAATCTTATGATTTAATACATGTACATGTATTTGATTATTAAATCCAAGTTAGAGCTGTACCTGTAAAAAAAAGTACCGGTATTTGAATTTTTCTACCAACAAATTTCTGAATTTAAAACAGAAGAATGTAAGTTTCAAAATTAATTCTTCCTCCCCATTGTTTATAGCATAGGTCTGGTGAGGGGTCTTCCATCATTTCTCAAATGTTTTCAGATCCCATCTCCACAAAGGGATAAATGGTAGCCATATATTGCCCATTATTTGGTTCCAGGAATTATAATTTGTTCATCTTACCCTATTTTGTTACCAACTTTTGTTCCATCATGCTTTGGAATTTTCATGGGTTTGTGGCCAACTTCATATGAAAGTTCTTCTTTGCTTTATAAATCTCACTCCACCCTTGACGCAGTCAGTCAAACAGCCATGGCCTCCTGAAACAGGAACCATGTTGCCAGCCAGATTGATCCTCCCGTCAGTATGACTACTGTCGCTGAAATCAGTCGAACAGCCCCGGCCTCCCGACTTGAGTTGTTTGAATCCCAATTTAGCGAATTTTTGCCATACATCTACCGGTACCCATATTACACCTTAGGGATTTGGTTGTCCTAGGATATACTGGTAGTTTCTTGACAGGGAGAGGTCTAAATTAGTGTGGTTGTGAAGTTATTTTGACCTGCAGACAATAATATTCTAATTACCGGGTACTCTATACAAGGGAATGTTTAAATTCCAACTACACGCATTATCAAGCTTTTTGACTAAAAGAAAGTTGTGAACATGCAGACTCATCGATGTAAGTTTGGTAAATCATCACCCATCTGAATGACTGTGCAGACTACGTTTAATATTTATAAATCTTACTCCCAAGTTCCCAAAATTACTCCCTATTGAAGATAGCCTTAGTGACAGACCCTTCCTGGGGTAAGCAGCCCTGCATCTGTGCTGCCTTCTGTGAAGAGTTAACAAATTTTTGTTGTTGCCTTCATTTCTCAGGGAAAAGTTATAACATCCTTCATATTTTTTTCAGCACCGACCACCCCAACACAAAATGGTAAGTGTGACTTCATTTTACCCTGTGCTTCAAGGTACAGTGGGTGTGAACTATTGGGTGATTTCAAAGTTGGTGTTAACACGGTGTTACCATAATACATGTACAATGCTTTTAAATGCATTGTAAACAATGTGTTAACAGCAACTTTGAAATCACCCAATAGTTCACCCCAAATTCTGTTTGCCTGAATATACCCGGTAACAGAATTCATTGCCGTTTTTCATTTGACTGAACCACGAACCAGCCCTTGATTTTCACTCTAAAATCGTCTGCTATATGAAAAGGTGTGACAGCTTCCCTACTTCAGATCATTCGCTTGTGTTGTTTACGAGTTATTGTTGTCAATTATTAATCATGTTAATCGCGGCGTCTCTGGTGCAGCGTACCACGATGTTGTCATGCAATGTTTAGAAATTCATCAATACGTTTGTTAAGGCAGTAGTGAAATTTACACACTCTTGTTGAATCCAATCCATGTAACCAGTAAACTTCACTTGAAGTGGGCCTACTCCCAATTTCAACAAGGAAGGCTGTATAGAATGAATGAGTGTCAGTCGTACTCGAATTTATTTTGAGTGTAGCTTTAATGGACTGATGTACTGCAGTTTCACTGGATGTGCTTTTCAATGTACATTATCGTTGCAAACGGAGGCTAGACGGTTTCGATTGGCAGAGAATTATCTGGGCGTTTCACACAACAACGTTAATCCAACTGGTGTAGTTTTAAAAAGAGGGCATCCTGATTCTGAAGTGGTTTGAAATACTTCACGTTCAGTTGGTAGCATGTTTTCACTGTTGTTGGAGTCTTGTGAAACACTCTGCGTTATTGTTCTATGTTGGCATTTTCCATCATTCTGATACTCAGTACTGTAGTGGGCTCGTTCTTTGAAATTTTTGGCAGGATTGATACATAACCTTCAGATTCTTCCTGGATAACATAGCAAGTTGTACAACTGTAGTCTTTGTACGATTTCAAATGTGTTGAATTTTAGTAGAAAATTCTTTAAAGGTTTCTGTAAATTGGTTTTGAGGAAAACTAGTATCTCTAGGGATAGTTCCTAAGCGAGGAGGATGAAACATTCAGCCAGTGAAGGTACCGTACATCGTTTTCTGCACTTGTTTTATTTATTTCATGTCTGATTTAGACAGATTTTCACAAAATTTGAAATTCAGTTGTTCCCGTTTGATTTTGTATTTGTCAATTTTCAATTGGATAAACTGAGACAGGTCACTGTGTGTGAAGCCACGGTGGTGTTGTGGTGGCGGTCTCCGACTAGCGGTCAGAGGGTCCCCTACCACTCTGGCGTGAGATTTTGAGCAAGTTTCTTTGCTTTTCTGGCCTCTCTCTCCACTCAGGTGTGTAAATGGGTACCGATCGGAAATGCTCAGATTCTAGCGCTGAATGAGCAGCTCATCTGCGTTCTACTGAAAGGTTTCAGGAGAGATTGGGTTAAAGTGTACAGTTGAATGACACCTCCAGCACTGTTAGTTTCAGACTAACCCAAACTTTAACTTTTGAGAGTTACCGGTATGTAACTATAGGCCTATATCATTATCTTGTCCCGTGATGGGAAAGCCTGAGTCCAGTTTATCAAAGTTTTGTTATACCATTCATATCACAGTAGGTGTGTCCGGTTTTGGCCTAGGGTGATTTCATTGAGCAATATTTCCCTATGCAGAAATAATATTGGTCTAACATTCTGGAAATATATGGTATTTTGATATGTGGGCGTGTTCAGTAGTCATCCTGTTGAAAATTTCTTGGGAAAAGTCTTCGTCTCTTAGTATACACGCATTCAGGACACCAGGAATTACTAACTTAGCTATTGTTCAATTGTGTGGGAAAGAAGTTCAGAAGAAGAGAATTGGAATGGAATGGCACAGTAATTAATCACCTGTTTGCCTGTTGGATTCGAAAATGTCAAAATGATGTTGTTGTTGTTTTCAGCCTGCATCAGACTGTCAAATTTTTTATCACATTTTCTGAATATGACAATTCATGGCCCTTGACTTTCATGTGATATTGTACGTGTAAAGGCGCCGCTCAACGTGACAGTTTTTAGCCCGCTTGGCCACAAGGCCCAGCAGGGCTTATGCTGTGGTTGGGGTCATTGAGTGGTGGTCTGTCGTGCGTCAGTCCGTACGGCGCTCTAGCGCCTTTATTTTTTGACGAATCTTTTTTATCTTTGGTAGGTGTATATATGGGCCTAAGATCTAGATCGAGTTCGATTTTGACCACAGTTGGATTCCTATTTTGGCCTCCAGGGGGCGTTTTGTGAAAAATTTCAAAGGGCTATATTTTGATAATGGTTTGAACTATCATGTTGAAACTTTATACACGTGTACCTCTAGGTTAAAGCAACCTACAGACAAAATTTTCGTGAAGTCTGATTCTTGACTTTGCCACTAGGGGGCCAAAACCAAAATCACTGAAAGTACTGTTTCTCCCTTCCCAAGAGACGGATCTTTGTCAAATTTTTATCATGGGTATATCTAATAGGGATACATAAGATATAGTACTCGAGTTTTTAATTTGACCTACTTTTCAAGTTCACAGAGGTCAAAGTTCGCCTGAAATTACGAAATTGGCTCTTTTTGTAATGGTTTGACCTATTGCTTTGAAACTTTGCACGTATCTACATGTACCTCTAGGCTGTAACAACTCAGATGAATTTTCGGCAAAATCTGATTCTTGACTTTGCCACTAGGGGGCCAAACTGCTTCAAGCCAAGCGGGCACAGTGCCATTGGCACTATTTTT